>SJYX01007465.1:10495-61752 GCA_006410675.1 Oreotragus oreotragus
TTTGATCTCTGGTTCCTCTGCCTTTTCTAAAACCAGCTTGAACATCAGGGAGTTCACGGTTCACGTATTGCTGAAGCCTGGCTTGGAGAATTTTGAGCATTACTTTACTAGCATGTGAGATGAGTGCAATTGTGCGGTAGTTTGAGCTTTCTTTGGCATTGCCTTCCTTTGGGATTGGAATGAAAACTGACCTTTTCCAGTCCTGTGGCCACTGCTGAGTTTTCCAAATTTGCTGGCATATTGAGTGCAGCACTTTCACAGCATCATCTTTCAGGATTTGAAATAGCTCCACTGGAATTCCATCACCTCCACTAGCTTTGTTCTTAGTGATGCTTCCTAAGGCCCACTTGACTTCACATTCCAGGACGTCTGGCTCCTGGTGAGTGATCACACCATCATGATTATCTGGGTCGTGCAGATCTTTTTTGTACAGTTCTGTGTATTCTTGCCACCTCTTCTTAATATCTTCTGCTTCTGTTAGGTCTATACCATTTCTGTCCTTTATTGAGCCCATCTTTGCATGAAATGTTCTCTTGGTATGTCTAATTTTCTTGAGATCTCTAGTCTTTCCCATTCTGTTGTTTTCCTCTATTTCTTTGCATTGATCGCTGAAGAAGACTTTCTTATCTCTTCTTGCTTCTTTGGAACTCTACTTTCAGATGCTTATATCTTTCCTTTTCTCTTTTGCTTTTCGCTTCTCTTCTTTTCACAGCTATTTCTAAGGCCTCCGCAGACTTAATATTCCTGTTAGTATTATTAATAGAAAAGGCTCAGTCTCTGGAGGTAACAAAGGGCACCCATTAAGTGTGTGGTATACATTCCTGGGGTGGCTTGACTGGGAAGCCCAAAGTGTTTCTGAATTTCTGGGGCGTCACTGAAGACTGAGTTGGAACGCTATGCAGATGATGGTTATTTTGTCTTTGTTTCATTCTTTGTAATTATGAGAGTGGGTGTTTATGTATTAAGAGGAAACTGGGGGGTTGTTAACCGCATGTTAATAAGAAACTGGGGAAATGGGAAGAGTGTTAGTTATGTCTGTATCTCAGTGATGTTTTCTTATAGACAGACCTGTGGATTTTAGTTCTCACTTGAAGAAATAGTGTTTCCTGGCAGGTTTACTGCTCCATAAAAAAACAAAATAAAGACTTTATTTTTAGATTCTAGATGTACTAAATTTATAATGAGGCAAGAGTAATTTTTTTCTTTTTCTTTTCTGTAAAGCTTTGCTTTTTAAATTTATAATCAAAATAGCATGGAGAAGGGTGGATCAGTAGGCCAAAGTTCTGATGTTGGGGCTGAGCCAGCGGAAGGCATTGTGGAAACGTGAGCTGACACTGCTAAAGATGTTCACTGCTCTATAAATAGGGCTGTCACTGAACACTTAGTCAGATACAGCTGTTTCTTTCCTAGAGTCCTACTATGAAAAATCATTCAGAGAGAAAAAGAGAGAGGTGTCACGCCTTTGTGGTTGATATTTTCACTGTTGGATTCTTTCCTGAAAACTAATATTTTATTTTGAATGTTATAGGAGTTTGAAAGTGATTATGTTGTGTTTAAGTCCAAAATTCTGGATTTTGACAGAAGGCTTGGGACAATTCTTTGTGAAGCTTTCTTCAACTGCAATGGTCTAGAAGCTGCATTTAAGGTTAGTTCTGAAGAAGTTATTTAAAAAAAAAGTTTTAGTAATGAATAATGTAAGACTATTAGATGAAAAGAGGAAATGCATTCTTTTCTGATTCAGGTAAACTATTAACTAGTCACATTCTTTTCATATTCAGCTCCGTGAATTATAAACTTTGAATAACACTAATGAATAATGACATTTACCTTGGTCAAGGTCAGTTTTAGGACATTTGACTATTGATCTTTGCTTGAATTCATTGTTCCTTCATTACCTTTAGAGCAAGTTTGGGAAGACCTATGAAGTACTGATTCAAAATTAAGCCACAGTGAAAAGTGAAAAATACCAGTTAATTCAAGAATTTCTGTTCTTTACCATTGTTTATATAGGTTGGGTTCGCCTGCCCACTTTATTAATCTGACTGAAATAAATAGCAGGTTACACACTGTTTTTCATTAAGCATAAGACACCAATTACCAGACACGCCATTGTTTATCAACAAAGGAAAATACTGCCAGAAGATTAGGACCCTGTTGATTATATAACATAATCTAGTTTCAAATGTGTTAAAACATGGAAGAATGTTTATCATAGAACTGATGAAATGCAGTATAGTGTATGAATAGTCGAACTTGCTTGTCAAAGAAGAAAATCTGAAAAGTGTAAACTTAGATGACATCCCCAAAGTGGAATGAGGACTCCGAGTCAGTGGAAACACAGCTAGAGAATCGTGGACACAATTCATTGAAGGTTGCAGAGCAAAACAAAATAACAGCCCCAGACTTTGTCAGAGGTAACTGCTTGATTTTGATCTTAAAATTCAAATAAATTGGTCAGATGGTGGTTAAGCTGCTAGTGTCTTCTAACGCTATCAACCGTTTTAATACAGGGAAGTCACAGGGCCCAGAGTTCTCTCTTACGAGCCCTTGGGTGAAACTGAGATGCTGCTGGCTGAAATATATAGCCTGTTGTTATAAAATAACACCACCCGTCATGCCATCTCTCAGAAGTTACTGTGGTTTTTAATACTGCCAGTCCTTTTCTTTGACTAGATATGCATACATATTTCTTTTTGCGAAAAATGACATATTCTGAACTCGGCAATCTTTTTGTAGCCTTTTCAAAAAGCAGTGAATCATAAATATTTTTACTTTAATAACAGATTTCAACAATGCCATTTTTAGTGGCTATGTACTAGTCTATCATAGTCTCTGTTACTGGACTTCCTTTCAGACTTTTGGAAATCATGGCAAGAAAGAATGTGGAGGAAAATCTCAATTACAGAGGCTCCTACGTTTTCTCTTTTCCCAAAGCCATTCATATGGATTCTATTTTAACATGACAATTATTTTTCTAAACAGTTTTATCTCTATTGTCATGTATTATTTTTTTGAGTCTCAGCATATTTGTACCTTGTCTGCTGAAAAATACAGCATAAGCTGCTGCCCTTATAAACTCTCCAAGGGTGGGGCATCATCTTAGAGTTTTTGTTATATTTAGATCACCTTTTGCAATCCTTTATATAAAGCAGGCACTTAATAACTGTGACATTAGGAGGGCTGACTGGTTGTCACAGTCCTGCAATGACACGCAGATGAAGATAAACTGCAGCAAGAGTCGTGGCAGAAGAAAAAAACTGACAGGGTTGTGTATTTAACGAGAAAATTATTTTTACTATAAGTCCAGGTTGATGAACTCTGCCCAGTTACTGTTGTGTCCTGGGGAATAAATACCTGCAGATTCTAAAGACCAGGACCCAGCAAAGCCATGAGCCGAAAGGGACCTGGAAGCCCACAGTATGCTTAGCCAACAGCCTGCTGCTGCTGCTACGTCGCTTCAGTCATGTCCGACTCTGTGCGACCCCATAGACGGCAGCCCATCAGGCTCCCCTGTCCCTGGGATTCTCCAGGCAAGAACACTGGAGTGGGTTGCCATTTCCT
Source organism: Oreotragus oreotragus (assembly GCA_006410675.1). NCBI lineage: Eukaryota > Metazoa > Chordata > Mammalia > Artiodactyla > Bovidae > Oreotragus > Oreotragus oreotragus. Next base: position 14,057 of record SJYX01007465.1, read on the forward strand.
TCTCCAGTGCTGGAAAGTGAAAAGTGAAAGGGAAGTCTCTCAGTCGTGTCCGACTCTTAGCGACCCCATGGATTGCAGCCCACCAGGCTCCTCCGTCCATGGGATTTTCCAGGCAAGAGTACTGGAGTAGGGTGCCATTGCCTTCTAAATAAAAATTAAAACAAAATGCTGATGGAAGGCTTTCTAAAATTTACAGTGTCTCTACATGGAGACTGAAGTATGTAAGGTAAGTATTGAGAAAAGTCTTTAGATGAAAGAACACTAGAAAATTGTGAAGTGTACGTGGTTCATATGGAACAGATTAAAAAAATCTGAAAAAGAGAAATTTAGGAAAAACGTAAATATTGCATAATGGAACCGAGAAGTAGAAGAAAATCAAGGTAAGCCTTACAGACCTCTAATGGACTATTTAGGAAGGACGCACGTATTGAGAATCAGTCTTGACTCTTTCAAGATTGATATGAATTACAGAATCTGTTGTCTTCATAAAAAAGCTCTTAACTCCGATATGTATGACAAGGAAATCAGAAGTTCAAATCACCTTTATTCTCATCCTGGAAGATAATTTTTATTTATCTGTGATGTTGAAAAATTAAGGTAATAGGTACTGCTTTAAAAGTTAAGACTTTAACTACCCATTTCTGGCTTTACTACCTCCCCCCAAAATGTTTTCTCTCTCTTTCCTATTTTACACTTGGAGTTAAGTTCCACTAAGCATGTCAGGTGAACAAAATGAGATGTGGCTGGGAAGCTTCTAGTATTGTTTCAGTTGTGGTTGACAGAATAAGGGTTTGAAAGAGAACGCTGTGAAATAGATGTGTTTCCTTATTGTAGTTAGAGTCCAATTCTTTATGAAATCTTTAAGGCCATTTTTGCTTCAGAATGTTAACATAAAGGCCAAATGTAACAGAACAGTGGTTGTAAGAAGAAAAGTTAATACTTTGCATTTTGCTTGGCAGCAACTAACCAAGCGGATTTTAAATATTTAGTAGTTTCTACAGTACTTTTTATTGAAATATAGTTGATTTACAATGTGTTAGTTATAGGTGGTCAGCAAAGTGATTTAGTTTTACACACATACACATATATATTATTTTTCAAAATCTTTTATAGATTATTACAATATATTGAGTATAGTTTCCTGTGCTAAACAGCATATCATTGATTATCTATTTTTTTAATAATAGTAATGTCAGTATGTTAATCTCAAACTCCTAATCTATCCCTCCCCATATCCCTTCCCATTTGGTAACCCTAAGTTTTGTTTTCTATGTATGTGAGCCTGTTTTTGTTTTTTAAGTAAGTTCATTGGTATCATTTTTTAGACTCCACATGTAAGTGATATGACGTGATATTTGTCTTTCTCTAACTGACTTAGTTTTTGTATGATGATCACATGTTGCTGCAAATGGCATTATTTCATTATTTTTATGGCTGAGTAGTATTCCGTTATATGCATACGGCACCCTCTTTATCCATCATCTGTCAGTGGACATTTAGGTTGCTTCCAAGCCTTGGCTATTGTGAATAGTGCTACAGTGAATACTGGGGTGGATGGTCTTTCCTGGATATATGCCTAGGAGTGGGATTGCTGGATCATATGTTACCTGTATTTTTAGATTTTTAAGGAATCTCCACACTGTTCTTCATAGTGGCTGCACCAATTTCTTTCCCACCAACAGTTTTACAGTAGTTATAATTGTTATTACCAGAAAAAAGGCCAGCATGTGTTTATCTCAAATGCCTTGAAGATGGTTAGATCTACATTTCTGTTTGTAAAACTTTTTCCCTTGTGTTGAATTTTTTTAGTGAGTAGTTTTTAGGAAATCTGTATAAAATGTTTACAGTGATGCTGCTTTTTAACAACAGCAATTTTGGGGATACACCCATTAGTGTAGCCCTAAGAGGAATAACAAAGCTCTATCTTTTGCTACGTCATATCACTGCTGCTGCTGCTGCTGCTAAATCACTTCAGTCGTGTCCGACTCTGTGTGACCCCATAGACGGCAGCCCACCAGGCTCCCCCATCCCTGGGATTCTCCAGGCAAGAATACTGGAGTGGGTTGCCATTTCCTTCTCCAATGCATGAAAGAGAAAAGTGAAAGTGAAGTCGCTCAGTCTGTCCGACTGTTAGCGACCCCCTGGACTGCAGCCCACCAGGCTACTCTGTCCATTGGATTTTCCAGGCAAGAGTACTGGGGTAGGGTGCCATTGCCTTCCCCACGTCACATCACTAACAAGGCACAAATCTTGGTATACAGTTTTCTGCCACCTTGATGATATTTAGTTATTTTGAGGAGATACTTCCTTTTATTTCAAAGAAAGTATCTATGGGACAGGCCTAATAACTAACATTTTCTGAAGCCCACACAGAGTAAGTAACTAACAAAAGAACAATTCTAAGTGGCACCTGGGCTGATGGGAGGCCACACAAGGTAGCGGGGGCTGCCCTGGTGCCAGACTGCCCAGTGTCAGTGTCAACTGACGGCCCTGTGTGAGCTCTGACGACTCGGGCAGGTTGTCCCCTGCCCACAGCTCAGTCTCTTTATCTGGAGCATGTGAGAACAGCATTTTTAACTCCCTTAAAATACAGTGCCTGGGCACCTAGTCAGCGTTCTGTGAACATTGCTTTTATAAAAATATGCATTTTTACTACATTATATATCTTGCAAAGAAAGCTGTCTCACACTAATGCACAGAAGAATCCCCACAGATCAGAAAATAAGACAGGAGGACAATAGAAAACTAAAGCTAGCCTCACCAGACAGCTAAGCTTTGTGAAAACTCATGCTTGGGCAAGATTAGTTTAAGATCTGAGGGCTCCATAACCAACCACCAGGAACTGTGGGCTTATGCTCGGCAGCTTGCTGGTTGTGTGATGGTGTTTTGGTTCACGTGTCTGCCTTCTCTGTCCCCTTACTCATTGGCTGCCCCTGCTTGCTAGGACAGTTGATCCTTGAACAGTGCTGACCCCCTTCATAGTCTCAAATCAGTGTTTAACTTTTGTTCCCCTCAGACTTAACTAAGAATAGCCTAGTTTTGACCAGAAGCCTTGCAATAACTAGTGGTCAGTGGATACACAGTTCATGTGTTACATGTACTGTATAATATATTCCTACAAGAAAGTAAGCTAGAAAAAAGTGTTACTAAGAAAAATAAGGAAGAAAAACCATGCTTACAGTACTGTATTCTATTGATCCTGTGAGTTTGTCGTCTCTACAAGATGCATCATCTTGTCAATACCTACATCAGTATTGTGTACCTGTATCAGTATCGTCTTACATGGTACAGAACACATGTATTACCAACATTAGATATAAAAAAACTGAAAAGATAATGTGAGGAAGAAATTCATATTTCTTTACAGGTATAATGATTCATACATTGATAAAAGGAAGCAGCAATCATGAATTGAAGCAGCAAAAATGAATTCACGATTGCTGCTTTTTGTCAGTGATTGAATGATTGCTTCTTTTTTTCAGCATGATTGTTTTCTGGTAGCCTAGAACAATCCACAGGCCTGTCCCACAGTAGCCTAGCGTATGTACTAATAACTGAATTATTACGAAATTTTTATGGCGTAGAGTATTACAGTCATATTCACAATATGATTTTGGTAACACTGTTACTTAAAACTGTGGTAATAGGCTGATAGGCAGTTTCTTCAGTTATGAGAGAGGTATACTGTTTGGCAATGTAATTTTTTGAAAGCAAAGTTATAAAACAGAAGACTACACACTATATTAAATAGATCCTTATGTCTCTGTAAGGATAGACTAGTATCTACATATATTTAATGCATTCATGACACATCTTAAACTACTGATATTTTTTGGCAACATGGTTCATCTGAGAGTCTTTTCAAATTGTCTCAAATCTCCAAAAACTTTTCAAGTGTCTTTATTGATAAAATTTTGTGTAAAAGTAGACGCACGCAGTTGAAGGTCATTTTGTTCAAGGCTCAGCTGTAACCTGTCTTCACTCATAATTTTACTGGCATTGGTTCAACCTGCCATGCCCTAATTCTTTCTGAGAAAGAATCTGATCATCTCAAAGCATATGTTTCAACTACAACTCTGACCCTGAAGGAACTGTCAGCCTGTGGAGTGGGTGTCATTGGAACAGGTCGCCACTGCTGCCCCGTGCTGTTTTGGAGGTGACTGGGTCCTGTGGTACAAAACACACATGGGCACAGACAGGACAGTCCCTGTGATTGATGCTTCCGGTATAACTATGTATTTAAAATTTATTTTACTGAAGGTATAGTTGATTTACAATGCTGTGTCAATTTCTGCTGTATAGCAAGAGTGTTTCAGTTATACATACATATATATATATGCACATTCTTTTTCACATTCTTTTCCTTTATCGTCTATCACAAGGTAACTATAATTATTATTATTTTGTGACCTGGAGGTCCTCAATATGGATATTCTTATTTCAAAGGGTATATGTGTAGGTTGTTGTTCAGTTGCTAAGTCATGTCTGACTCTTTGCAACCCAATAGACCGCAGCACACCAGCCTCCCCTGTCCTATATTATCTCCCAGAGTTTGCACAAATTCATATCCATTGAGTCAGGGATGCCGTCTAACCATCTCATCCTCTGTCATCCCCTTCTCCTCCTGCCCACAATCTTTCCCAGCATCAGAGTCTTTCCCAGCATCAGAGTCTTTTCCAGTGAGTCAGTTCTTCACATCAGATGGCCAAAGTATTGGAACTTCAGCATCAGTCCTTCCAGTAAATATTCAGAGTTGATTTCCTTTAGGATTGACAGGTTTGATCTCTTCGCAGTCCACTATGTAGGAGAGAAGAGCAAATAACAAGTACACAGCCTTGCTTCTGTTCTTAAATCTGCAAAGCATCTTCTACATTTCCTGGTGCCCAACAGGAAATAATAGTGTCAGCTGTGATCAGGGATTGGTAACAGAGGTTCGTTTCTGACTCTCTACTTTCTGGTGAGTAAGGGAAACTGCTTTACATTTAGAATTTGCTTTATTGGATGTGTAGAAATTTTAATGAGATGCAAAGATATGTTTTCGATTTGGAGACCTTGCAGGATACTTGCATAGATCTAAATGTTTGCTCTGTGTATCTAATCATGGAGGAGGTTTAATGGGGGAAATAGTGAACTGAGTATCTGTATTAACAACCTATGGTGGTTAACCTTTCTTTCACTTTGATTTTTTTTTTTATAGCTTTTGACCATATTTGGGAGTTTTCTTGAGAAACCAGTTGTCATGGAAATTTTCAGCCCACATTATAGCACGCTTGTGCACATGTTCAGTGCAGAGTTGGATATGTGTAAGCAATTGTATAATGAACACATGAGACAGGTGAGTGGGGGGATAAAGTCTGGCACATTCATAGCATCATATTGTGGGTCAGGGTATCAAGTAGAACTACACTGAGTGACACCTAAAGGTGACATACAGGCACTAAGTTGTTATGCTTTTATTTAACTGGTTTCCTATGGATATGAATAACCTGCTTTAGGACCATAACTCTTCTACCAACCAAGTTACCTAGCACATGAGCTTTCTGTATTCTGTGAAAGTGAAGTCACTCAGTCGTGTCCGACTCCTTGTGACCCCATGGACTGTAGCCTATCAGGCTCCTCCCTCCATGGGATTCTCCAGGCAAGAGTACTGGAGTGGGGTGCCGTTGCCTTCTCCAAAGTACCCAAATGAGCAATTGTTCACAAGGTTGGAGTGTACTCTCATTAAATGTTCCCTTTCTTCCTCTTCACCACAATATCAATTTGCAGATTGAACAAGGACACGTAGTNATGGACTGTAGCCTATCAGGCTCCTCCCTCCATGGGATTCTCCAGGCAAGAGTACTGGAGTGGGGTGCCGTTGCCTTCTCCAAAGTACCCAAATGAGCAATTGTTCACAAGGTTGGAGTGTACTCTCATTAAATGTTCCCTTTCTTCCTCTTCACCACAATATCAATTTGCAGATTGAACAAGGACACGTAGTTCTTAACAAGAATATGCCGTTTACTTCAGGAAATATCAAATGGGCTAAAGAGGTTCTTGACCGACTTCAGGTGTTTTGGTCAAACTTTGCATCTCTCCGTTATCTGTGAGTAGTTAGGCTGGTAACACTATCCCTATGACACGGGCGATTTTTACATAGAGTGGTGAGCTGTTCATTTTAGTGCTTACTGCCTTATTTAACTCTTGTCATTGTCTGGCTTGTTGAGAGGGATTTATTCCCACGGTTTGGAGAATGTTTAATAGGACTTAGAACTTCCTATATTTCTATGTTTTAGGTCTTTTTTTTTTCCTTTTCACTTTTCCATTTCATCCAAAATATGCTGATAATTTTTGTTACTGTTTTTCCTTTCTCCAGTAACTAGCATTCCTTTTCTTTTGCAGACTTTCATGTCTTTCTCTTTTCTTTGTAGGGATTGATAACCTGTTGGTATTTGATTGCGTTAAATGTTTGGCATTCCATTTATTTCATAACTATCTTTTTTAAACAAAGATCAGGAAGAAGCATTGTTTGAACTTTATTGGTTTTCTTCCTTGTTTGTAGTGAATTTTCTTACATTTTCTAGTGTGTATTATTGTAAAGTAATTAAGCTGACGCCTATCTAATATATAGAAAAACCATATTCCTACAGATTCTTGGAAAGTCCTGATGATACCTTGGTTTATCAGAAGTATGTTGAGATGACAACTTTGCTGAACCAATTTGAAGATCATATCTATAATGAATGGAAAAGTAATGTGAATGAAATTTGTGAATTCAGTTTGAATCAACCCTTGGTTAAATTCAGTGCCACAAGTGGTCTTCTCAGGGTCAACTTTGACCCAAAGGTAGAGTTTAATGTCTTTAAAATGTTTTACAAATGCCCTTTTTATTACAAGTGTATGCCTGATACCTCCAGGCATTTATGATTTTATTTTGGGAAAATGTCAGAGCTATGAGGACTGTACCTTAAAACAGCTTCTTTCTGTCTGCTTTAAAGATTTGTTTACCAAACTTTACATCAGCTATTTTCCTATTTTGTCTTGTCATTATTTATTTACTACTTCCCCTTGACTGGATAATGAGTTACGTGAGAGTCAGGGCCATCGTATTTAATCTTTGTGTTTTGTGTGTCTAACATAGTATTTGTCACTTGATAACATTTAATAGATGTCAGTTTAATTGAACAGAATCAGTAGTCTTTGATCGATTTTTTTCTGGCTTATGTTTTCTGGCCCTGTCTCATGGCAGTCCAACTTTATGCCTAGGAGGTGAGAAAATCAGTCTCACTGACTGTAATAGTCACTGTACCCAAGTTCTGATTCATTTTCTGAAATATTACAAAGAATAGCATCACCTAATTTTTCTTATTAACCTCAGGACCTATATATAAATGTATAACCCAGAGAACTGAGGATTTTCTCTACCTTCTGATTGCATAAAACCAATATACAAAAAATGAATTTCTGAGATGTTTTGGAGACAATCCCTACAATTCTACCACAAGGGATTTATAAACACACAAAATGTACTGTACTAGTTAAACCATGGAGTGACAACCTGAGGAAGTCAGTTGGGTTATCTTCTAAAGCATTTTGTGTGGTCTTTTCCTCAGAACCTTGAATTAAGGCTACAGTCATTTCTGTTCTGACATGGCATATGCATTCCTAAAAATCACTCCACAATGAAAGATTGCACAAAAAAAGTACAGGACTGATGGGGAATGTGAGGGTTAGGGCACAGTACTCAAAAACTTTGTCAGTGATAATAAAAAATAAATGTCGGAAAGAACAACAAATACCGTGTGTGATATCCCTTATGTGGGGAATCTAAAAAATGTGACAAATGAGTGAATATAACAAAAGGAAACAGACTCATAGATACAGAAAACAAACTAGTGCTTACTACTGGGGAGAGGGAAGGGGTGGGGCAACCCAGGGGTGGGGGGTTAAAAGATGCAAACCATCAGGTATAACATAAGCTACAAGGATGCATATTGTATAACATGGGGAATGCAGCAAATGCTTTACAATAACTACAAATGAAGTGCGACCTTTAAAACTTGTGAACATACTGTCCACCGGTAACTTACATAACATTGTACAGCAACTATACTCTGATAAGAAAAAACAGAAACAAAACCAAGAGAAGGGGTAGCATGCTTTTATACACTTTAAATGGTTAGGTAATAGATAAATTCTCCAATGAATTGACCTTTCTCTTGACAAAGACATGATGTTTGTTCAGGAAGGACGTTACGACTTGTGTGTTACTGTGAAGTGGTGGAAGGAGGGTCATTTGAAACCAGACAAAAAGTTCTGCCGCCAGCAGTGGACGGATGTGTGTCCTCACACACGTGTAAATGGCAGTGGGTGTTTATGAGGTGTGCATGTGAAAATTTTGTCTTCCCAATAAAACCTTCAGTTTAGTCGGGTGCAGTTTTTTAGCATTTACCTAGCATTTCTTGTGGATAAATCTGCAGATAAGCAAAGACAAAACTTGTGGCATACTCGGATTCCTCTCTGGTATATAATGATGTCGCGTTTTCAAAATAAGCATTATAATAGAGCTAACAGTGCTGGGAAAAGGTCGCGGTCCATTTATGGCCTTCCGTTTCAGACCGTCATGTGGATGTTGCTTGAATTCTTCCGCTGACAGTGAGCCACAACCAGTGATTTCTCCCTGTATTACTTTTTAAAACTAATTTTGTATTGGGGTATAGCTACTAAACAATGTTGTGATGGTTTCAGATGAACAGTGAAGGGACTTAGCTATACATATACATGTGTCCATCCTCCCCCAAAACCCCTCTCATCCAGGCTGGAACGTAACACTGAGTGGTTCTGTGTGCTATACAGTAGGCTTATCTGTTGTAAATGTAGCAGTGGGAACCTGAACTTCCCAGACTCCCTAACTGTTCCTTCCCCCTGGCAACCATAGGTTCATTTCCTAAGCCTGTGAGTCTCTTTCTGTTTTGTAAGTAACTTATCTACCTTTATTAGTTATATACTTCTATGTCATATGGAATGTATCATTATTGCTTTGAAAAAGCATAAGAAACAAAAACCTCTCTGCCCTGACAGTTTGAAAACATGATAATCACTGATGAAATTACAAGCATTTTGATGTTAACTTGTGTTAAAATAGAATGGTATCCTTCAGTCAGTTCAGCTCAGTCTCGCGGTCGTGTCCCACTCTTTGTGACCCCATGGACTACAGCACGCCAGGCTTCCCTGTCCATCACCAACTCCCAGAGCTTGCTCAAACTCATGTCCATTGAGTCAGTGATTCCATCCAACCATCTCATCCTCTGTTGTCCCCTTCTCCTTCTGCCTTCAATCTTTCCCAGCATCAGGGTCTTTTCCAGTGAATCAGTTCTTCACATCAGGTGGCCAAAGTATTGGAGTTTCCACTTTACCATCAGTCCTTCCAGTGAATATTCAGGACTGATTTCCTTTAGGATGGACTGGTTGGATCTCTTTGCAGTCCAAAGGATTCTCAAGAGTCTCCTCTAACACCACAGTTCAAAAGCATCAGTTCTTCGGCATTCAGCGTTCTTTATATTTCAACTCTCAGATCCATACATGACTACTGGGAAAACCACAGCTTTGACTAGATGGATATCCTTAAAATATGTAGTAATTCTTGCTTTTCTTTTAATAGCTAGTGGCCGTATTAAGAGAAGTGAAATACCTTTTGATGTTGAAGAAATCAGACATACCAGATTCAGCCTTCGCCATCTTCAGAAAAAGAAACACTCTCTTAAAGGTCTGTGTTTTCAGATATTGGGGCTGATTTTGAAAAGAAATAGTTGGAATTTTAATTATTAACATGTAGTCCTCTGATATTTTCATGGCTCCAAGAGAAAGCAGCTGTAACATATGTGGTGCTTTTTGTTTTGGGGTTTTCTTTTGCTCAGTACATTGGAAATCTTGAACTTCTTGTGCACGGATATAATAAGCTGAAACAGACTCTTCTGGAAGTTGAATACCCACTGATTGAGGATGAGCTGAGGGCTGTGGATGAGGAACTGCAGGCGGCCGCCACATCGCTGACATGGCAGGATGACTGCTGGGGGGATATCGAGAGGGTAAGGATGGCCACCTCAGAGCTGGAGCGCAGAGTGGAGCGTGCGCAGAATAACGTCAGAGTGATCCAGCAGACCATGCGGGCTTGGGCCGAGTGCCCGCTCCTTCCCAGGAGAGAACACAGGCGGGAGGCCGCCTTGACCTGGGAAGACAAGAGTGAATTATTTACGAAAAAATACAAGCGAATCCAAGAAGATGGCTGCAAGATACACAACTTGGTCGAGGTACTTGCCTTTTTAAAAACATTCTGTTTGTTTGTTGGGCTGCACAGGGTCTTAGTTGCAGCACGTAGGGCCTTCCTCGTAGCATGTGGGCTGGAGTTGTGCTGTTCAGGCTCCACGTCGTGCAGACTCGGTAGCTGCTGTGCGATACCTGGGATCCTAGTTCTCTGACCACGGATGGAGCCTGTGTCCCCTGCACTGGAAAGCGAATCCTTGACCACTGGACCGACAGGAAGTTACCAAGCCCCCCAACCATACTTGCTTTTAAGGCTTCAAAGTTTATAGCAGCTCCTTTCATCAAGTTTGTTTCTTCTGTTCAGTCACTTAGTCATTTCTGACTCTTTGCAACCCCATGGACTACAGCACACCAGTCTTCCCTCTGCCTTTCACTGTCTCCCAGAGTTTGCTCAAAATCATGTGCATTGAGTCAGTGAGACTGTCTAGCCATCTCATTCTCTGTAGCCCCCTTCTCCTCCTGCCCTCAATCTTTCCCAGCTTCAGGGTCTTTTCCAATGAGTCAGCTCTTTGCATCAGGTGGCCAAAGTATTAGAGCTTCAGCATCAGTCCTTCCATTGACTATTCAGGGTTGATTTCCTTTAGGATACACTGGTTTGATCTCCTAGCAGTCCAAGGGACTCTCAAGAGTCTTCTCCAGCACCACNGTCTTTTCCAATGAGTCAGCTCTTTGCATCAGGTGGCCAAAGTATTAGAGCTTCAGCATCAGTCCTTCCATTGACTATTCAGGGTTGATTTCCTTTAGGATACACTGGTTTGATCTCCTAGCAGTCCAAGGGACTCTCAAGAGTCTTCTCCAGCACCACAGTTTGAAAGCATCACTTCTTTGGTACTTAGCCTTCTTTATGGTCCAACTCTCACATCCATACGTGACTACTGGAAATGTAGCTTTGACTGTATGGACTTGGTTGGCAAAGTGGTGTCTCTGCTTTTTAATACACTGCCTGGGTGTGTCTTAGCTTTCCTTCCAAGGAGCAAGTGTCTGTGAGTTTCATGGCTATAGTCACTGTCTGAAGTGGTTTTGGAGCCCAAGAAAATAAAATCTATCACTTCTTCCATTTTTTTTTCCCCTTCCCTTTGCTGTGAAATGATGGAGCAGATTCCATGATCTTAGTTTTTTGAATGTTGAGTTTTAATCCAGCTTTTTCACTCCTTTCTTTCACCTTCATCAGGATATTCTTTAGTTCCTTTTCACTTACTGCCATTAGAGTGGTACCATCTGCATGTCTGAGCTTATTAATATTTCTCTGGCAATCCTGATTCCAGCTTGTGATTCACACAGCCTGGCATTTCTCATGATGTACTCTGCATATAAGTTAAATAAACAGGGTGACAGTATACAGCCTTGTAGTTCTCCTTTTCCATTTTGAACCAGTTTGTTGTTCTATGTCTGGTTCTAACTGTTGTTTCTTGACCTCATTGCAGATTTTTCAGGAGATAGGTAAGATGGTCTGGTATTCCCATCTCTTAAAGAATTTTCCACAATTTGTTGTGATCTACACAGTCGAAGGCCGTAGCATAGTCAGTGAAGCAGAAGTAGTTGTTTTTCTGAAACTGCCTTGCTTTCTCCATGATCTAACAAATGTTGGCAATTTGATCTCTGGTTTGTCTACCTCTTCAAACCCCAGCTTGTACATCGTATACATTTCACATACTACTAAAGCCTAGCTTGAAGGATTTTGAACATAACCTCGCTAGCATGTGAAAATGAGCACAATTATTTAAATATTATTTGGCACTGCCCTTCTTTGGTATTGGACTGAAAACGGACCTTTTCCAGTCCTGGAGGCACTGTTGAATTTTCCAAATTTGCTGGCATATCGAGTGCAGCACTTTAACAGCATCATCCTTTAGGATTTGAAATAGTTCAGAAGGGCTCTTTTATTGAACCTGAAAGAGCTTTATGTATGGTTTTACTAAGCATTGAAAATGGAGGAATTTGTATTTCTTGCCTGTCATTTCTTAGACCTTACTGTGCTCACTTCTGAGGGAAGAGATAGGAATATGGGATCTTTTGGTAAAACAGAGAGGCTAGAAATGGGGTTGTTTTCTTGGTCATAGTTATCACCGGTTTTGAATGCTGTCAGTAGCTACCACTGTTGGGTAAATGCTCTATGTGACATCCATCTTGTTTACATCATCTCATGTAACCCTCTCAGCCACCCCCTGAGGGTGACACCAGTAGTTGCGCTCCTTACAAGTACTTGAGCTTTTAAAGCAGTGATAGGCGCTATTCCAGCATTGTCAAGGTACGAGAAGATTCCAAATAAAACAAGAGCAAAGAACAGAAGACAGAGAAAGCGAAAGAAAAAGGTCTTGTCTCTCAAACCTCACACCCTTGTCAGGGAACAGAGAAAGAGAAAATAACAAATATCTAGTAGGACCTCAGTTGATCATAGGAGCAGTGGTGAAAAATAAGGCAGAGATGGCAAGAGAGAGGATCAGCGGCAGGCAGGGTGGACACTGTATTTGAGGTGGTTAGAAGGACCTCTTTACAAAGGTAGCATTTCTGCTGAGAACCGAAAAGGAATGAGCTATGTGGAGAACAAAAGAAGGCTGTTCTAGTATCAAACTACAAAAGCCACAGAAGGAGTATTGGTCGCATGACAAAGCAATGATAAACCCAGTCAGTGTATTAAAAAGCAAAGACATCACTTTGCCAACAAAGGTCTCGTAGTCCAAGCTCTGGTTTTTCCAGTAGTTATATACCGATGTGAGAGTTGGACCATAAAAAAAGCTGAGTGCTAAAGAATTGATGTTTTTGAATTGTGGTGCTGGGGACAACTCTTGAGAGTCCCTTGGACAGCAAGGAGGTCAAACCAGTCAATCCTAAAGGAAATTAACCCCAAATATTTATTGAAAGGACCGATATTGCAGCTGAAGTTCCAATACTTTGGCTACTTGATGCAAAGAGCTGACTCATTGGAAAAGACCCTGATGCTGGGATAGATTGAAGGCGAAAAGAGAAGGGGGTGGCAGAGGATGAGATGGTTGGATACCATCACTGACTCAATGGGCATGAGTTTGAAAACTCTGGGAGATAATGGAGGATACGGGGAAGCCTGCCATGCTGCAGTCCATGGTGTGGCAAAGAGTCACACACGACTTAGGGACTGAACAATAATGGGTCGCATATCTAAGGACCAGTTAGAGAGCCAGCCTGCCTGAAGCGTAATTTCTAAGGGGAATAATTGCACACAATTAAGTTTGAAAGGGACTAAGGACAAATCCCTGGTGGCTCAGGAAAGAATCTGCCTTCAGTGCAGGAGACATGATATCCATCCCTGGGTCAGGAAGATCCCCTGGAGAAGGGAATGACAGCCTACTCCAGTATTCTTGCTGGGAAATTCCATGGACGAAGGAGCTTGTGGACTACAGTCCTTGGGGTTGCAAAGAGTCAGACACGACTGAGAGCCCGCTTTTAAGGGCAAATCACACAGGATCAGCAGGCCATTCTGAGAACTTTGGGTTTTGCTCTAAGGGGAAATAGTGGCCAGAGTCTGCTCACAGGCTTTCCCTGCTGAGTGAAATGGGAGACAGGAGATGGCAGACAGAGGGGGTGAGCCTATAATCCAGGTGATGAGGGCTTAGGTCAGGGTGACAGTGGTAAAGAGTAGTCACGTGCTGGGTGTATTCTGGAGGCAGAGCCGAGACTATTTTCTGTGACAAGTCAGGGGACAGAAGTCGAAGATGAAATTGAAGTTTTTGGTCTAGGCCACTGGGAAAATAGAGTTTCCCTTTACTGACATGAGGAGGGCTGTGGGAGAGCAAGATGTTATAGAGAAAAGACAGGATTCGTCTTTGGGCATGTTAGTTAGAGATGTCCACCCAAGTGGAGATTTTTGCATAGACTGGCTTTGGAATTCTGTGAAGACAGTATCTGAAAAGCAGCAAATGCATTCACTAAAAAGTAACATGTGGTACATTTGATATGCTGTACTGAGTGTCACAAAACGGGGCGGGGCGGGGGGAAGAAATGCATATGGGTTTCACTTCCAAGTTTGTCTGAAATATTTAAGGAAGTATTAGTTTTCCCTACTGATAACACTTATTAAGGCAGAAACTTTGCTTTCTTTGCTGACTGCCTGTGTTAGCACTCTTGGGCTGCTAGTAACAACAAATGCTGTAACGAAGTACCACAAATGGATGTCTTCGAACAACTGAATTGTATTCTCACACAGACTGGAGGCTAAAAGTGTGAAATCAAGATGTGGGTAGGGCCATGCTCCTGCTGAAGGTTCTCTCTAAGGCCTGGGTAGCTGGGGCTTCCCTGGTGGCTTGATAGTAAAGAATCTGTGTGTGTGTGTAGGAGATGCAGATTTGATCCCTGGGTCGGGAAGATCCCCAGGAGAAAGAAATGGCAAACCACCACAATATTCTTGCCTGGGAAATCTCATGGTCAGAGGAGTCTGGTGGGCTACAGTCCATGGGGTCTCGAAAGAGTCAGATATGACTTAGCGACTAAACAAACAAGGCCTGAAGGAATCAAAGGGATGTTAAGTAAAGAAAGTTTTTTCAGCAGTATCTTAACTTACTCATGCCATTGACTATTCCTGGTTTGCCAAGATACTGTGAATTATGCTGTGATTTTTAGGACACACTTACGAGTGTTTATGCCTTAGAGTCTGTCTCATAGAGGACAGGTGATGGGTTATGATTAGCTTCTTCAATTGTATTTTCTTGATAATAAAAAAGTGGACTCCCTAAACAGTAACCTGGGAGTTTAGACCAGTAAAATTTATGAATCCTGATCAAAATGCATTGAAATTGTTGCCAATATATTACTGGAAATAGTTACAAGCAAGGTTTTGCAGTGTTATTCTCACAGAATAAGGTTGGAGTTTTTCTACTAGTAAGTAGACTCTGCTTTTTGCCTTTAAGTGAAAAACTAAGAAGCTCTGAAGTCACCAAGAATTGTGGAGAGCTTCCAACTCGAGGGAATGCAACTTTAAAATAGAAGTGAAATGATAACTTGATAACTTGTTTCTATAATCTGTATTTTAAATGATTGCCCTACCTCTTATTAGCACATCATTTTGAGCTTGGTCCTCAGACTTCCAGTGAGGAGTGTGGTTTTGGGGAAAGGCATAGATAGCAAGCCAGCAGAAGGTAGATAAGTTCTGCCTTTCCATGCCATGCCCTTTGTGGCTGTCAATTCTCAGTACATGTCTATAGTCAGCATCTAAGACAATGAGAGGGGCAGAACCGCGGACGATCGGGTCTGGAAGGGACGGACGCGAGTGATCATTCAGTCACCCAAAGCTCTCGTTTCTATTTCTTTTCCTCCCTATACTGTAAATCGTTGAAACTATACCAACTTCTTGTAAGTGGCACTGTAGTGATATACACTGAGTCTCTTGATATGAGAAAGCAGGAACAGTGAGGAAATCCCAGGTGTATTACTGTGACGTGTTGCAAAGAACCCTGCTTTGAGGAGTCAAGAGGACTGGCTTCTAGTTCTCGTTCCTATTAATGGGATGCTGGATGCATTCTAGGTCTTTGTTTTATACCTTCAAGGTGCAGAGCCTGAACAAGATAATCTTTGAGGATTTTTTCACTCCTTTGATCTCTGTATTTCTCCTTTCTGGTTTCCGCAGTGGAGATAGGACTGCTGTGCACAGCTGTCTGGGGTGTGTACTGCCCGGCTCCAGAGGTGTGGGTCATGTACAACACACAGATGTGAATGCTTCCACCTGGATGGTGGAAAAGACAGCATCCCTGAAAACAGCAGTTCTTAAATTTGTTAGAAGGCAAAAAAAAAAAAACAAACAACAACAAACCTTCAAAACCATGCTAATTCCTGCCCTGCTTTTTCAGGATTGAAGGTCACCTCTGTAGTGCTGATTCTTGACTGTAGCACACACCTTTGAATCCTGAATCATGCCTCCACAGTGGTGAATAATCAAAGAAAGCATAATCTACCTTATCATCAGCTATTTGCTGTCATCTTTTCTCTGTGTCCCCCTTGGTAGCTCAGATGGTAAAGAACTCTGTCTGCAGTGCAGGAGACCTGGGTTTGATCCCTGGGTCAGGAAGATCCCCTGGAGAAGGAAATGGCAACCCACTCCAGGATTCTTGCCTGGAAAATTCCATGGACAGGCTATAGTCCACAGGGTCACAAAGAATTGGACACGATTGACTGACTAACACGCTGTCTCTGTGTCACAGTAGCTTCTGTCCTCNATCCCTGGGTCAGGAAGATCCCCTGGAGAAGGAAATGGCAACCCACTCCAGGATTCTTGCCTGGAAAATTCCATGGACAGGCTATAGTCCACAGGGTCACAAAGAATTGGACACGATTGACTGACTAACACGCTGTCTCTGTGTCACAGTAGCTTCTGTCCTCGGCATCTACTCTCTGGCCTGTATAGACTTCAACCTTTCCCACTCAGAAGGTACCCCTGGAACCAGCCTTGTTGCTCACCTGACCTTTTCAAATCTCTGTCCCTCGACCTGCCGCACTGTGCCCAACCTCTAGCCGTCCTTAACTGTGTCCATGTCTGGGCTGTTGTGCCTGTTGACCCACCCATGGGGAGATGCAGAGGTTGAAGAACTTGATGTTATTAAAGCACAAAGGGAGGTTGGACTCCCCCAGGTCAGTGTTTCCCGAGCTGAGTTAGTATTACTCCTCCGGCTGCTCATAGGTGGGTGGTCCAAAATAATTTCGTGTTTGGAAACCATCAGTTAAACCAGGTTAATGGACTTTAACATAAGTACAGTGCAAGTCTCCAAGAATGGCCTAGAGCACGTCACTCTGTGCTGACTGAGTGATCTCTGGTTTCCCAGCGCAGTGTTCTCCAGACGACTGGCTGGGTGGGGGAATTTCACTTACAGGAGAGGGCCTGGAAGGTCAAGTCCCAGGCCCCATCCATCCAGGATGCTTTGGGAAATAGTGTAGTTTCTGTGTGTATTTGTAGGTAGCAGTCTTCATAATGATTTCTCCTTTAAAGAATGACTTTTGAATGTACTTTATAAATCAACTAAGTGTTACAAAATCCTGCTTAGGTCATTGCCATCTGGCTTAAGATTCTACAGCCAAGCATTTGAATGTTTCTATCTTGTACCCCTAAATGCAGCCCCTTTAATGTACTATTTAAATGAACAGCTTTCATTTTTATACTCACTGCTGTCTATACTGATCTATTAATACTTGCTGTTGGTAGGAAAATAGGAAGCTATTCAGAGCCAATCCTTCTCTGGATGTCTGGAAGATTTATGTAGAATTTATTGATGACATCGTGGTGGAAGGCTTTTTTCAAGCGATAATGCATGATTTAGACTTCTTCCTGAAGAACACAGAGAAACAATTGAAACCTGCACCATTTTTTCAAGCACAAATGATCTTAATGCCCCCAGAAATTCTGTTTAAGCCTTCTTTAGAAAGAGAGGCTGGAGATGGCCTCTATGATCTGGTGGAAGAAATGCTATGCAGTAGTTTCAGAATGTCTGCCCAGATGAAGCGAGTAGCAGCACATCTGGAAACAGAAAACTACCAGGTATGCTCTTTGTAAATAGGTATTACATTTATTGTTAATTATATGTACAGAACAGATTAAGAGCTCATACATGCATTTATTAATAGTGATACTGAATACTGAATGCAGAAAACAGAATACAGAGAGATCAAGGAAACTTAAAAGGAAACAAATTCTTTAAAAAGTTTATATATTTTTAAAAGTTCAACACATTTACATATATTTTATCCAATTTTCCACATATATTTAGAGTTACAAACAAATGCAAAGCTAATTCCAAAGCTTTTATTCTGAATATACTTCAATTTTGAGTTCTAGTGTTCTCTAATCTGATGTTCACACTTTTGTGCTGTATTTATACTAAATATGGTTAATTTTATTTGTGACTAACCTAAAAGCAAGATGCTGTGAGCTAATCTTGAGGTAGCCAGGAAAATCAGGAATTTTAGAGCAGCCTTTTAAAACGGGATAAAGCCACATGAGAGAAAGCACCTCATTCTTGATATATAAATGCAAAAGAGAAAATAGTAAGAAACAATATTTCAGATGAAAAGGCAGAAAAGGATATAGAGGGTTGCAGCTTCCCTGAATTCAAAACAAATAGGCTTACTCCACTACCCAGACGTTTGAATATGTAATGCCCATACAAATATATGTATATTAATGACAATTACTATTAATTATACAATTAGCTTTTATATTAATGATCCAAAATTAATTGGGATAATGAGCATAAAGAAAAGTTGGGCAAGGCAACACAATTTTTTTATCTTACTAACTATTCTCCTTTGGAAGAGTGGCCTTGGAGAATGTTGGGTTGCACATAAGTGAGAGAACACGGTTGAGTTTTGTAAAGGCTTGGCTCTGCTGTTGTTTAGAGTGATGTGGACAACATGCTGGGCCTGGCAGAAGGCAGGCAGGAGATCATGAGGAGAGTAGCCGACGTTATCAGCAAAGTCTTGGACTTCAGAAACACCCTGGACACGTATGCTTACCTCTGGGTAGAAGACCGAGCCGAGTCCATGAAGCATTTCCTTCTGTATGGCCCTCCTGTGTCGGCCGAGGAGGTGGAGCCTCGCGTGAATGAAGAGGTCCCTGAACACTCACCAACACTTGAGCAGTTCAAAGAACAGGCAAGGAGAACCTTAAGCAGTCAATCTAGTTTCTGGGTTTTGACTGAGTTGTTGCACGGTGACTATTTTTTTTTCTAATTATAGATTGACTTTTATGAGGCTCTGTATGTTCAGATGAGCAAGTTTGACGACTTCAGGGTGTTTGATAGTTGGTTCAAGGTGGACATGAAGCCTTTTAAAGTGAGCTTGCTGAACATCATCAGGAAATGGAGTTGGATGTTTCAGGAGCATCTTTTGAGATTCGTCATTGACAGGTAGCCCTTTGTGTTTTGGCGTTTGGAATTATAACTTCTCATACCTGACTGCTTCTTAAAACTGATGTATTAATTTTAAGAGCATTAAAATTGCCAGTTTTATAATACAGTTAACAAGCATTTACTTAGGTAAATACTGAATATAAGAATCAGTCAAAAGCCTTCTTCTTGTAAGTTTTAATGAGTTTAATTTGTGTATCTGTGTATGTACATACCTGTCTTTATAGCCTGAATGAGCTACAAGAATTTATAAAGGAGACAGATGCTGGACTTCAGAGAGAATTAAGTGAAGGTGATCGTGATGGTTTAGTTGACATCATGGGGCATCTCCTGGCTGTAAGAAGCCGACAGAGAGCTACTGATGAACTCTTTGAACCACTGAGAGAAACCATCACAGTCTTGGAAATGTATGGCCAGAAGATGCCTGAGCAAGTCTATACCCAGCTAAAGGTGAATGTAGGGGTAAAATAGTCACGATTACCATAAACTGAGCATCTCCTGTGCCCACGTTCATTCTTCACGTGCGCTCTCTTATGACTCCTTGTAGCAACATGCACTGTAGATATTAATATTTTAATTTTACAGCTTAGGAATCTGAAGCTGAAAGGGACTTAATGATTTTCTCAGGGCCACTCAAGTAATCAAGCCAGGACATACAAATCTAGGGGTATTTCATGCCCAAATCCTTGCTCTGCGTGGCTCTGCTTCACCATCTTCTTGTTAGAGGTATTCAGGTAATAGAGAGTCTCTCAAAGACTTTTTTGGGGTTCCTCTTATATCTTCACTTTCCCGTGTGAAATGAACTCCAGCTCTCTTTTTCATCTAAAATTGCCCGTCAGTTGAGAACTGTCCTAGTCTTTGGAAACAAATCGTGGACATGTTAATAAAGAATAAATAAAGCCCAATTTGGATGGAGAAATCACTGTTTCCTAAACAGGGTTTCTGTGTCACCCTGTTCTTTCTGTGTTCTGGATTGACTTGGCTGCCGTGTGCCAAATGATGTACAAAGTCTTTGTCGTTATCACTGAATTCATGAATAAAAATCTCACCATTGAGATGCTATTCCCATGTTCATGTTGAAATTCTATAGTTTATATATTTACATCATCTACCAGCTTCCAGGACGGGTTTATGTTTGACTTTGCAATGTGATCAGTTTCTGCATTAAGTAAAAAAAACAAAAACTTTTTATTGAATTCTGTCTAGTTAAGTGATTAGAGCATGGAACTCAAACTAGGGTTTCTTTTTTGCAAATCCATCTCATATGTTTGTTTCAGAACGTGCTTCCTCTTCAGTAAAATATCCCTCAAGATCCCTCACTTTTAACATTTGTCTATACTGTCTCCGATTCCCCATGTTTTTTTAAAAAATTGAGGTGAAATTCACAGTTCATATAACATAAAAGTAACCGCTTCAAAATGTGTGGCATTAGTACATTCACAAGGTTGTGTAACCACTGCCTCTATCTATTATAGTTTCAGAACATTTTCATCACCTTCAAAGAAACTCCATCTCCATTAGTGGTCATTCCCCACTACTCCCCTACTACCTGCCATCTGTCCAGGGCTACTGCCAATCTTTTCCTGTCCTTATGGATTTACTTACTGTAGAAACTTCATATAAGTGGTTTTATACAGTATGTGACCTTTTGTGTCTGGCTTTTCTCACTTGGCAGGATGTTTTTGAGATTCATGAACATTGTAGCACATATCACTACTTCATTCCTGTTTATGGCTGAATGATGTTCAGGGGTGTGTGTGTGTGTGTGTGTTCGTTCCAGTTTGCCTAGCCTTTCACCCATTAAGGAATATTAGGGGTCTTTTCATCTTTTGGCTGTCTTGAATAATGTTGCTGTGGCCATTAGTGCAAAAGTATTTGAGTACCTGTTCTCATTGCTTTTTTGAAAAAAATTTAAGAGTAGGATTACTGAGTCATGTGGTTTCTAAGTTTAACTCTTTGAGGAACTGCCAAAATGTTTTTCATTTCTGCTGCTCCATTTTATAGTTCACATTTTGTTTTGTGAAGACTCACTGCAACAATGTATTTACAAGTGCTCTGTTGGCTACAAAGAATTACTGCGTATAAATTATTAAATTTTGTTTAAGTAAAATCTGTGTCTAAAAGAAAATCTAGTTTGATCTGGAGTGAAAGACAATGTGGATAGATAGTTTATAACAAGAATGAGAGATTAAATAATTATTGTAGAACACACTATGCATGTTAGTTTTTAGGAAGATTGGGGTATTCTTTGAGTCAGATCTTGAACCTGAAAATATGTCGTATAGAGAAACCAGCCATAACAGAAGGAACTGATAGAGGGATTTGGGTCATGGTCTCCAGAATTTGTATTATAAAAGTTTGGCTCACATTTTGCTAAAGCTAGGTCCCAGTCATTTCTGTTGTCATTTTTAAGTCTGTGACAAATTTTCCTGACACATATGACACCTTATATACATTGTTCAACAGTAAGTTAATGAGGAAAGTATAAGTGGTGATGGAGACATGTTTGATCAAGTCACTTAGTTCTGACTGTTAGGGTCATATATTTAATTTTAGTGCTGTGGTCCGGTGAAAGATTTAAAGTTCTTTTATGCATTTTTTAACTTACATGCTTTCTAATGGACTCTTATGTTTCCAAGATGAATAAAAGCAAATGTGGTATTCTGCTTTTTTTCTGTAAAAATAAGTTTGACTCACTACTTACAGTTTTGGCAATATTGAAAATACTAAGCTTTTCAAAATTTCAAAAGTGAATCACACTTTTAGCTCTGTGTGTGTCTCGATGCTGGTAATTCATGCTGATCAGGGGAAATATAAGATTTATAGGCATATCCAAGTTGCTTGTGGGGGCTAACAATGTACCAGATTTGTTTTAATTGAAGCCATTTGTGAGAGTTACTTTTTCTCCTTCATAATCGTTAGCAGTCACATTGCCCCATACTTGCCTGTGCTCAGTTTGATGCTTAAAACCCCTGGGCATGTCTGTGTCCTCATACTCTATAATATGCTCTGAAGCTAGATTACACCTGTAATCTATAGATTTTTTAAAGTCCCCTCCCTGTTAAGAAACTTTCATTGACTGCCCCTGGCCTCAGAATCCTGTCCAGTTCCCATAGAGCCCACACTCTCACTCTATTCTGCGATGGAAACCTTACAAGATATTGAGGGATCTCACCCTCATCTCTCCCTGTTGAAATCCACTCATTGCTGTGAGCCTCTGATGCAGTGTCTCCTCCTTGAGTGAACCAGTATCAGCTAGACTTTGGAGGTCATCTAGTCTGTTGGTTTTCAATGACAGTTTACTTTTTATCAAGCGGAAGCTTCTTTGGTATCCCCAAATGCAAACCAGATAGCAGCAGGTCTAGGGTAGTTGAAGAAGGTTAAGGACCCTGAGCTCACTGAGACTTCATGTCTTCCCTCCCATGGCCCTGAAGGGACTCCATGAAACTTTTAGGTTCTGTGGGGTCAGTTGGAATTGCAGAGTGAAACTATGTACAGATGAGGATGCAGAGTTTTCTTGAGAAGGATGGAAAAACAAGATGAAAAGCAGGTAGCTTTAGAGCCCAAGTCTCTTAGCTCTTGGCCTGGTTGGGTGTTTCTGTCATGACACCTTGTTGCATTTTAATTTCATAACATCTCCTGATGGAAGTTAACAGGTTCTGTCATGAAAAAAGTTATTTTGTGTGCCTCTCATTCACACTGACAGATGATATATCAGTATCCGTCTAAAGCATATGTTTTATCTTTGTAGCCCTCCTCCACCACTCAGATACAATTTATACTTAGCACAGTGCACTTTTCATAATTGACAGTTACTGAATCATTTATCAAATTTTTATCAAAGGTTACAAAATAGTCTTTAAAACCTTTGATTTTTCTACTTCAGATACA
Organism: Oreotragus oreotragus; assembly: GCA_006410675.1. Taxonomy (NCBI): domain Eukaryota; kingdom Metazoa; phylum Chordata; class Mammalia; order Artiodactyla; family Bovidae; genus Oreotragus; species Oreotragus oreotragus. The sequence goes on from SJYX01007465.1 coordinate 37,111, forward strand.
CAAGTAGAGTCCCATCACCGTGTGTGGTTTTGTGTAACAAAACAATTTCAGTGTCCTGGGAGATGACCCAGACAAACAATGCTTTCTTAGTCTGGACACCAGGAATGCTTTTCAACAGCAGTTACACAGAAGGGCTCTTCAAAGAAAGTAAGTTGCTGTTGCTGTTTGCATTGTAGTCAGGATAGCAGAGTTGAGTTGCTACCTGAACAATTTACGACTGCTTTATCCTCCATCAAGTAGGAATTAATCTTCCCTTCCCTTTGCCTCATCTTACTTTGAAAATCCTTTCATTTTCAATTAACCCAAACGTTCAAACTCTCCATCCAGAGCAAGTACAAACACAGCTTTGGGAGTCAGCGGAAAACGAAGGACAAGAATGATTCATATTTTCATCTCTGCCCCACCAGATCCAAAACATCTTATTTTTCACTGGCTAAACATGGTTCCATTTCTAGGTGTTAGATCAACCAAGTCATTTCCAGAGCACTTAATTTTGTTCTCTCAGTAGCAAAATAATTTGGTAATTTGTGTTTTATTTTGAAAACATTTTTATTTATGCTGAGGTCAGTTTCAGAGGACAGCCTGGTTTGTGCTTGGAAGATGTGACTCCAGAGGTACCAATGTGTCAGCCTGGGATTCAGCCTGGTTCTGAGACTTTTAGTCACTTTAATCTTTGGGGTATAAACTCCATCTCTTATACAAGAATGAAAGGATGCCATGGGTTAGCAGAGAAAGATGAGGATAATTCAGTCCTGTGGAGCTGGTTTGTTTTAGGTGCTGCAGTGATTTCCCATTTGCACCTTTGTTTTTGCAGGAATTACCTGAAAGATGGGAAACTACCAAAAAGATTGCAGCAACTGTCAGACATGAAGTCTCACCTCTCCAAAATGCAGAAGTCTCTCTTATAAGGAAAGCATGTGTTTTGTTTGATGTAAGCTAGCTAACAAAGCTGTTTTGTTGTCGTCGTTTGTTTAAGAAAGGTTTTATAAGACTGGTTGAAGCTGTTTGTTTGAGATTCACTTTGTCTTTTTCTGCCTTCATCAGGAGAAGCAGGCAGAGTTCAGAGAGAGATTCAGATTCTCTGCGCCCCTTCGTTTTAATGCAGAAAATCCATATACAGTACTTGATAAGGTAATGTGATTACAGTGATCTTGTGTGTTATAATAGCTATTTAAAAAAATAAACTGGACACTGAGATACTACTATATTTTACCTTAGTTTTGCAATTAGTTATGGGTTGAAAATTAGCTCTATAAAACCCATTTATAAACCATTTTCCTCAAGTAAATTATATTGTGATTTAAATCATGTCTCCCCAGAATGCTGTTATCATCAAAGTACTCATACTAATGAAACAACTACTATTATTTTTTAAACACTTTATATGTCAAGAACTTTGTTAAACATGTTACATACGTTATTTATTTCAGTTCTTGCAATATCCCTATGAGATAGCGTCTATCCTTTTTTTTTCAGATAAAGATATAATCATGTATGAATGAGTAACTTGTTGGAGATAACACAGTTAATGACAGAATCAGTGCTAAAATTTTAGCTGTTTATTTTTTTAAAAGATGAGAAATATTGACCATTGTGCTATTTCCTATGTGATACTTGGTTCATAATTCTTAATTGTAGTAAGGAAAGTCCATAACTTACTCTTACCCCCGCCTCTAATTTAGGTCTATTGCCTCATTCTATACTTTCCTCTTTAGGCTTGATTACATGTCCTCAGTCTCACTCCCAACTGCACGCTATATATGTCTCCATGCTCGCTCCCCAAATATATGTTATGTGGTTTTCTGGAGGTGGCTAGTGTTTTAGGGCCTTTCAAGTGAATGCCCGTAACTTATTCTTAATTCCGGGTACAAATATTATTGAGTCATTCAATCCTAGTTCATAATGAGCTACATTGTCATAGTTGACTATAAGAATGTATGTAACAGGCAGATGTGCATAATTCATGAGGGTTGAAAAAAACATTTTAAAATTCTATTAGAAAAATTGTATCCTTGCTTCTCTAAGAATTCTTAACCTAGCAGCCTAGCTGATGACTCTGGAGCTTAGATTCAAGGACCGGGAGCTTTCCTGGGCCCGTGTAGGCTGCCGTCCTGGCTTCATGCTGGAGGTGTCTCTCCTCCTTTGGTTGTTGTTCAGCCGCTCGGTCATGCCTGATTTTCTGCGACCCCATGGGCTGCAGCACGCCAGGCTGCCCTGTCCTTCACTGCCTCCTGGAGTTTGCCTAGACTTAGGTCCACTGAGTCAGTGATGCCATCCATTTAGTCCCCTGTTGCCCCCTTCTTCTCCTCCTGCCTTCTGTATTTCCCAGCATCAGGGTCTTTTCCGATGAGTCAGTTCTTTGCACCAGATGGCCAAAAAAAATACTCCTTAGACTCTAGTAAAGCTTGAAGCTGACATGGTTTTTTACTTATCTTTCCAAATTTGGGGTTGAATTTAGTTTTAACTGCTTTCAACCATTCATTAAACACCATTCTATAGCATGAGGTCTTTTCTTTCACTTGGCTGAGGGAAAGTGGTTAATTTATTCACTGAAAAGGGAGTAGGTTAGAATATTCTAATACTTTTTTTTTTTTTTAAGATTATATCTACATTGCAGGTGGTCTCAACAGATTGGATGGGGGAGACGTTTTTCCTTGACTAACTAATGCACTGTGTGTAAACATTTCCTGCAGTTATCATTTATTGAGTCTTACCATTTTCATGCTATACTATAACACCATATAGTTACATATTTAAAAGTCAGATATTTAACTTTGCACCTACAGAATATGTTGAGGATTTATACAAAGTTTTGAATATAGTAGGACTCGGTTACTTTTATCTTGAAGTTATTTTCTTATGTGTTTGTTCAGCAAGCGTGTCTAATGTTTATGTAACTAGCTTCAACCCAAGTCAGGTATATGCTTGTTCTGAACTGACATGGTAGGTCCTAGTACTTAAGGCACTCCACTCCGAAAGATGGAAACCATTGACCCACCAGGAACAAGGGGAGTGGTGTGGTACATCTCTCCTTTTATAACCAATTACTGGGAAATTTATATTATGTGCTATTCTCTCTTCATAGCCAAAGATACAATGAACAATTGAATTAAAATAATTAGATTTATATTTGTAGGAATAATTAGTATAACTAATAGGGAAATAATTAAAAATAAATAAAAGGGCTGTTGACTCTGGGGACTGTGGTTGACTAGCCATTTTGAAAATCCCTCTTTTATAAAACAGATGCTGAAACATGTCCATAAATACATAATTCTAAATCTATTGCTGAGTTCCCAAGAAAACAAGAGACATCTTTAAAGGGCAGGAAAATAGAGTAGCTGAAACCAGAATGGAAAGCAGAGGGAAACATAAAATTCTGTGCTGCTGTAGGGGCAAATCAAAGTACTAGAAGTCTAGAACTATGTAATTAGCCCTTTCAAGGCAAAGGAGGAGATCCTTTTAAGAGGGCTTCCCTGGTGGCTCAGCTGGTAAAGAATCCACCTGCAATGTGGAAGACCTGGGTTTGATTCCTGGGTTGGGAAAATCCCCAAGAGAAGGGAAAGGCTACCCACTCCAGTGTATTCTGGCCTGGAGAACTCCATGGACTGTATAGTCCATGGGGTTGCAAAGAGTCAGACACAACTGAGCGACTTTCACTTTCACCCTTAATGAAAGGGTGGGCTGGGAAAATCTATAGCCTGCAGGGAGCCTTTGAGATGACAGTCTTTGCTCAGAATAGGGTGAAAAAACAGAGAAAAGGATCCTCTGGANGGACTGTATAGTCCATGGGGTTGCAAAGAGTCAGACACAACTGAGCGACTTTCACTTTCACCCTTAATGAAAGGGTGGGCTGGGAAAATCTATAGCCTGCAGGGAGCCTTTGAGATGACAGTCTTTGCTCAGAATAGGGTGAAAAAACAGAGAAAAGGATCCTCTGGAATTGGTAAACATGGGCCTGTTCTCCCAAGAGTTGTGGTTCAGTTTTGTACTACTCTTACAGCTAAGGAATTTCCAGGTCAGGAAACTGAAATGGTTACAAATAGTTCTTAGCACACAATAGAAGCAAATCCAGATCTCCTCTGGATAGAAGAGAATAAAGTGATCTTATTCTAATCTCTTCAGGGGCCCAACAGATTAAATTTAGTGAAATTTGAGTTTACAGTAAAATAAACACACCATCATGCATAAGGGCCAACAGAAAGAGCAAATGACAGACACATATAAAGTGTCAGATATTAGAAAACGTTTATTGGGACTGCTCTGGTGGCCCAGTGGTTAAGACTGTGCTTCCACTGCAGGGGGCCTGGTTTTGATCCCTGTCAGGGAATGAAGATCCCACATGTGGTGCAGCCACATACACACAAAAAACAACCCAGCATTTATTATGGAAATAAAAGGTAATACTGAAAAATATTAGCAAGTTCTCAGTTTGAGATCAGCTGAGTTTGAAAAAGGACCAGGGACTTACCGAAATGAGAAATAAAATTATTTTAAAAGACACAACTCAGTAGTGGGTAAAGAACTAGTTAAATTGAAAAGAGGATTAGTGAAATGCTAATGACATTGGAAGGAATCACTTAGAAGACAGCACAAAGGTGAAAGGAGATAAAAAAATACAGAAGAGATGAAGAGATGCAGAGTAAGAAGTTAGAATGATGTCTAACTCTTCTCAGACTTCCTGGAAGAGAGAATAAGCAGACTGTTAGACAAGCGGTGGAGACAGAGTAGCTGGGATTTTTTTTTTTTTTAGAACTGGTCAAAGCATGAATCAACTGACAATATTCACTGATAAAGGTTAAATACGAAGTCAACATCTGGACACATCACAATGAACTACAGATTACCCATGGCAAAGAGAAAACCTTTAAAGCATCCAGATAGGAAAGACAGATTATTTGTTAGAAGTGATACCTGAGGTAAGAGCATATTTGTCACCAGCAACAATGGAAGCTGGGAGATAGATGATTTTTTCTCAGTTCTCCAGTGTAAAATTATATTTCAGTAACAAGAGTATATTTAACGTAAACAAAAGCAGAATGCATCAACCATCAACAAATCATTGCTGAAATGACTTCCAATATGTGTATTTCAAGAAAAGAGAGGACAAACAAAGCCAAAATTGATTCTCAGAAAAGACTAATTATATTGACAAATCCCAGGTGGAATTAACAAAAGGAAAAAAGAAAAATCCACAATCCTAGGAATAAATAGGAAACGGCACTACAGAAGGAGCAGAAATTCAAAAGATCGTCAAATCAATGAAATTTAAGCAAAGTGGATACATTTTTTGAAAAACATAACTTAATAAAACTATCTCAAGAAATAACATACCTAAATAGTCCTATAACTATGAAAAATTAACCAATAGGAAAATAAAAATATAAACCTTTAGTTTAAAACAGAGAATAACAGGCTCTGATGGGATTATAGGTTAATTCAAGGAGCTTTCTGGAAATAAACCTCATTCATATGCTTCCAGAGGCCAGAAGAAGAATGAACAGTCAAAAATTGCTCTATGAAGCATGTCTTATTTTTGTGAAAGGAAAAATTATAAGCCGTTCTTTTTTCTGTACACATAGATACAAACAAACTAAACCAAACCTAATCAAATAATCCATATAAATTGGTTGGGTTCACTCCAGGAAAATGTTTAACATTAGAAAATTAATATAATTCATCATATTAATAGATTAAGAGAAAAGTCATATAACCATCTTAAGAAATGCCAAAAGGTCTTTAGGTATCATTCAGTATTCACTTATGATAGAAACTCTATCCTTTTAACCCATTAAAGGATAGCAAAACTCTATTTAAGACATTTTTACCAGAGCACATAAAAATCCTAGTTGCATTAGTGTTAATGATGAAATACAGAAATGACTATCAGCAGTAGAATAAATTAATTGTAGTGTAGTCACACTGGGTAGTGCTATAAAGTGGTAGAAATGAACTTAATACATACTTTTCATGAATATATAGAAGTACCTCAAAACTAAAATACATCAAAATTCTTAATATATAGTGTTCCTATAAATTTCAAGCCATAAATTCTAAGATTTAGCATTTGCAGTAAAAACACATGTAGTGAAAATATTATCAGTGATGTTAAATAAAAATTTAGTGATTTTGTTTATAGTGGGAAAGAGAAGGATAAATTTAAGGTCATTAAAAGTTATTAGTAATAAGTATTTCCTAAGCTGGATGGTGTGTATGCTCATAGCCAGACCCCTTTTTATGTGTATGGAATTTTTCTAACATTTGTAATACTAAGAGAATTGCAGTTAATGTTTATAACGGTATAACATGTAAAAATGAAACAACTTACATCATGAAAGAATGTTAGAGTGGTAATATTCTAATTTGCGTTGCAAGAAATTAAGAGAGTTGATAAATGATTAACTGTGGGTATTTAAAGTTAAACTCAAAAGACCTAAAGTAATAGAATTGTTGGCTATTGAGAGAAGGTTGAGAGAAAATATGAAGTAGAAAAGCAACGTTAAATCCTTTGTTTGCAAACCCAGTAAATCTGTAATGTCCAAACTTGATAAATCAATAAGCACAACTTGTGCAGAGAACTGAGAACTAGAGAAACAGCCTCCAGAAGAATGGGAGAGAGGGCCTTGGGTTTCCAGCATTTCCTGCGTGCACGCTCTTTTGTACTCTTTGCACTTGACCATATTAAGACACTGGTATGTTAATAAAAACTAAAATTAAGAATTGGCTTATCAAAAAAAAAAGAATTGGCTTATTAAGAGAGAAAAGAGTCAGCTTATATTTGGTGTAAAACATAAACTGTTGTACACTGATGAGATGGTAGGGGAGCCAGATATAAATCATATGGGGAAATTTTTCATGTGTGTGCCCTGTCCCATCATGTCCAACTCTTTGTGACCCAGTGGAATGCAGCCCGCCAGGCTCCTCTATCCATGGAATTCTCCAGGCAAGAATACTGGAGTGGGTTGTCATGCCCTCCTCCAGGGGATCTTCCCAAGCCACGGATGGAACCTGTGTCTCTTATTCCTCCTACATTGGCAGGCAGGTTCCTTACCACTCACGCCACCTGGCAATATTTTGTGTATTGATAATCTCTAGGACATTTTTTAAATTTGAAGGTTATTTTTTATTTTTAAGTGATTTATTTTTCAGTGGAAGCTTCTTGCACCTCCTCTTTTGCTCCCCAGAAAAGTCCCCAGCTGTATGAGGAATATCAAGAGGAAAATTTGTATTCATAGCAATTTGATACCAGAGCAGATTTTGCTGAAAGAGTGAAGTATCAATAGGGGAAGCTATTGATATCATTATTGTATTCACTGATAGTCTACTCTAGCTTTTTGAGTAGCTGTGAGTTTGCTCATCTAAAGCCTTCTACATCTTACCAATAATTATACTTCAGATTTCTCTTTCTTTTAAAAATCAAAGTTGTAAATGTTAATGGAACCAGAACACTGTGGCTTCTCTTCTCTGGCAGCTTGTTGGATATTAAGTATGTTTGTGTTTCTGCTTTATCCTCAGGCAAATCAAGAGCTTGAGGCATTAGAAGAAGAGATGCTGCAAATGCAGGAATCTACTCATCTTTTTGAAGTGGCTCTCCCAGAGTACAAACAAATGAAGCAGTGTCGCAAAGAGATAAAGTTGCTCAAGGGGCTCTGGGATGTCATTATTTATGTTAGAGTAAGACACTGCTTGTTGAAAGCATGCGTGTTTTTTTAGTATTTCTTTTGTATAAATATGCAGTTTCTAGTGTCTGCATAATTTTATAATATCTTAAAATATGTGATTGTTAAACTTTTGCCCCAGAATTAGAGTTCCTATAACTTGTTAGTTGAAGATTCTTCTCTGAATTATTAGTGGCTTTTGTTTTCAGTTCTCAATGAAACTTGGCATGAGTCTCAAGTCCTTCTAGAGAGTTCTATAGAGTATAAATAAAAATTAATATATATTGCACACATCTGGTCATCTCTGCATACAAACTCACATATACACCCATGCATGTACTTATATATGTATGCATATATAAACAGGCCTGACTAAAAATAATTTGTATATTGCTAGTTAAGTTACAAACTTAAGTATAAAAATAAGTTCTAAGGAACTAGGCATATTGCAATATGTGTTATTCATGATTTTCTTTGCAGTTAGAAGAAAGCCATATAGAAATACATTTACAAGAAACTCACGAGAGTTTTGGCTATAATGGATGAAGGTTTTTTTCCAAAAGCTTATATGTAGAATTATAAAAATATGATATTTAATGGTAACATTATCAATTCATTCAAACTCTTCAGGATTAAATGATAATGATGGTATGTGTATGGAATTTGCCATTGCTTCTAGAAATTAATGTGTCACAATGTTTTAGCCTTAAGTTTGACATTTTCTGATAACTGTTTTGGTGTTAGGGAAGCTTTGACAGGTGCAGTTAATACTTAAGTAATTGACTTTCCCCTGGATGATGGAGTTGCTGTGTATCATCAGTTTATATATTTTGCTGTGGAGACTTGCTTTCACCAAATGTTGTTGACACTTTTATCTGCTTGTGCGTTTTCAGAGAAGCATTGATAATTGGACTAAAACCCAGTGGAGACAGATTAATGTGGAGCAGATGGAAGTGGAACTCAGAAGGTTTGCCAAGGCAAGTTCCATAACTGTCGGTGATGACGATTTATCTTCCTCTGCACCACCTCCTTCCATCTTCCCTAACCTAGAATCTGCTGTGTTGGGCCGCATGTTCTTATTTACTTCAAACAGGATGATTTGAGACAGGAATGTTTTTCCCACTCTAGCCAGTTGCACTTGTAATCAAGCCTGCCTTTCTGTGAATGAGTGTATAAAAGCATATTAGGGCTAATGAATTGATGAGCAGCGGCTATACTCAGGCACTCTCTGTGGCTGTCTAGAGTAAAAACGAGGTGAAGAGCAGGGCTGAGGGGTTAGGTGTATGAAACTGTTGAATTCTTTCCTTAGCAACCTTAAGTGTATTGTATCTTCAAAGGTACCTTTTGATTATGGGCTTTGGGGCAGCTCACTGGGGTAACCTGTGAAAATATATGAAATATTATGATCTTTACTTTTAACTGCCTACTCTGATATCACAGCGGGGCTCAATACAACAGAACTCAGCTTCCTTGAATATTGTGTTTTGGTGTCTAATCGCCACTGTCCTATGCCCTCTAAAAGAAAGTAAAGCCTCTTTGAATAAAACCAAATGCATAGCAGTGAGAGGCTGGGCCTTTTGCTCTCTTCTTGCCCCAGGATGTCCTTGCCCACACCTCGTCCTGTGTTGCACTCCAACCAGCTCTTCCCATCTTTTTCTCCCATTTTCTCCTGGTCCAAGAACCCCAACTGGAATGTCCCGTCATTCTTTCGGATGGTGTGGGGTCACTGTGCCCCTCATTGCTCTCTTTCCTGCCTGTGTCCTTTACCATTGCACGGTCTCACTGCAGAGTTAGAGTTTAAACCCCATCTCAGCTGAAACGCTTTTGCTTTTTTTCCCTCTAAGTAGCACTGTCCTTTTGTACTGAAATTGTTACTTTATTTTGGGTTTTCTCATTCAAAATTGTTGATATTGTTCCATGAGCCAAGAAGACAGTCAAGTCAAGGGCCCTATTTGAATGTCTTAAAGTTGTTTAAACAGGTCAGGTCTTTGGAGGAAGGTCTTAGCAATCCAGTAACAATCTCAGTTTCCTGCGTGTTTATGTTTCTGGAGGAAACTCTCTCCATTCACATGCCCTGTAGACTCTATTATTTCCCTGCATTTAATGACCCTTGGGTTTCCTCATGGGGCATCCAATTGGAGCCTGTGAAAAAGAATCCAGTGTATCTAGGTGTCTTGTACATAGTGGACTAGTACGTGAGTGTTTGGGTATTTATCTTTTTTTCTCTGGCTTTAGTCTTTAAGAGATTAAACATGTTTACTGTCTTCCTAATCCAGGAAAAAGTACACATAATTTTTTATAGGAGGCAGATTATAAGGTATATTACTATATGCAAGAGCTGGGTTGTTTTTTCACTCTCCTTTAGGAAATCTGGTCTCTGGATAAGGAGGTTCGCGTGTGGGATGCCTACTCAGGCCTGGAAGGCACAGTGAAGGACGCGATGACCTCTCTGAGAGCCGTTGCCGAGTTGCAGAGCCCTGCCCTCAGGGACAGGCATTGGCACCAGCTGATGACGGCCACTGGGGTCAGTGTCCTGGGTCTCATTTACTGAATATTTTTGTGACATTGTTATTCCTTGGTTCATATCATTCCTCTGGGATGAAGTGGGATTTGGGCAAAGGTCTCTGATCGGATGTAAGAGGTCAGTCTCCTTGAGACGTGACAGAGGACTGGACATGCAGAGTTCCTGGTTTCAGCCTCTGCTGCCATAGACGAAATGTGTCATTCCCTCTTCACCTGCCCAGCTCATGGGTTGAAGCCTGAATCCCCAGTGTGATGGTATTTGGAGATGGAATACTTGGGAGATGATTAGGTCATGAGGGTAGAACTCTAGTGAATGAGGTCAGTACTTTTGTAAGGGGACAAAGGCCCCAGAACTTTCTACTCTCTACCATGTGAAAATAAGACAGATGTCTGTTAACTAAGAAGGAGGCCTTCACCAAGAACCCAGTGAAGCTGGCACCCTGATCTTGGACCTGTAGCCTCTAGAACTGTGAGAAGTAAACGTTTGTTGTTTAATCCCCCTAGTCTATGGTGTTTCGTTAAAAGCAGACAGAAGTAGCTAAGACACCCCTCCCCTTCCACTACCACTTTTATCTCTTTCTGTCTATATGACCTCATACAATACACTTAACCTTTTTGTATTGAGTTTTTCTTTTTATTAATAAAATGAAATGGATGCTATCTACTCTTCTACATCATGTATATCTTGTAAGAATCAAGTAAGATAATGTGAAAGCATTTTATAGAGCATGACATGGCTGCAAAAAATCTTATATTTAGAGGAGAGGATGAAAGAGCACAGAAGTGAATTTAGGAGGAGAGAGAATTTGGAAATAGTGATCCCCTCCCACAGTTCCTTTAGTAATAGTGTCGTGTTTTGTTTTGATGGTCTTTTGATGGTCTTGATTTTATTGCAAAATGTAGAATTATTTTTCATGTGTCCATGCCACTTGAGATTATGTTTTCTTTCCCTTCTAAATCTTTTTAAGAGCAGATATACCAAGCTTACATTTTATTTTCTGGGGAAGGTGACCTTCATGAATTTAAAATATATTACAGGCAGCCTGATGTGCTTGTTTTCTGCTAGGCACACGTTGTGAAAAAAGGCTCTCATGATTTGAAGACAGAGTTTGCAGAGTGGGGAAATTGAGAGGCTCAGCCTGGTGAAGTGAGGACGGCCGAGGCTTTACTGGTCCAACCCTAACACCTCTCTGGGATCCTGGTCAAATTACTTGCTCTCTGTACCTCGGTTGCCCCTTCATGAAATACAAGTAATGCTATAGCACTCCTGTGCAGACTTGGTGAACACACAGGAGATGAGATTACATATAGACCTAGCAGGTAGCGAATCCTCAATAAATGATCCCTGAAGCTGTTATTATAATAATACTTTGCAGAGAGTCTTTTAGACATTGCATATTTAGACTTCATAGTTGATTACTGTGTTCTTTCAGAAAATCTTTATTGAGTCTCCCAACATGGTATGTAGACTGTATGTCCCTACTCCCCACCCCCTCCTCACATTTCCTCTAGTGGGCTTTCTCCTCACCACAGGCTCTTACCTGTACCATGCCTTTCTGCAAGCTAGAAAAAGATGTCTTCATGGCAGACAATTTAGAAAAAGGCATCTTCCTCCAGGCTGCTCTGGGGCATCAGAGCAGGACTAGATCCAACTTCCAGTTGTCACCTATTCACTTCCAGTTGTCCATATTCGCTGTACAAACCATGCAACTAATCAGAGGACCCTGTTGAAACATCCCTGCTCGTTCCTCCTGTAAGAGAGACCAGACTCCCATTAGCTCTGGAGTGAGGTCAAACATGATGCAGAAGTAACTAACTCGTCTGGTTTGCTCAGGACTTTTTTGGTTTTAGCCAAGGAAGCACCTGGTCCTGGACACACAGGGCTATTTAATCATCTTGTGCAGAGAGGCAGATGGTGATCAGCAGTGTTACAGACTGGGGAGAGCCAGAGACCTCAGCTTCCAGGATGGAGAGACTGGATGTTCATAGGAGGAGCTGGAATGGAAACCATGTGGTGGGGTCAGGTCTTCATTTGTGAAGGACATGGGTGACTTGGGGCACTTAGGAAGAGCTGAGAGTTTCCTAGCAAATACTAGGGTGGGGAACCCGCAAGATGATGAGGAAATGGGAATGACTTTTTTCACATGGTAAATATGAATAATGACAGTATGAGTAAGAATACTTATTTTTTGCCAAGAAACTAAGATTAAATCAATGATAAAACTAGGTTAAATCATGAAAGCAACTGGGAATTATGTTCAGTGAATAGAATACTTAAGACAAATGAGCTACTACCAGATTCCTGGGATTTCAACTAAATTATAATAAATGAATAATGTGATTCTCTTTAAATCTGGGTTTTGTGGGCAAAGGAGATAAGAAATGAGCTGACAAGGGAAGGTTATGAAACAAAAGGAAGTAGTATAGTGTGAACTTGGCCTAAACCTCAGCCCTCGCTTCCGGTGGGTGATGCCTCCGTAACTGTGAGCCAAAAGGCAGTGTCTTTGGTGGTTCACGCATTTCAGAACTTGACATGTACTCAGCCGCTGACTTGAGTATATTTAGCTCTGATTCAGTCCTCTGGCCAGTAGGTAAAAGGAACCATTAATATATATGGAATCAGACCTACTTTTTTTTTTTTTTTTTTATTCCTAATCAGGTCAAATTTTCCATAAACGAAGCCACAACTTTGGCAGATCTGTTAGCCTTGCAGTTACACCAAGTGGAAGAGGCTGTCCGGAGCATTGTGGACAAGGCAGTGCGAGAGCTGGGGACTGAGAAGGTTGTGTCCTCGGGCTGTTTCTTTTTACCGTGGGCTAATCCTGTGACTGAGAGCAGACTGGGGAGAAGGCCTTAGGCCCTGTGTGGGGACATGTCTCCCAGCAGGAAAATGATTCCTCTCAGCCACAGTAAATGTGTGAAACAAGAGTTGACCCAGTTGATGGTGATAATTATAGCAGAAATCGCTTATGTGTCATTTACTTGGTAGCAAGTAAAGCTCTCCATGCTTTATACTAATTCATTAAACTCTCTGAGGATTATGCCTATTCTACAGATGTGGAAACTGAGATATCAAGAAGTGATTAGCTTACCCAGTTTCAACAAGGGACCTGGGATTCCCATTCTGGTGCTTAGAGCACTGCCTATCCTGTGCTGGCTAATTTGTACACAATACCTATCAGAACTTGAAGATAACTTTTGAAGCCCCTTCCTGCTCTGGCATTCCACTTCGGTAAAGGATATAAAATTCAGATCCAATAAAAATGTGATATTGGTGTGATGCTTGTTGTTTTGTGTGATGAAATTCATTCTTGAAACCTCAACACCATGAATTATTTGAAGGAAAGAAAATTGAGGCCAATGATATCCCTCTGTTGGTTTTTTAAAAATTGTAAAAACAGTTTAAAAAATTTCATGTGATAGTCTAGCTACTGGTTCTAAATCAAACTTTCGTGCACATAACTAAATGCTGTTGATGTCTAGGTTATTACTGAAATCAGCCAGACCTGGGCAACCATGGAGTTCTCTTACGAAGTCCACTATCGAACAGGCATTCCATTACTGAAGTTTGAAGAACTATTGTTTGAAACTCTAGAGCACAACCAAGTAAGATGGATGTTTTTCTTATAGACCTTTCTTTTAAATTACGATTTTAGGCTTTTCCAAAGTTCTAGCGCTCTTTCTTCATTCATTAGACATCTGCTCGTACCAGACTCTAGGCATAGTACCATCTGGGTTCAAAAGGTATGAGCACTTGTTCTCAAGGAAGTTGTCCTTGAGTCAGGAGACAGATAAGGGTTTCAAAAAGTTTTGCAAGGTGGTGGTACTTGTGCTAAACCCTGAAGGATGGGCTGGTATTCAAGAATGATGATCAGAGAAGAGTGATATATGCAGAGAGGACAGTGTCCCCTTTTAATGGCATCTTGGAATGCCAAAAAGTACCTGACATTCAGAGGTAATTTAAAGAATTTGGTTTCCTTAGAATAAAGATTTTCTTGATAGGAGTAATGAAAAATAAAGTTGGAGAGACAGACCAGAATGCAGCCTGTGTGGTCTTGAGTTATAAGAGTATGAGTTAGTGTCTCTTTGGACATGAGAGATACGAAACGTGAAATAATAACAGTGGTGTTACTATTACTAGACGTAAGGTACTTAGGTTACTTTACTAGCGTGTGAGATGAGTGCAATTGTGCGGTAGTTTGAGCATTCTTTGGCATTGCCTTTCTTTGAAACTGGAATGAAAACTGACCTTTTCCAGTCCTGTGGCCACTGCTGAGTTTTCCAAATTTGCTGGCATATTGAGTGCAGCACTTTCACAGCATCATCTTCCAGGATTTGAAACAGCTCAACGGGAATTCCATCACCTCCACTAGCTTTGTTCTTAGTGATGCTTTCTAAGACCCACTTGACTTCACATTCCAAGATGTCTGGCTCTAGATTAGTGATCACATCCTCATGATTATCTGGGTCGTGAAGATCTTTTCTGTACAGTTCTTCTGTGTATTCTTGCCACCTCTTCTTAATATCTTCTGCTTCTGTTAGGTCCATACCATTTCTATCCTTTATCGAGCCCATCTTTGCATGAAATGTTCCCTTGGTATCTCCAGTTCTCTTGAAGAGATCTCTAGTCTTTCCCATTCTGTTGTTTTCCTCTATCTCTTTGCATTGATTGCTGAAGAAGGCTTTCTTATCTCTTCTTGCTATTCTTTGGAACTCTGCATTCAGATGCTTATATCTTTTNCATCATCTCTACTAGCTTTGTTCGTAGTGATGCTTTCTAAGGCCCACTTGACTTCACATTCCAAGATGCCTGGCTCTAGATTAGTGATCACATCCTCATGATTATCTGGGTCGTGAAATCTTTTCTGTACAGTTCTTCTGTGTATTCTGTACAGTTCTTCTGTGTATTCTTGCCACCTCTTCTTAATATCTTCTGCGTCTGTTAGGTCCATACCATTTCTATCCTTTATCGAGCCCATCTTTGCATGAAATGTTCCCTTGGTATCTCCAATTCTCTTGAAGAGATCTCTAGTCTTTCCCATTCTGTTGTTTTCCTCTATTTCTTGACATTGATTGCTGAAGAAGGCTTTCTTATCTCACCTTGCTATTCTTTGGAACTCTGCATTCAGATGCTTATATCTTTTCTTTTCTCCTTTGCTTTTCACCTCTCTTTTCACTGCTATTTATAAGACTTCTCCAGACAGCAATTTTGCTTTAGTAAAAGTAATAAAAATGTATTATCCATGTTAAAAATGCCTTTCTTAGTCATTTGACTTACGCTTATTTAGCTTCTACCATGTGTCTGGAATTATGTATGAAAGTGGGTAGGACTTCATCAATTGCTTGAAAATCAAGTAAGGGAGGTAAGACTTATGCAGATAATTATAATTCAGAGTAATTTGTGATACATGGATCAAGTGCTCTAAGATGTTTCAATACAATGTAGGGGAGAAAAATTGCTCCCATTTGGGAAATCAAAGGTTTCAAGTTTTCAGTGGGTATGTGGCAAAAGTCCTTCATGGAAAATGTTTTACTTTATAGAAAAGAAAAAGCAAACCTGCCAGTGGAGAGCAAATTAAAAACAGCTGTTTCGGCATCTACGGTAATTTCACACCTCCTTTTCTGTTATCTTTTAGAGCTGATGGCTTTTGGTGTTTTGGTGTACCTCTATTTGCTGTGTCATCAGAAAATTTTCTTTTCCAAAAAATAGATCCTGGGATATGCTTGGCTAATATGCACACAGTGTTAACAATGAATTTTTAAAATTCATTATTTATTATTATAATTTCTTAATTAAAAAAAGTTTATTAATTTTAATCGGTGACTAATATTGTGGTTTTTGTCATACATCGACATGAATCAGCCATGGGTGTACATGTGTCCCCCCCAGCCTGAACCCCCCTTCTACCTCCCTCCCCACCCATGTTACAATGAATTTAGAGAAGGTTTATTTGCATAATAAAAATAATGATGGTTGATTAATAAAGTTAAAATATAGTTTATATAAAGCTGTCTAATGAAAATTTTTTTCATATTGCTGAAGAGGTTTGATATATATTTTATTTATAAATGATGGGAATTTTAGCCTTGACCAAAAGCCTCAACATATAAGAATAAAATCTTTTTTTCTACCAAAGATCAATGAAAGGGAAAACTTTAAAACTGATCAATTTTACTGAAGGTCAGTGTCAGTTGAAGGGATATTTAGAAAGGAACTTTATATTAGAGTGGTTGAATATCTGAAGAGGGCTATTATTCTGTGGAACGTGCATTAGCTTTTCTGCTGTAGGTATAAATACAGGACACTTAAGCAAACACATGAAATACTTCATTTTGAGAGATCATATAATAAGAAACAAATGAACTCTTAATGAGTCTATAAAGAGCATTGATGGAATTTTTATTTTACACTGAGCCGTCTATTGAGTATATTGGGACTATACCGAGGCTCTAGGCAGAAGCAGTTGTATTATATGTATAAGTAGCTTTGTAATTAAGACAGTTTAGAATACCTGAGAAGTAGGGGCCAGCACAAAATTTGCTTAGTGCTTTGGGGTTCATAAAGTGGTTTTAGTTTCATCCTTACAATCCTGTAAAATAAGATTGTGAATGTAAAATAGCTTGAAGACAGCCAAGTAAAAACTAGAACCTTGATTTTCAATCCAGTAAGATAATTTGTTTCCATTTCATTCCATTGCTGTCNACTGTCTCTTATACACATCTAGATGTGTATAAGAGACAGGAGGAGAAGGGGACGACCGAGGATGAGATGGCTGGATGGCATCACGGACTCGATGGACGTGAGTCTGAGTGAACTCCGGGAGATGGTGATGGACAGGGAGGCCTGGCGTGCTGCGATTCATGGGGTCGCAAAGAGTCGGACACGACTGAGCGACTGAACTGAACTGAAGGCACTTAGGAAAGAACCTGGTCTAAGAGATGATGCTCTGTTATTTCTGTTGTAGTTAAAGTGAGGGACATTGATGTAAAGGTGGAAAGTCAGACCCAGAGCCCAGTGCAGAGGTTCAGTCTAGAACTGAAGGTTGGGAGGTCGTCGTTGGTATCTTGAGAACTGATGAGCTAGATAATGAGAGGAAGAGAGGATACACTAGCCAAGAACGGTAGGGTAGGGCTGCGTTTGGTGAGAGAGAAGGAGACATAAAGGGGCAGAGAGTGAGAATGATCGGAGACGTAGTGGAAAAGGACACTGCAGTATCAGAACAATCATGGGATAATGTTTTCCACCAAAAAAAGCCAGTGTTATGGAAACAACCTAAATGTCAACTGATGGATGAATAGATAAAAATCCATTCATGTGACCACATGCATGGATGTTGAGGGTATTATGCAAAGTGAGATAAACAACAAATACTGTATGTTCTGTCTTATATGTGGAATCTAAAAAAGCCAAACTCATAGAGGCAAACAGTAGAATGGTGATTACCAGGTGCCGGGGCTTTGGGGAAGAGGGAGATGTTGGTTGAAGGGTACAGACCCCTAATAAGTTCTGGACATCTATTATACACTATGGTTGACTATATTATATTGAAAGTTATTGAGAGTAGATCTTAACATTAATATGTTAACACACATGCATGCTCATGCACAAAAGGTAATTATGTGGGGGGATGCGAGCATGCTTAGTCATGTCCGACTCTGTGACCCCATGGACTGTAGCCTGCCAGGCTCCTCTGTCCATGGGATTTCTCAGGCAAAAATACTGGAGTGGGTTGCCATTCCCTTCTCCAGGGAATCTTCCTGACCCAGGGCTCAAACTAGGGTCTCCTGCAATTCCTGCCTTGGCAGGTGGATTCTTTCACTACTGAGCCATGGATAGAGGTATTAACATTATTGTGGTAACCATTTCATAATATATACACACATGTATCAAATCATCACATTGTATGCTTTAAACTTACAGAGCATCTGAGTAATATCTCAACAAAGCCAGGGGTGGGGGGTATAGAAAGAATCAAATGTATTAAATACTTATAGAGGTGAAGGAGAACGAGAAGAGCTTGTTCGACTCAGTGACTTCCTAAGATTTCAGTGTCAAAGAATAGGGAAAGTGCTCAAGGATCTGCATGGTGTTAAAGCAAAGCTCAGTAGTATTCTTGCCTGGAAAATCCCTCGGGCAGAGGAGCCTGGTAGGCTGCAGTCCATGGGGTCACAGAGTCGGACATGATTGAGCAACTTCACTTTTACTTTTCACTTTCATGCATTGGAGAAGGAAATGGGAACCCACTCCAGTGTTCTTGCCTGGAGAATCCCAGGGACGGGGGAGCCTGGTGGGCTGCCGTCTATGGGGTCGCACAGAGTCGGACACAACTGAAGCGACTTAGCAGCAGCAGCAGCAGCAGCAGTGTTAGGACAGCTGCAAAGTTTGGTAGTAAATTCAAAGGGGAGGAAAACAGAGTCTGAAGGCTTAACAAGCTAGAGGGAAGTTTGTTTTATATTTTTCATATTGAAGAAAAAGAACCATAACTTTGGAATGATTAGTAGGCAGAGACCATGGGGAGAGTGAAGGAGGATGAAAGAATGAAGTTTAATTCCTGAAACTGCACCGTGGTGCCCAATAGATTTTCCTGCCTACAAAGAGATACATGTTAGTCTTGTAGAAGACATATTGCATGTAGTTGTTTATGTTTATCTTTTTCCTTTTAAAAAAACAAAACCATGTTAGTGTGAATATGGCATTACTTCACTAGTTTAGCAAATGCTTACTGAATGCTTGTTCCACATTTTGCTTACTAGGGTTTAGGAATCCAGCAGAAAAAAGCAATATAGTCCCTCCTTCATGGTGCTTATAGATTACTAATTTAGATGTTATTGCACATTCTTTGCCTTCATTTAGGTTCAGTTACAGACTCTGCTTCAAAGCAAGTATGTGGAATATTTCATTGAGCAAGTCATAAGCTGGCAAAACAAATTAAACATAGCAGACTCGGTCATCTTTACTTGGATTGAAGTCCAGTGCACTTGGTCTCACCTAGAAAGCATCTTTGCTTGTTCAGAAGATATCCGAATCCAACTGGTGAAAGATGCTCAGAGATTCGACAGAGTAGATGCTGAATTTAAGGTTCGTGGAAGACAGGCTATTTTCTATCCTAACAACTTTTTCGAAATAATAGAAAAGACTTGTAAAGAAACATCTTTTTCTAAATAACGTAAAAGCCTTATACAAAGAAACATAATTTGGGTTGTTGAATTTATGAAATCTATGTATGTAATCAGTATTTGCATTTCAGGAGACAAAAGTTAGGAAACTTCTCTGCGTGATGGGTCAGAATCAATATTTTAGGCTTTGTGGTTGTAGATGATCTCAGTCACAACTACTCAGGGCCCCCTTTGCCATGCGAAAGAAAACACAGACACATCGACAGATGGGTGTGGCTGGCACCAGTAAAACTTTATAGACACCAGAAATTGAATTCCATATTATTTTTGTATGTTAGAAAGTATTAGATTCCTTTAATTTTTTTTTTTGATTCCTTTGATTTTTTTTTGCACTAGTTAAAGATGTAAGCATGAATGGATGTTGTCTTAACTTTGTGCTGTACAAACCCCGACAGCACACTTGATGTTTCCCACAGACCGTGAACTGACTGCCCCGCAGTAAGGCCTAGGAGACAGGTTCATCTTCACGAAGTAAGAGACTGGGGAGGGGAGGCCGATAACAAAGTCACACTATCAGTGATCGGTCTGTTTCATAAGAGCCACAGAGAATACTTGAAAGTATTAGTCACTCAGTCCTGTCTGACTCTGTGACCCCATGGACTGTAGCCCACCAGGCTCCACTGTCCATGGATTCTCCAAGCAAGAGGCCTGGAGTGGGTTGCCATTGCCTTCTCCAGGGGCTCTTCCTGATCCGGGGATCAAACCCGGGTCTCCTTCATTGCAGGCAGCTTCTTTACTGTCTGAGCCACCGGGGAAGCCCCAGAGAACAGATGGTGAGATAATATAATAATAAATGATTTGAGAGACTTTAAGCAGAGAGTAGTGGCTTTACCTCTTCATATAGAAATGGGGATGAATTATGTTCTCCTTGCTAGCTAAAGCAGAATACCTGAGGGATTCCGTATTGTTTGACTTTTAAGCGGGAAAGGATAGTTCAGTGTTCGTCTCATTTTAAATATGAATATATTCTTGAAGATTC
Source organism: Oreotragus oreotragus (assembly GCA_006410675.1). Taxonomy (NCBI): domain Eukaryota; kingdom Metazoa; phylum Chordata; class Mammalia; order Artiodactyla; family Bovidae; genus Oreotragus; species Oreotragus oreotragus. The sequence goes on from SJYX01007465.1 coordinate 57,448, forward strand.
TGGTTCCCTGTCCCTCAGTGTTTTTGTTTGTTTGCTTTAGAAGAGAGAGATTCTTCATGGACCCAGGGTGGTGGTAATGCCTGTCAAATTTATATTGATAAAAACTTTGTGATCACACTTTGTTTTTGATGTTCATCTAAAAGTTTAAAAGCAGAACAGACATGGTGTTTGTCTCATTAATGTTGCTTCCTTATACTTTGTTCTTCACTTTTTAATTCCCCAAAGGGATGAAAAAATCTAGAAAAGTAATTTCTAATATCAATGGTTGCATGTTGTACTTTCACACAGGAATTAATGTTCAGAACAGCTAAAATAAAAAATGTTTTAGAGGCAACATGTGAGCTGCATCTCTATGAAAAACTTAAAGATTTACAGTACAGGTAAGAATACAACTACAAAGTGATCAATTTGTTACACTTTTGACATTTCTTTTGAATATTTAATAGTATTTAATATCATGTTACTATAGATACAACCTCTACTAATTTAAATTTTTGCTTATACTTGTCTAGTTGCCTTTTACATATTAGGTGTGTGTGTGTGTGTGTGTGTTTGTGTGTGTATACATAGTGATTTAATGCAACTACATCCAGATGTATTTCTTTTCCAAGAGGAATATCATAATAGTAAAATAGAATATATTAAGTTGAAAAAAAGAATCAACGTGATTGATTTTTTAATCAAAGTGTCCTGTAAATATATATTAAGTATCTACTATATTCTAGGAACTGGGACTATACTCATATACTCATATAAGTCCTTTATTTTGTATATAGTTAAATTATACTAGAAATTATCCTTTGACAGTTAGTACTTTTGAAATCCTTGTCCTAAAGGGCATTTTATTTGTATAAAATTATACAACAGCTAGTGGTCACAAGAAAATTCTGGCTTTTCCTTTAAAACAGGCAGATCAGCTACTAAAAAAGAGCTTTGTGCAGAATAGTGATCACTTTTTATTGCATGGCAGAGGAGCTTCTAGATAAAAATATTATGCATACAGTTATTTCATAATCTGGAAGTTTTTTCAAGGTAAAGCTGACCATCGTTTTAGAAGTGTGGGTTTCCACAGAAGGCAATTTTTCTTAGTCGGTGATTTTTGAGGGCCTCGTGGCTCTGCCTCTGGGTCTTCTCTGCTCTGCTGAGAGCAGTAAAGTGGAAATGGTTCAGGGTGTAATGACTTCCCTGAAAACCGGAGAGAACTGAAGCCACTTAGATTTTCTGTAGACATTCCATGGGAAAAAGAAAACCTTAAACCAGTTACATGTTGACCAAAGCACTTTGTGACCAGGGTGAGTGATCCCAAACCCAGTCTTCTCTCCTGCTGTTGAAACATGTCATTAAGATAAGTGACAATATATTGCACTGGAAAACATGTGAGTTGTTTTCAAATATCTTTTGATATTAATTTCTAACCTAATTCCACATTGACAAGAGAACAGTCTATGATTTTGGTACCTTTAGACCATGAAACTTATGCACTTTGTTTTATGTCCCTGGATATGTTTAAGTATCTCCTAGATTATAGTCTATAGAAACTTGAAAAGAATCTGCATCCTACTGTTGTGTGAAATTGTATAAATCTTAATTATGTTGAATTGATTCATAGTGCTTTTCAGTTCTACTATATCCTTCTCCTTTACTGTATATTCATTCTATTAATTTTTAAGAGTTTGATATTGAAACTCCAAATCTTAATTTGTCTAGTTAAAAATAATTGTATATTATAGTGGAACTATAAAAAAAAGTGACAACAAGTAACACCAACTTAAATTTGATCTGTATTTAGTCTCAATGTGTGTGTGTGTGTGTATCTCCTCCTCCTTGTCACAACTTGTACATTAATCACAAACGAGGTGGTGATGTTATAAGAGAAGGAGATAGGTACCATGTTAAACAGTGAGCTTATTGAGATGAACGGACAGATTGAGACACTCTGGGTTTTGTTGACATTTTAATAACTGAATGGGCAAAATATGCTTACAATGATGTTTCATTCATACAGGCTTTCTCTTTGTGAAAAAGCTCTTGCTCAGTACCTGGAAGCCAAGCGTTTGGCTTTTCCACGCTTCTATTTCATCTCTTCCACAGACTTACTTGACATTCTGTCAAAGGGAACTCAACCTACACAGGTAATATTGATTTTGAAAGCCTCGTATTGTCCTTTGTTAGCTAAGTAATGTCAGTTTTTCTGTCATTGTCTAAATGCTACCTACCATGTCACATGTTCCAAGAGCCAGAAAATATGCAATAAAAATTCTTAATGTAGCAACAGAGAGATGTTAGAGGCAGTGCTAAAGGAACTAGGAAGGATGAGTACCTTGTCCTAGGTGAAGGGACACTGTACAAATGTCTAGAAAGGAGAACAAAGGTACAAGGCTTGGAGCCCTGCCTGACCTTAATGGAAGAAACACTAGTTCCAAATCCCCAGAATTGCGGGACAAGTACTGGGTCTCCATTGCCTGGTTCACAGTTTTCTTGGGAAAGACGGGGTCACTGGGAACGAGATCATGGCAGGTACTTTCTTTCAAAAACCTTGCCTCCAGGGTAACCCTTATAATTACTAAGCTGTGCTAGGCTTCAGTGCTGTTCAGAAGTGTGTTGGTATAATTTCAGACTCATCCCATCCTCCACCCTCTCATTTTCTCCTATCCATTCAAAAAATAAGGTAGCACCCATGACAGTGGACTTCCCTGGTGGCTCGGACGGTAGAGCGATGTCTACAATGCAGGAGAACTCCAGGGTAACCCTTATAATTACTAAGCTGTGCTAGGCTTCAGTGCTGTTCAGAAGTGTGTTGGTATAATTTCAGACTCATCCCATCCTCCGCCCTCTCATTTTCTCCTATCCATTCAAAAAATAAGGTAGCACCCATGACAGTGGACTTCCCTGGTGGCTCGGACGGTAAAGCGATGTCTACAATGCAGGAGACTTGGGTTTGAGCCCTGGGTTGGGAAGATCCCCTGGAGAAGGAAGTGGCAATCTACTCCAGTACTCTTGCCTGGAAAATCCCATAGATAGAGGAGCCTGGTAGGCTACAGTCTATGGGGTCGCAAAGAGTAGGACACAACTGAGTGACTTTACTTACACTTTCACCCATGACATTATGTAAAGCAAATAAAAGAGGCAATTGTCTTTTGTGATCTGAGAGCACAGATCAGAGACAAACTGTGCAGATCCCCAAGCTCTCCTTCCCCTAAACATTTAGAGGATATTGCTTTTCATTATATCTGTTCAGTTGTTCAGGATCTTAGAGTTGTTATAGGTGACACAGGTGTATACTCCTGGGCTTGACCATATATCACAGATTGTGCTTTACTTTTACAGGTTTGTCTCCAGGTTCTTTCTCTAGAGATTTTAATGCCATTTTCTTTGGAATATGTGTCACCTCACACTACAGTTTCCTGAATTCTGATGTCCTGTGGACACAGTATTTATCTTATTTCTCTCTCGTTCGTTTCTCTTTTTTTAGTTGGAATATAATTGCTTTACAGTGTTTTAGTTTCTGCCGTACAACAGAGTGAGTCGGCTATAAGTATACATATATCCCCTCCCTCTTGGACCTTCCTCCCACCCCACCCCACAATCCACCCATCTAGGTCATCACAGAGCATTGAGCTGGGCTCCCTGTGCTGTGCAGCAGGTTACACCAGCTATTTTACATGTGGTGGTGTATATATGTCAACCCTAATCTCCCAATGTCGCACCCTCCCCTTCCCCACCTGTGTCCGCATGCCTGTGGTCTGCATCTGCATCTCTGTTCCTGCCCTGCAGTAGTTCATTTGTACCATTTTTAAAGATGCCACTTCCATACATTAATGTACAATGTATGTCTTTCTCTTTGTTTACTCTGTCTGACAGTCTCTAAGCCCATCCACATACCTACAAATGACTCCGTTCTCTTTCTTTTTATGACTGAGTAGTATTCCATTGTATATATGTATCACATCTTCTTGATCCATTCATCTGTTGATGGACATTTAGGTTGCTTCCATGTCTTGGCTACTGTAAACAGTGTTTCAGTGAAAACTGGGGAGTCCATGTATCTTTTTGAATTATGATTCTCTCAGGGTACATGCCCAGGAGTGGGACTGCAGGATTGTATCGTAGTTCTATTTTAGTTTTTAATGTGCCTCCATAGTGTTTTTCATAGTTGTTGTACCTGTTTACGTCCCCACCAACAGGACAGGAGGGCTGCCTTTTTTCTACACCCTCTCTAGCATTTATTGTTTGTAAACTTTTTGATGAAGGCCATTCTGACCAGCGTGAGGTGACACCATGTTGTAGTTTTTTTTTTTTTTTTTT
>SJYX01007465.1:62299-97299 GCA_006410675.1 Oreotragus oreotragus
CTCTCCCTCTCCCTCTCCTTCTCCCTCAGAGTCCATAAGTCCGCTCTACACATCTGTATCTCTTTTGCTGTCTTGCATACAGGGTCCTCATTACCATCTTTCTAAATTCCATATATATGTGTTAGTATACTGTATTGGTGTTTTTCTTTCTGGCTTACTTCACTCTGTATAATTGGTTCCAGTTTCATCCATCTTATTAGAACTGATTCAAATGTATTCTTTTTAATGGCTGAGTAATACTCCATTGTGTATATGTACCACAGCTTTCTTATCTATTCATCCGCTGATGGATGTTGTAGTTTTGATTCGCAGTTCTCTAAATGATAAAGATGTCGAGCATCTTTTCGCGTGCCTCTTGGCCATCTGTATGTCCTTGTAGAAGTGTGTGTTGAGATCTTCTGCCCATGTTTTGATTGGGTTGTGTGTTGTTTTGTTATTGAGCTGCATGAGCTATTTGTGTATTTTGGAAATAAAGCTTTCGTTTGCTTTGTTTTCAAATGTTTTGTCCTATCCTGAGAGTTGTCTTTTTGGCTTGTTTATGGTTTCCTTTGTTGTGCAGAAGATTTTAAGTTTCAGTTCAGTTCAGTTGCTCAGTCGTGTCTGACTCTCTGCGACCCCATGAATCCCAGCACGCCAGGCCTCCCTGTCTATCACCAACTCCCGGAGTTCACTCAGACTCCCGCCCATCGAGTTGGTGATGCCATCCAGCCATCTCATCCTCCGTCGTCCCCTTCTCCTCCTGCCTCCAGTCTCTCCCAGCATCAGAGTCTTTTCCAGTGAGTCAACTCTTCGCATGAGGTGGCCAAAGTACTGGAGTTTCCAGCTTCAGCATCATTCCCTCCAAAGAAATCTCAGGACTGATCTCCTTTAAGATGGACTGGTTGGATCTCCTTGCAGTCCAAGGGACTCTCAAGAGTCTTCTCCAACACCACAGTTCAAAAGCATCAATTCTTCGGCACTCAACCTTCTTCACAGTCAATAAATAGTTTCATTTGTTGTTTTCATTTCATTTCTCTAGGAGGAGGGTCCAAAAAAAATCTGTGATTTATGTCAAAGAATGTTCTTACTATGTTTTCCTCTAAGAGTTTTATAGTGTCTTGTCTTACACTTAGATCTTTAATCCATATTGAGTTTAATTAATTTTGTGTATAGTGTCAGGTAGTGTTGTAATTTCGTTCTCTTGGGTATAGCTGTCCAGGTTTCCCAGCACCACTTACTGAAGAGACTGTTTTTTCCATTGTATATTCTTGCCTCCTTTGTCATAGGCTAGGTGACCATAGGTGGATTTATTTTTGGGCTTTCTACCCTGTACCTCTGATGTCCTAGAGTGATGATATGAGATAAAGGATGTCATATCCTATTCCAGGTATATGTTCCTAAACACTTGAAAATTTGAAATACTTAGAATTCTGAATTTTAACTCTGTAAATTAGGTGCATAAATCTGTAATTAAGGATATGTTTTTTTCTTTCATATTCTTTAAACATAATAAACACATGTGTGATGTTTTATTGAACAGTATTACCCAGAATATAGACATGAGACATTTTTATTTTTCTACAATTATTAATCTCAAATGTGCCCTGCTGAATCTCTTTACATTGAGTAGCAGATCCCTTTATAACACCTTGGATAGGCATTGTAACGCTCCTGTCCCTTTTTCTTATTAATAATTAAAGAAACCCAAAGCAACTCAGCAAGATCTAGTTTAAAATTCCAAGCTCACCTCTGTGTCAGGACCAGTATTTTACATAAAGAACCTGGAGATGAGATCTTTTATTTTTCCTCCCTACCAATTTATCTTGGGCAAAAGCGGGGGAGGGGTGTCATCTGTCAGTCATCGCCCTTTCTTAATGCATATTCCTGCTTCTCTGTTCAGCAGTGGCTGTTGACCTTGCCCCTTGACAGCCCGTGCCCACATCTGGGTCTCTTGTGGAACAGGAGCAAGTCCTCAGGACAGGGGAACTTTCCATGGGTATACACGCAGAGCCAAGTCCGTCTCCATGCTTCTAGTTTTTGTCCTTGGCGGTGTGGTCAGTCATTGGTCACATCTTGTTCCACCTTTCCACCTAAACAGATGTGCGAAGCAGGGACATGTCACAGCTTCACCTGCTGCAGGCACCCATGGATTCTGTGAGTGGTTCTCCAACCCCACTCCCTGGACAAATTAAAGGGCAGAGGTTGAGGAAACAGTCCTCCACCTTGAAGCCCCACGAGGGGTGCGGAAAAGTCAGAGCACCCCTCCCTGGGCTGATGACTCGCGGTGAGAGGCTGGCCATCTCTCTCCCCTCCTCCCTGCTGTGCTTCCCCAGAAGGGGTGTGTGGAGGCAGATGATGGTGAGTTATTGAGATGTGTCTTGTCAAACCCTGAAGGGACCAACTTGTCTTAATCCCTGTCTGCTCTCCTCAGAGCATGTGTGTACCCAGTGCCTCTCTGTCCTTAATTGAAGTCCTAGGCAGGTGCTAGAGGAGCAGATGACTCACCGTACACTTGTCACCCATTATATGTCCTTTCAAATCATCAAAAAATGCTTCGTGCCTTAGACATGCTTGTTGGCTCACAGGTATATGCATCCCTGATGCCAACTACTGTTTTTCCACATCCTTCCTAAATTATAGGATGAGGTTTTGCTTTTTCAAAAAAGTAAACTTAAAAGATGTACCTTTAAAATAATTCTTTTTATTTTCACAGTATCACTTCAGTGCTTTAGAGTGTTACCTTTCATATCACTGTGATTAGACAAGTCTTCTTGTGTGCTTCATTCACAGCATTTGAATTGTAAGTTCTAAACCCCCGAACCTCAGGTGCATTTCTCAGTTCTAGTAACTCTTTAATGTAGGATTAGTAATGCCAGGCATTAAAAAGATCTTAAATTTTAATGTAGCTGAATATTAAAGTCACAGCGGAGGGAGTCTCCAGAATGGCTCACAGCCATGCTAATGAGTACCAGCCGTGGTGCCATCTATACCATATCAACAAAGGGAGGCAGGATATTTCTGCTTACCAGCTGAATGGGTCTTTCTGACTATGTAGCTCCCGGGTAAATGCAGTTTACAGTTCCCGTGACCTGCCAGCTTTAAACGATTCAATTTTTGAAACATTTTGAAATTTGAGGTACACTATTTCAAATTTGCTCAAAATTTGACTTCATTGAGATCTTTTTGTTCCACGAATTAAACCTTGAACAATTCAATTTCACATCAAATGTCACACTTTGAGGAAAGGGTCCTTATTAGGGAAAGGGTTTAGCTGCCCCTGAGGTGTGAGTACCACCAGGGAGTGACTTGCTGGGGCAGAGGATTGAAAAAGTGCTAAGGATGAGTTGAGTCATCTTGAGCCACGGTCAGCTTCTTTCCCTACAGTGTTTCTGCAGAGTTGACGTGTGATCTCAACTCTTTGTCACTTACCATGGAAGAGTTAATGCTTATGGCTGTTATGCCAAAGGGCCTAGCCTTCCTGCACTCTCTTTCATTATCAGAATCAGTTTCAGGCCACCAGACACAGCTTTTCCGTCTCTGCCTTTTGTAATAAAATCCTGAATGTGCGCCCTGTAGTGTGACGGACATAACGTGGCAACTGCAGCTTATAGGACAACAATGCCATGGGCCTTTGTGGGCAGGTGACTCATGCTGACATCTTGTGAATGACTTGAATTCTTCAGGTTCCCCTCCTCCACCCACTACACTCAGTTTAAGAGTGCTGGTCCAAGTGAGGGTTTCTGCAGTTGATGTGGAATTTGATCAGCCTGAACACATCAGCTAGGGGAGGGCTGATATTACTACATCCTGCATTCTGTAAGCAGAAATGCCCAATTTAAGGTACTTCAGTTGGAATGTCAGAGTGACGACGTCAGTGCATCTGAAATGCCTTCAGTGGTTTTTTAGCTCTCAGTAAGTTTGGTTAAGGTCAAGTTTTAAAGAATTTTCTCCTAGAATTCATCCTGACTTCCCAGTCTCATAGATTATCTCAAGGACTGAGGATAGGGCTATGCCATGTATCCTCACTTAAGTGGTCAGAAATTTCTGGCGGTTGCTTGTGGAAACACAAACTTAGAGGTGTCCTTGCAGGGTTAATGGACATGGAGTAGTAATTATGCAGCTGCCTGTGATTCAGTATTAACATTCTGTGATTCTTCTCCTGCTTAGGAAAACATCCTTTTGTATTTTTCAAGTAAAGCAAGTATAGTGGTTAAAGTCAGCCTGGGTAACATCAGTTGCCCTGGGGTGCCCTCCTAGGTTGTAATACAGTGTCTAAAAATAGCAGACAACCAGTTTTTAGCCACTGGTTCCTTATGACCTGAAAGATCTTTCTGTCCTGGAAGCGTTGGCATGTTTTCTCATCCTTCATCTTCTATGTGATGATGAGTGAAAAATTCCCCGTGTTGGAGCTATACTATAGAAAGACATTTTCCATGTGATCAGCTGCATTTGTGTTGCATAACAGAGGTAGCCGTGGACCACATGTGGCTAATGGGCACTTGAAATGTGACAACTGAGAAACTGAATTTTTAACTACAGTGTGTTAGAGTTGATCTTTGATTCGGTTATTGGAAAGCATAAATTTGAAACAACTTGAGTGTGAATCTACTTTCTCAACTGCATATCTTATGAAACATAGAGACAGATCAAGTATGTCTGATGATGAATCCAAGCTGAGATAAGCTATAAATGCAAAATATGCACCTGGTTTCAAAGACTTAAAGAATGTAAAATATCTCATTAGTACCTCTTCTATTGATTATATATTGAAGTGACAATACTTTGGATATACTAGGTCAAATAAAGCACGTTAGAATTAATGTTGCTGCTTCTTTTTACCTGTTTTAATGTGACTCCCAGAAAGCCACTGCTATGGCAGTTGAGGCCACAGTTTTCTAAATGACAAGATCAGGAAATACACATACTCAGAAATGTTGAATGTTTGCATCAAAAATATCCTTCATGGCATCAGACCAAATCTATGTAAGAAGAAGTCTGCCAACTTGTCTTTTGAGAAGTCCTCAAATTGCAGTATGAGACAGATGGCACTCAACTGATACCCTTAATAGTCTGTCAATATTGGCACTTGGACAGGTGCTTGTGAGAAATGGGCTTAGTATTAGGTAATGAAAAGGACTTCTGGATCTTCAAGGGGCAAATGTCTAAACTCCACATCCCCACAAGCACAGTATATTTCTTGATAGTGCTTCCACCTGGTTATCTCTGTGGTGGAGTGAAGGTGCCTCAGGACCTGAATCTCGGGAGTCAGAGTGATGCAGCTCAACGAACACTAATGGAGAGTCACGGCCTTCTTGACAAGGATTAGTCCTACTGAGACAGTAAAGAGAGGGACTTTGCTGGCTATCCAGTGGTTAGGGCTCCATGCTTCCACTGCAGGGAGCACAGGTTTGATCTGTGGTTAGGGAACTGAGAATCCTGCAAGCCATGTGGCACAGCCAAAAACAACATAACATAAACTAGTATGTCTTAGACAATCGAGAGTAAGAAGGTTGAAGATGCAAGTAGTTAGTTAGCCACATGTAAGAGTGGACGAGTTTTAGCTGAGATAAAAAAAAGTTCCAACTTTTCTATAGGGAGTAGAAGGTTGGAGGGCTCGTAGGTACCTGCAGTGGAGGGAGGCGGTTGTCCTTGAGTTTAGGTTGGGGCTGAGGATGGAATAAAGGAAGAGGCGGGAAGAGAAAACGGACAGAGATGGTCGTGGTTTTGACTGCCTTGCTGTTACCTCTGCTTACCTTCAGCTGAACAGCAAGGAATGGAAGCTGTTTGTCTAAGTGTAGTTTATCATAGAAATTGCCAGTGAGAATAGCTCCACTTGGTATGCATGCACGCATGCTTAGTCACGTCAGTCATGTCCAACTCTTTGTGATCCCATGGACTGTAGCCCACCGGGCTCCTCTGTCCATGGGGTTTGCCAGGCAAGGATGCTGAAGTGGATGGCCAGTGTAACTTAGGACTGTGTCACATTTCAAATGGATGCCTCTGTATAAAGGCGGCCTTGTACTCAAATGACTTAGGCATTTATGCGTGTGACAAGAAAACAGACAATCAGGTTTTAAATAGAATCATAAATTATATATCCAGTAGGGATTATCCTTGATCATACTTGCAAAATGGTTAACATATGGTTAACTACAGGTTATATAACAACATTTTTTTTTTTTCAGTTTACCAATATGTTGCCACTACTTAGAATTCTGTTGGAGCTCTTTTATTGGAATTCCTTCCACAGCCAGTTTATAAGTTACACAACAAAATCAGGGTTATTATAATGCAGGATTAAAATACCACTTACTGTAACAAGATAAAAAACTATCTTATAAATCTGGGATCCCACTGCTCAAGTCTTAGGCTTTGCTGTGGAATCTAAGACTCCTGATCCTGGCTTTTGTTTGCTGTCAGGTTTTTCAGCTCCAACTTAAATTCAGTGGGCAGGGTTTCTGGCTCTGAAACGTTAGCTTTTTATAAAAATGGAATGTAATTGCTTTACAATGTTGCATTAGTTTCTACTGTACAGCGAAGTGAATCAGCTATACATGTGCATGTATCCCCTCCCTCTTAGACCTTTCTCCCACCCCTCCCCTGTCCCGCCCATCTAGGTCATCACAGAGCCCTGAGCTGGGCTCTCAGGCTGCCAGTTTTAATCTGCCAGCTTGCCCCACCCTCCCCTTTCCCACCTGCATCCACATGTCCATTCTCTGTGTCTGTGTCTCTGTTCCTATCCTGCAAATAGGTTCATCTGCACCAGTATTCTAGATTCTACATACATGCCTTAATATATGATAGTTGATTTTTTTCTTTCTGACTTCACTCTATATGACAGACTTTAGGGCCATCCACATTGCTACAATTGACCAATTTCGTTTCTTTTCATGGCTGCTTAATATTGTGTTGTATATATGTACCGCATCTTCTTTATCCCTTTATCTGTTGATGGACATTTAGGTTGCTTCCATGTCTTGACTATTGTAAATAGTGTTGCAGTGAACACTGGGGATCCATGTATCTTTTTGAATAATGTTTGCCTCAGGGTATGTGCCCAGGTGTGGGGTTGCAGAGTTGTATTGTAGTTCTCTGTTTAGTTTTTTTTTTTTTTCACTGTACCTCCATGCTGTAGCTCTTCAAAGTGGTCGTACCAACTTACATTCCCACCAACAGTGTAGGATGGTTCCCTTTTCTCTATACCTTCTCCAGCATTTATTGTTTGTAGAATTTTTGATGATAAAGTAATAGCTCATTATAGTTTTGATTTGCATTTCTCTGATAATTAGTGATACTGAGCATCTTTTCATATACTTTTTGAACATGTATCTTCATTGGAAAAATGTCTATTTAGATCTTCTGACCTTTTTTGATTATTTTTTGAACATAGAGCTGCATGAGCTGTTTGTATATTTTGGAGATTAATCCCTTGTGGGTTACTTTGTTTGCCAACATTTTCTCCCATTCTGTGGCTTCTCTTTTTGTTTTGTTGATAGTTTCCTTCACTGTGCAAAAGTGTTTAAGTTTAATTAGGTCTCATTTGTTTATTTTTATTTTTGTTACTCTAGGGGGTGGATCCAAAAAGATATTGCTGCTATTTATGTNTCCCTTGTGGGTTACTTTGTTTGCCAACATTTTCTCCCATTCTGTGGCTTCTCTTTTTGTTTTGTTGATGGTTTCCTTCACTGTGCAAAAGTGTTTAAGTTTAATTAGGTCTCATTTGTTTATTTTTATTTTTGTTTTTATTACTCTAGGGGGTGGATCCAAAAAGATATTGCTGCGATTTATGTCAGGGAGTGTTCTGCCTATGTTTTCCTCTAAGAGTTTTATAGTACTAGCCTTACATTTACGTCTTTGATCCATTTTAAGTTTACTTTTGTGGATGGTGTTAGAGAATGTTCTAATTTCATTCTTCTACATGCAACTGTACAGTTTTCCCAGCACCACTTACTAAAGAGACTGTCTTTTCTCCATTGTGTATTCTTGCCTCGTTTGTCATGGATTAGTTGACCATAGGTGCATGGATTTGTCTCTGAACTTCCTATTCGATTCCATATTCTCTTTTTGTGCCAGCACTGTACTGTTCTGATTACTGTAGCTTTGCAGTATAGTCTGAAGTCGGGGGCCTGTTTCCCCCAGCTCCATTTTTCTTTCTCAGCATTGCTTTGGCTATTCTGTGTCTTACATGTTTCCATACAAATTAAAAACAAAAAGTTGTTATAGTTCTGTGAAAAGTACCATTGGTAAATTGATAGAGATTGCATTGAATCTACAGATTGCCATGGGTACTACAGTCATTTTGACAACATTGATTCCTCCAATCCAGGAACATTGTATATCTTTCCATCTGTTTGTGTCATCTTTGATTTCTTTCTTCAGTGTCATATTGTTTTCATAGTGGTCTTTTGCCTCTTTAGGTAGGTTTATTTGTAGGTATTTTATTCTTTTTGATGTGGTTAAAAAAAAGGGATTGTTACCGTAATTTCTCTTTCTGATATTTTGTTATTAATATATAGGAATACAAGAGATTTCTGTGTATTCTTTTTTTGGCTGCACCATTCGGCTTGCAGGATTTTAGTTCCCCTGCCAGGGTTTGAACCCACACCCTTGGTAGTAAAAGCTGGGAGTCCCCTCTACTGGACCACCATGGGATTCCCTTAATTTTGTATCCTGTGCCTTTACTGAATTCACTGATATGCTCTAGTAGTTTTCTGAGAGCATCTTTAGGATTTTCTATGTATAGTGTCATGTCATCTGACAGTTTTACTTCTTTGCCAACTTGGATTCCTTTTATTTATTTTTTTTTCTTCTCTGACTACCATGGCTAGGACTTGCAAAACTATGTGGAATAAAAGTGAAGACAGTAGACACCTATTCTTATTCCTGATCTTAGAGGGGATGCTTTCAGCTTTTCACTGTTGAGAATGATGTTAGCTGTAAGTTTGTTGTATATGGTCTTTATTATGTAATGTCCATTTTTGAGAGGAGGGTCTAGTGACTGACATGGGCCATGAGGAGTTTTTTGGGTACAGATATATTCAGTTTCTTAATTGTCTCAGTGTTTACAAGAGTTTTTTTTCACTTTGCTAAAATTTACTAAGCTGTACACACATGATTTTTTCACTTTTCTCTGTCTAAACTTATATTTTAAAAGGTTATTTGAAAGCTCAGTTTGTGTTGTCAGCTCAGTTTGTGTTGTATATACATTTATATACACATGCTAAAAGTGTTCAGGAAGAAATACAGAATCAGCATTGATAATATAGTTATATCCAAGTTATATTAATAAATGCAAAATCAAATGGCAAAATAGTATCTATACTATGATTTTAGTTTTGGTAAAAGCAAACCAGGTAATATCTGATACCTAATATTAACTATAATGGTTGACAAAATTTATGAAAAACTAATATAATCTTTGGTGGGAAAGACTGAGGGCAAGAGGAGAAGGGTGCAACAGAGAATGAGATGGTTGGGTGGCATCATTGACTCAGTGGACACGAGGTTGAGCAAACTCTGGGAGATAATGAAGGACAAGGAAGTCTGGCATGCTACAATTCATGGAGTCACAAAGAGTTGAACATGACTTAGCGACTGAACAGCAGCAAATATAGTTTTTCTGAATTATATAATTGCATGTTCACTACTGAAAGTTTGAAAAATATAGAAATTTAGAAGATCAGAATATTATTAGCATTACTCCTTGATGCTATATTTGAGTGTTATGGTGAGGTTTTTTTTTTTTTTTATGTGTTTGTGTAGGTCAGAACATTATATTTAATAATTGAAATATTCTTCTACAATATGATGTTTAATATCTGTAGAAGTTATCATTGTATGAAAGTGCTATAGCTGATTAAACCTAGTCCTAAAAATTTTTTTGCATATTTAGACTTCAAACAATGATATGTGTCCATGTACTATATACTGAGTATTATTAAAAATATAAAACACTGCAACAAACTACTCAACATTTTGGCAGGCTTAAATTTTTGTACATGTAGAAGTAATAGACTCATTTTTCTCTTGTTCCAGAGGATAATATTCACAACAGATAAGACTGCTTACATTTTGGATGTTATATGCTTCTCACAAATACTACCATGAGTATTACCATCATTATGAATAAATGAGTTAATTACTATGTATGTGTGAACTCTGAGGTGTTCACCATGCCAGGAGTGACATTAGGACTTTGTGTCTATTTTGTCTCTGTTAATCAGCAGCACCATCTTTCATAGATGGGCAAATATACAATGAAATATAAGCAAAAAGCGATGGGGAAAGCTTTGAGAATGCATGATGGCCACACAGAGCAGTACACGGAAACTGCATAGACGTGTGTGTAGAAGCTGCGTGATTTCATTTTCTTCCCTTTGTTCTCTAGGTGAACATAGAGTAGACTGTTGATCTGATCATTGTATTAGTTTTCATTTTAAATTATAAAATTACTGAGATGAGTAGTTTTTTGTTTTTACTTTATTTACAGACAGATAAATGAAAGTTCTTAAAAAGGCAGTTCTCCTTGTGCAGAAATCTTAAAAATATTCATTTCAGTTATCAAGGATTGATTATATAACTCCACTCTCCCTAATAACATGGTTCACATTTCACATACTATGGTGTGTTAACTATGACCGATCTTGAGAAGCACAAACTTCATTGCTGGTTCCTCAGTCCACAAAAATCACCACGTGAATGACAGATGTATGTCTTGACACATGATCAGTAATGTCACACATTTCAAAGTCTGTGGTTGGCCATCACACATTTGCTGTTCAGTTCGCACGTAGTCAGCAGAGAACATAGCATGCTACGAATTTGTCCCCAGAGAAGAACCCACCTGATATTTTATAAAAATACACCATCAAAAGAGAGAATTAGTGATGAAGTTGGAAGTGTAGCAAAGAAGTGAAAATTGATAACACTAAAGTGAAATTTGAATCATAAATGTAGTTATGGACGAAAAAGCTGAATGTAGAAATGACATCACCTTTTGAAAGACTCTAGATATGCAGCCAGAGGACTATAGTGAAAATGAACTTATCAAAACAAATGTAAACAGTGGTTGAGATAAAAAGGAGGAAGATGTCCCAAAGGTAGTAATACCAAAAAAAAAAAAAAAAAAATCCACATTAAAGAAACTCTTAGAAATACCGGGACACAAAGGATGAAATGTTGGCAGCTGATCCAGGCGTCCAAAGGAACGTGAAGCTTACACAAAGCATGGGAAAGATGCTCATTTGGTATCTGAAGTTATAAGATGAGAAGGAGGAGGCAAGTGCTGTTTGAACTACTCCTGATAAGTTTCCTATAAAGAACTAAAACAATTTTTACTTTCTTAGTATTTTCAGTTAGTTTACTAAATATTTATTTACAGTTTTTTTTATTTCCCTGTGCTTCTATAACCAAGAGTGAGAGGGATTTTAATATTTTAACAAAAATTTTTCAAGGCCACAGCACAATTGCATGTTTACCTATTGACTGTAGAGGTGGCACAGTTGTTCTTACAATCCTGCAGTACTGTCCTAAGCAGGACCTGCCTGAGTACCTACACCCCAGTGGGTGGGTGCACCTGATTTACTGTAAATCAGTGAAACAGCATTTCAGTTTTTGTCACTAACCTTTTAGAAACCTGTTCAAGATATGATCAAATTATTGAATTTCATGATTTGAAATGTTCATATCCAGTCTGTTTCTTCTTAGGTAAAAAGAGGGAGGCATCAGTTTTGTTTTTTTTTAATTGTAAAATTAAAGATCTTTCCAAAGACCCAACTAGCAAAAAGGAATTTAAATTTTGTGTTAACAAGTACAAAGAAATGGAACTAATTTGAGGGCAACAGCATGCATGTTAATTAAGAATATGGTTGTGTTTCTCTCAGAAGCTCGAAGTGGAGGGCAGAATAGGAAAATATCTAACTTCCAGCATGCCAGGTGTAAGCCACAAGAGGACAGCAAGCTGTGGGGTTTGCATGTCCTGGTCACCCACTGAATGACTTCAGGATTAGCAGTTCTTGTGAAACGCTTTCCTGGCCAAAGCAGTGATGTGTGAGGGTGTCTGATAGCTGAGGTCTTGTTTATCCTGCAGCTTTGCACCTGAATATTATTTGGGCCCATTCTGCAGTAGAAGCCATTAAACATCTGTGCACTTGCCAGCAGGCAACAGCATGCATGTTAATTAAGAATATGGTTGTGTTTCTCTCAGAAGCTCGAAGTGGAGGGCAGAATAGGAAAATATCTAACTTCCAGCATGCCAGGTGTAAGCCACAAGAGGACAGCAAGCTGTGGGGTTTGCATGTCCTGGTCACCCACTGAATGACTTCAGGATTAGCAGTTCTTGTGAAACGCTTTCCTGGCCAAAGCAGTGATGTGTGAGGGTGTCTGATAGCTGAGGTCTTGTTTATCCTGCAGCTTTGCACCTGAATATTATTTGGGCCCATTCTGCAGTAGAAGCCATTAAACATCTGTGCACTTGCCAGCCACTTCAGCTGTGACAGCGAACTGTGAGATGATTGGAGAGACCGTATGTAAACGTCCTCTGGGTTATGTGCAGGGATGCGGTAACTGTGATAATCCAAGCAATTGATCATCGGCTACCACTCTGTCTACACGGAAATTGAGAGTCGCAGAAACTCTTCGGTTTTCAACTGGGAAGATTCCTTGTTGTGATTTTCTTCAGTACTAAAACAGTGAATTCAGCAAAAATGTCAAGGCTAAAAGCTTCAGAGATGAAATCACCCTTGAGTTCCTTCCCAATATTGATAGTGATCTTGTCATGTGGAAACTTTAGGCAGGTTGCTGCTGTTCCTAGGAGCTGCTGTTGGGATAGTTATCAAGTCTGGTTCAACTGTATTTCAAGAAAATCTCATTGCAGAGATGGCTGTAATGCTATGTGCTAAGAAACGTTCTGTGGCTTGAAAACATCTTCTGGTTTTTATTTATTTATTATTTTTATTGAGATGAAATTCAGAAAACGCAAAATTCAGTTCAGTCGCTCAGTCGTGTCCGACTCTTTGCGACCCCATGAATCGCAGCACGCCAGGCCTCCCTGTCCATCACCATCTCCCAGAGTTCACTCAGACTCATGTCCATCGAGTCCGTGATGCCATCCAGCCATCTCATCCTCGGTCGTCCCCTTCTCCTCCTGCCCCCAATCCCTCCCAGCACCAGCTGTCTCTTATACACATCTCCTAAAATTTTTTTTGCATATTAGTTGGCTTAAAGCTCAACATTCAGAAAACTAAGATCATGTCATCTGGTCCCATCACTTCATGGCAGATGGATGGGGAAACAGTGGAAACAGCGGCTGACTATTTTTTTTCTGGGCTCCAAAATCACTGCAGATAGTGATTGCAGCCATGAAATTAAAAGCCTCTTATTCCTTGGAAGGAAAGTTATGACCAACCAAGATAGCATATTAAAGAGCAGAGACATTACTTTGTCAACAAAGGTCCATCTAGTCAAGGCTATGATTTTTCCAGTGGTCATGTATAGATGTGAGAGTTGGGACTATAAAGAAAGCTGAGTGCCGAAGAATGGATGCTTTTGAACTGTGGTGGTGGAGAAAACTCTTGAGAGTCCCTTGGACTGCAAGGAGATCCAACCAGTCCATCCTAAAGGAGATCAGTCCTGGGTGTTCATTGGAGGGACTATGTTGAAACTGAAACTTCAATACTTTGGCCACCTGATACGAAGAGCCGACTCATTTGAAAAGACCCTGATGCTGGGAAAGATTGAAGGCAGGAGAAGGGGATGACAGAGGATGAAATGGTTGGATGGCATCACCGACTCAATGGACATGGGTTTGGGTGGACTCTGGGAGTTGGTGATGGACAGGGAGGCCTGGCGTGCTGCGATTCATGGGGTCGCAGAGTTGGACACGACTGAGCAACTCAACTGAAGTGAACACACACATATATATAATTTTTGATTATTTTCAATTATAGGTTTTTATGGGATATTGAATATAATTCCCGGTACTACATACTAAGTCCTAGT
This sequence comes from Oreotragus oreotragus, assembly GCA_006410675.1. NCBI lineage: Eukaryota > Metazoa > Chordata > Mammalia > Artiodactyla > Bovidae > Oreotragus > Oreotragus oreotragus. Next base: position 76,277 of record SJYX01007465.1, read on the forward strand.
TGTTTATTTTTTGTATAGTAGTGTGTATATGTTAATACCAAACACTCAGTTTATCCCTCCTACCCTCTTTTTCCCCTTTGGTAACCATAAGTTTTCTCTGCCTGTGAATCTGTTTCTGTTCTGTAAATAAGTTCATTTGTATCACTTTTGAGATTCCACATGTAATATATGATATCATGTGATATTTGTCTTTCTCTGGACTATTTCACTCAGTATGATACTCTCTAGGTCCATCCGTGTTGCTGCAAATGGCATTACTTCATTCTTTTTTATGGCTGAGTAATGTATACACCACATCTTCTTTATCCATTCACCTGACAGTGGATACTTAGGTTGCTTCCATGACTTGGTTTTTATAAATAGTGCTGCTGTGAACAGTGGGGTGTTCTAATTTTTTAAAAATTCTGACGTGCATTTTATATTTCTTGTTGGCACTGTCAATAGTTTTGATAGGTGAAACAGGTTTCTCCCCTCGCACTTGATTTCACAAACAATAAAATAGCAATCTCTACCATATGAAGATACCAGATAAAGGTTTTAAAGGATAATCCAATAATAGTAGTTCATAGAAACTAATTCATTTAGCAATTAATGTGTTGCTTCTCATTTTACTTGTAAGTTTCATTATGTTTACATGCTAGTCATGGTGGAACTTTATTATTATGTGCCATTGAGAATTTATTTTTCTAGATAGAGAACTTTAGTAATTTTTATACTTGTGAAAATTTCATTTGGAAGAGGAGCATGATAGTAGATTTTATACATTATGGTTGGTCAAAGTGAATGGAAAAAAACATGTGCTTTAAGCCACAAATTACTGAAAACATTTTTTGGTTTTGTGGAAGACAAGGTAGGTAGAGCCTAAGAGCTTAATTCTTGATGTAGTGTTGCAATGAAATTCTGAGAGCATAAGTGATTTGCCACAGTTTTTCCTCTTTGCATAATAATAATAACAACTAACATTATTGAGTGTGAATGGGTTAGTTATTCTGTAAGATAATGTGCATTAATCTTCACAATAACTACCTGAGGTAGAAACTATAACAGTGTCCAGTTTGCAGATGAAGGAACAGGCTTAGAAAAGGTCATAACTTATGATTACACAGCTCGTAAGAGGCAAGTCTCTTTCGCTCCTAAATTACCTCATAGCAACTTTCAACTGCTACTCTATATTGATTATTTCTTTAAATGGGGTTGATGATACTTGCCTTGAGTGTTTCATAGGGTACTTATGAGAACCTAAAAAGGTAGGATTACAACAGGAAACCTATAAATGTTCCTGGTGTTTTCATTTTACTGGGAAATTTTTTGAGAAGCCAAAGAAGTCTTTGAAATAGATAAGCACATATATTACTTTTAATCACTAACGTAAGTCAAACCATAAAATAAATCGAGCAAACAGATTTCGATAGGCTGTCTGAACAGCAGAAGACATGTTTTGTGTGGGTCCAGAGGATCAGTGAGTGAAAGGCAAGTGGAGGCAGAAATGTAGGGATGTATTGAGTAGAAAGTGGTTTGGATCATCTCTAGCAACCTGAATTCTTTCTGCAATGAGGAGGAGTATTAAATAACATTAGGTGACCTCAGAGATGCTTCCAACAGCAAGATCTATGAGTGTTTGTAATGAGTGACTTTTATTTTATTCTTGCACGTCAAAATAGCTAGATATACCCACAAAAGTGTTTATTTTAGCTTGGATAATCACTGTTCTTTAAATGTCAGTTTATTTATTTATTTTTTTGCACTGAGGGTGGAAAAATATATTATGGTTGCCTGGAGAGAATATATTTATGTATTTTGCTTTCTTCCCCACAAAATAAACATAGTTTTTTTTTGAGGGTGCAGTGGGTAAAACAGCTTAATAGTATATTGTTGCTTGCTTGCACTTAAGTCGGACACGACTAAAGTGACTTAGCAGCAGCAGCAGCTTGCACTTAATACTTTTCTTGTGATTTTCTCTCAAATTTAGATTTCATAAGTGTGTATTTCCACATGAAAGTTAACATGAGTATGAAATGTCGTTTTTATTGTATGGGGTGTTACAGTTTTATGGCTCTTAATACAATTGGTTTCATTCTCTGACACTATTTTATTCAGCAGGCATTTGTAAGGCAAGGAAAGGATTCAGTGCTTGAGAAGCAGAGATAAGAGATGGTTAAGGAAATGACAGTCATATTGGAGAAACATACATGTACAGTGGAGTGTAGCCAGGATGGGGGCAGTGTAGGATGTGTCTTACAGGAAAGCTTCAGAGGGTTCTGTAACCTGGTCTGAGTTGAGTTTAAAGAAGGTGAGAGGCACATCTTAGAGGTACGAAAATTTGAAGTTGTAACTCTTTACTTGGGTAGACCCAGTAGCTCCTCATCTTCTTCTTGAAAGATGCAGAAACCCCCAAATGGTAAAGCTCTCACTGAGAACTTACTTTTATTTTATATATGATGCTGTGGTTTCTAAAGTAGCAGATTAAAAAGAATAATATAGAATTGAAATAGTGTCATAAATATACATACTGATAATAACAGATTGCTGACATTGATAGCAAGGAAGAAATAGGAAAAACTACCTACACACACACAACCCAACTCTAAAAACCATAGATAGTAAAGGAAAACAACCTTGCACACCTATTTAGCTTTGGGTATCTGATGTGTTTCTAGTAGTATATATAGAACAATAATGAAACTTTGTCATGCTCTCTCTTACAAGAAAAGGTTAAATATATGGTCTGTATAGTTCATTTATGAAGGCATGGAAGTTTTTTCTCAGAAAGATTTTAAAATATGAAATAGTGTGAAAACCAGAGGGTAAACTCTTATGTCAGTTATCAAATTGTTTATCTTGAGTGATTGATTTCCAAAGGGCTTTGAATAACCTTCAGTTCAGTTCAGTTCAGTTCAGTCGCTCAGTCGTGTCCGACTCTTTGCGACCCCATGAATTGCAGCACGCCAGGCCTCCCTGTCCATCACCATCTCCCGGAGTTCACTCAGANAAAAAAAAAGAATCTACTAGTTTTCTCTCTTGATTGGTGGAACTTAAAGATAGCTTTCATTCCAGTTCAGTCACTCAGGTGTGTCTGACTCTTTGCGACACTGTGGACCGCAGCACACCAGGCTTCCGTGTCCATCACCAACTCTCAGAACTTGCTCAAACTCTTGTCCATTGAGTCAGTGATGCTATCCAACCATCTCATCCTCTGCTGTCTATAAGTGTTTGAATTATTACTGTTGACATTTTTGAATGATGACTATTCAACTTTGGTAATCACAACCAGCCTATTTCTAGAGTTGTTTATTAAAACATTTATCTATCTCTCTCTTTTGTAAGTTTAGCTGAATCCTTCCTGATCAGAAGGACTGCAAAACTTTTATTCCTCCTGCAAAAACTTTTATTCCTTGTTTCACATCATCATGGAAGAAAAATCAACGAAAAGATGAGTGCTTGCTCTAACTCCTGGCATTTTATTTTGGTTCACTTCTCTTGCTCTGTGGTCTCTGGAAGGTGATTAGAACATAGCTGACTTCTTCAGAAAAGTTCTACCATTTCCTTTCCCTATCCATAAGCAGATTATTTGCAAATGACTTGAAAGTAACTCCCAAGTATTGGAGAGCGTTCTTGGTAACCATGGCTGGTAGTTTTTAGGTGGTACACAAAGTTCTGTAGGTCAGCTTGAAATCATAATGCTTGCAAGGAAAAAAAAAATTAAAATTGACTTCAAAGGACAACTCTGACACGGTCAATTAATAATTAAAACAGTTTTTTAATGAGCTATGCAATTACCTGTATGTCCCTGGAGATGATGGTTTATGGTATTATTGCAGTGCCCTTTCTTTAGTCATGGTGCATGACATTTGTAATTTAAAGCCGGCTAGACATTAAAGTGACAGAACTTTCATTAACCTTGTCTAAAGTTTGCTGATGACAAATGACTTATAAAACATGCTGTTGTCAAAATATAGCACATATTTAAAAGTACCTTAAAAGTCCTGTGGGCTCTGAGAGGCTGTGGAGCCTCAGAGAGAGACCAGGGCCACCACTGTCCTCCGGAATTACCTGACGGATCCCCAGTGACTGGCATTATGTCTTCATACTCAGGTAAGTGGTACCTGCTTCAGACAAGAGCTAATATACTTTACATGGCTCTCTGGTTCAAGGGGGTTTCCCAAGGGTTTTGCACCGCATGACCTGATTCTGTTGGCTAGTGGTTTATGACTATGGAATAATTTCTTCTAAATCTGCCTTGCACTTTTGTTTTTTCAGCCTAGAACCAGTGATTATGTTTTGATCCTAGCTTTTCTGGTATCTTGCTTTTACATTGTTAGCCATCTACTTGTGCTGTGTTCTAGCCCCCTTTATTTTTGTGTATGTTTTTTCCCCCTCTGATTTGAAATAAAGCATTCTCTTCTTTTTGCAGAGCCCATGATGTACAAACATATTGTATTTGTAATTTTCTTCATCATATTTCTTTGAGAGGAAGATTTTGAAACTACCAAGGGAGTTATTGCAGAGGGGTATCCTTTTATAATTGCAACAGTAATAAATACATGGTGATTAGCATTTAATGAGCAGGTGCTGTATGCCAGGCACTGAGCTAAGACTTCTGTCTCATTTAATTCTCATAGTAACTAGATGTGATGATATCACTCCATTTACAAATGTGGAAACAAAGGCACAAAAAGATTAAGTACTTGGATGTCTCAGAACTTGTAGATGAGTGAGGATTCCTGTCTAAGAGTGAGGAACATCAAGGATCTTGCTTGTAGCCATTTAGCAACATGACTTTCAACTCACTTTGGCTTTTTCCAAATAGATTACGTGTTTGTTTTTCAAAATAGGTTACGTGCTTTCATCTTTGTGCAATACAATACTTTTATTAGTTTTACCTTTGTATAATATACCAGTAAATAAATGTAGACTGGTTAGTATACCAACAAAAAAATTGTAAGTCAAAGTTGAGTATTTATACTTTATCTAAAAGAACAGTTAAAAAATTTATAACCATCTTTTAACTCAATTCGTGATAGGTATTTCCTATTATTTTTAGTGTGTTCCTTGTATTTAATATGTTCTGATTCTCTCTTATGGTTAGTTCCTATGAGATTAAAGGCTGCACATTCACAACACACTATCCTCTTTCCTTTTGATGAACGTTCATAAATTTCTTAAACACTATGGGAATATTATGCATTATGTAATACTAAGTATTCCTATCTTATTGATTAATTATATGGATGAGTTGTAACCTAGATTCTGCATGCTAGTCTGAACTAATTTTGGTTGATGTACAACGACAGAAAGTTGCACAAAGTATAAATGCTCAGTAATACCACAAAATAAGCGCTGCGTAATGGTTATTCAGCTCAAGAATTAGACTTTAGCCTATACTCCAGAAGTCTCCCCTCATGCCCTCTCAAAATTACTATTCTTTTCTTCTCCTCAAAGATAGCTTTAATGCCATAGTCTTGCAGTTTTCTTAGTTTTTGCTTTGGACATTTTTGAACTTCTTTCTGTGAAAAAAAACAAACAGACAGAAGTAGAGGTAATAGTGTATTGAACCCCCTTATGTTCCCATCACTTAACTTCATCAGTTATTAACTCAAGGCCAACATTATTTCATGAATAATCTCACCCATTTCTATGCTTTCACACTGCCGAATCTTTTTAATGTCGTCTCTTTTAACCTATAGCTTCTCCCTCATCCTTTTTTCCCCCTTGAAGTGTATTTGTCGAAGAAACTAGACTGTTTGATCTACAGAGTTTCCTACAATCAGATTTTGGTTTTTATGTCCTCGTGATGTTGTTTAGTATATCTCTCTCTTGTTGCTCAGTTGCTGAGTTGTGTCTGACTCTTTGCAAGCCCACGAACTACAGCACTGCAGCACACCAGCCTTCCCTGTCCTTCACCATCTCCCAGAGTTTGCTCAACTCATGTCCATTTAGTCAGTGATGCCATCCAGCCGTCTCATCCTCTGGTGCCCCCTTCTCCTCCTGCCCTCAGTCTTTCCCAGCATCAGGGTCTTTTCCAGTGAGTTGGCTCTTCACACCAAATGGCCAAAGTATTGGAGCTTCAACTTCAGCATATTTGTTCTTTCTTAATTTCCCATAAATCATAGTTGAAGTATATCTGATTTGGGTTTGGCTTTCTTTCTCTTTTGGTGGGGTGGGTGGGTATATGAAGGGCAAGAATACTCCGTAAATAGGCACACTATAAATGATGTTGGTAACTATTCAAAGATCAGTGTTTAGATTCTTCCAGCAGAGCCTACAAGATAGTGTTACTCTTACTTTGTTATCCCTACTTCATAAGGAGAAACTTCCTTTTATTACCCTAAGGTGCAATACGTATGGGAAGGACAAATAAATGATTAATTTTCCAAATAATTAGTTGGTTCTCTGGTATCTGTTAAAGATAATCATGGGGAGTTTGTTTTGTTTTAGTATTATTTTGAACTCATAGCTTGAAACACTCTTTCATCTATTGCAATTATTGTTCTATTGATGCTCACATTATCCTGTTTGTGCCTCTTCATGTTGCTTCCTAAGACCTTTTAACGTGACTCTAGATTCTTTGTTAATATCACTTTTCCTGATATGATATATACTCCAGGTTTGTAGGTTTATTTTTGTTTTTGTTTCCCTCTTACACCTGGAATCAGTTATTTCTTCTAGGGACTTGTTCCTTTGGGTGGGAAATATTACTTAGAAACTATAATCTGGTCACCAGGGAATGCTTATTGCTTCCAAGTAGATCATTGTTTTTAGATCTTTTCAGTGTACAGAGCTGGGGGAGGCATTGTTGTTATTGTCGAAAAGAAAAAATGCATGACGACGTCATCTTGTCTCTTCTAGTTCAGGACTACACAGATTTTACTTAAAAACCACACATTTACTTAATCACATATTTTTCCCCATCTACCAGCTCTGTGGCCATTTCTGATTTCTCCTTGGACAGTGCTGCAAGGCTGGAAGTGGCTTCTGCATGCTGCCCTGTGAAGCATGCATTTGTGTTTTCTCAAATCCTGGTTCCTAATGAGATTAACATTAGAGGTTCTCAGTATCAGACACACACTGATGTAACTTCTGGTGGGTGAAGTTTGGCATCTGCATTTTAAATATCCATAGGTGATTCTAATACCAACATGTAAGAACTGCAGATCTATTTTATGAAATACTTTTATGGTATAGATATTTAACTGTGCCTCCAATTATCTTCTGAGAAGTCCCCTTTTTCCCCCCGCCCTTTTTCTTTTTTGATTGGCTGTATTTTTGATGAGCCACCTGTGTACCATCTGAAGTCTCTTTTCTTGTTTAACTCATTGCTCTGTACATCTACTAGAAAAGACTACAGTTATTAGTATTGCACTCCCATAGAAGCTGGGCGGCTGTTATATTTGACCACTCGGAATGCTAAAATACAGGTGAACCTCACAACTAAGACTGTGCCTGAGGCCAGAGGGAGAATTCTCACTGCTTAGAGCAGAGTGCCTGGTACTGGAGGAGATTTGCTTAAGGGCAATTCTTCATTTGATAAAATATCAGAGCAATTTATGTCCTTGTACCCTTGTTCCCTTCCTTTCCTCTTATGCAGAAATGTTAATTGACGATCAAAGGAGTAACAAGTGCATACCTGAATTCACAAGTCTTAGGGGGCCTATCTTTAATACTCCTGCAGATCCAGTCCTAGTTTGGGTTATGCCTTCTTCCATCCATGCTCACCTGAGAGTGCCAGTGTCTTCCTTGTTCTTTCTGCATTCAGAGTTCTGAAATTGGACGGTGTCTGGTCATTTTATTACTCCTCTCTTAGAACATGCTCTAGTTTTCTATGGGTCCCTCCAGTTTTGAATTAATATTAAAAATGGGGGAAAAAGAGTTAATCTGGAAATGACTGCTTCTTAAGATCAGATTTCGGTTTAAAAATCTAACCACAGTTTTGATAATCCTTTGGCTTCATTTAATGTTTAGCTTTGTTTTGCATTTGTAAACATTCACATTTTATTGATGTTCTTAAGGGAGAGACAAAGTGGCCACTGTTACTCTCACTTTATGGTGCAGAATGAAACTTCAGAGCCTTTATCAACCTTTGTGATTTAAGTCACACATGTCATAAGTTGTGGAACAAAGTTACTCGTATCTTATTCCTGATATTCTTTCTGTTGTAAAATGTGACTCGTAAAGAATCCAAAGTAATTTCCAGTGTTATAGTGCAAGCAAGATGATTTTAGGAGACCTCAACAACCAATTAGAAGGAGAAAGTGAAAATAAGCCTAAGTGCGGGGGAGTGAATTTCCTTTTAGACTTGGGCACTAAATTGAGCTTTGGCTGTCTGATTGTTCGCCAAGACATAAAAGGAAGACTCCTTCTGTGGCTCCTATCGTACTTATGATTAGAGAAAGCAGATGAATTCACATGGAATCCAGACATTTTCCAGGCACTGAATTATGTAAGGAGAATATAAATTGAATAAATGTCTCTCTGAAGGATGTTTGTTACAATGAATTATACCTCCCCAGATGATTTTGTAAATGATATAAAAATAAATTCAAAAGAGCTGCTTTCATACTTCTCTTACCCACTGTTATGTGAATTCTTTGATAGAGTTTTATGTATGAGGTATATTACACACTAGAAATACAGTGCTTATGGGAAGCATTTATGCTAGCTTTTAGTGTTGACATGAGAAGTCTTTTTCCATCTTTTTTATTTTTAACCTATTTGTGTCTTTATATGTAAAGTAGTTTTCATGTAGTAAGTATATATAGCTGAGGCTTGCTTTTTGAGAAACATGCAGTCTGACTATCTCTGCCTTTTAATTGGAGTATTTAGATCATTTACTGTTAATGTGATATTGATATAGTTAGGTTAATTCATTTTGCTATTTGTTTTTATTTGTCCCATCTGTACTTTCTTCTCCTTTTCTTCTTTTTCTGCCTTTTATGTTAAGTGAGCACTTTTTATGATGCCAGTTATCTCCTCTGTTGGCTTATAGCTATAATTGCTTTTAGAAACATTTGTGCTTATTTCAGGGTTTATAGTATACATCTTGAACTTGTTAAACCCATCTGCAAGTGATACAATAACCCTTCATGTACAAGAACCTTAAATCCTTCATGTACAAGGACCTTAAATCCTATACTTCTGATTTTCTTTCCCAGCTTATATGCTATTTTGACCATACATTTTACTTTATAACATATGCTAGAAATTACACAGCACATTATTATTTTGTGTAAATAGTCTATTAATTTGCTTTAAAATAAATATTTTACAGTATCTTTTAAATAGTAATAGAACATTCCTATTCATTTATCCATTTATTATTTTTTGGTATACTTTATTCCTCTTTGTAGAGTTATATCCAGGTGATATAATCTTCCTTTTGCCTTATCAACTTTCCTTTACATTTCTTGTAATTCATATCTACTGATGACTACTTGTTTCAACTTTTGTGTGACTAAAAACCTCTTTTNTGCTTTAAAATAAATATTTTAAAGTATCTTTTAAATAGTAATAGAACATTCCTATTCATTTATCCATTTATTATTTTTTGGTAGACTTTATTCCTCTTTGTAGAGTTTTATCCAGGTGATATAATCTTCCTTTTGCCTTATCAACTTTCCTTTACATTTCTTGTAATTCATATCTACTGATGACTACTTGTTTCAACTTTTGTGTGACTAAAAACCTCTTTTTATTTGTCTTTAGAAGATCAATTCACTGGATATTTAATTGTAGGTTGACAAATTTCCTTTCTTTATATGCTTTAAGGATATTGTTCTACTGTCTTTTTGATTACATGATCCTAATGATAAATTTGATGGTATCTTTATCTTCCTTTTTATATAAATAGCATGTCGTTTTCTTTATCACTAATTTTGAGCGATTTTAGAGTGACATGATTGGGTGTAATTTTCATCTTGTTTCTGTGCTTGAAGCTCATTGAACTTATTATGTCTGTGGTTGTCCCACAGCTTAATGATTATTTTTGTTTTGTTTTATTTTGTTCTGATTTCTTCCTTTGATTTTTTCTTTTTTTGTCTCTATTTCATTTTGGAAAGTTTTATTGCTTTATTTTCAAAACTTTTTTTTCCTTCTGAATGTCTAATGAGCTGTTAATTCCAGTGTATTTTTCATTTCACCTCTTGAAGTCTATTTTTAGATGTTTCATTTGCGCTTTTATTTTATTTATTGTGACTACACTGTATGCCTTGCAGGATCTTATTTTCCTGACCAGGGATTGAACCTGGGCCCCAGCATTGGAAGTGTAGAGTCCTAACCACTGGACAACCAGGGAATTCCCTATTTGAGCTTTTTTTTTGTTTTTTTAAATCTTTGTCTCTATTTTGAACTCACCTGCTGCTGCTGCTGCTGCTGCTAAGTCGCTTCAGTCGTGTCCGACTCTGTGCGACACTATAGACGGAAGCCCACCAGGCTCCCCCGTCCCTGGGATTCTCCAGGCAAGAACACTGGAGTGGGCTGCCATTTCCTTCTCCATGAACTCACCTAGTGCAGTTATATTATGCCTTTTAATATCTTTGTCTGCTAATTCTATCATTTGTGTCAATCTGTGTCAGTTTTGATTAACTGATTTTTTTTTTTCTCTGTATGGGTTTATTTTCCTGCTTCTTTGCATACCTGCTAATCTTGGATTGGTTGCTAGATATTATGATGTTTCCTGTTTGGTGCTGGCTATTTTGGTGTGTACTCTTGAGCTTGGTTTTGGTATGGAGTTACGTTACTTGGAAATAGTCTGATCCTTTTGGTTCTGCTTTTAAGATTTGTTAGGTGGGACTGGAGCAGTGTTTAGTCTATGAGCAGTTATCACCACTACTGAGGCAATGCCTTTCTAAGTGCTGTATGTAATACCTGGGAGTTGTCAGGTTTTTATTCTGTCAAATTCCCAGCTTGTTGTGTGTTGCTCACCATTCCCTCTAACATTTCAGATAGGGTTTTTCTCCAGCTCCAGGTGGTTAATCACACTTATGCCCTGATTGGTGTTCTGCTGAGTACTTGAGAGGGACCCTCTACAGAGCTCTGGGGCTCCCTCGCTAGGCTGTTCTTTTCTCCTCAGTACTTGGCCCTGCACAGTCTAGCTGCCTTTGTCTCTCTGAACTTCCCCTCAGTCTGCCTTCCCTAGGCTGTGTCCAGGAAACTCTTCTAGAAAGTCAGATTGGGACAGCAGTAAGGCTCACATCATCCGATTCCTGCCTCTCAGGATCCGGTGTTCCTTGTTTCCTCAGGTCCAGTGTCTTGAAAACCATTGTCTTTTCACTCACTTTGTTGTTGTGGTTTCAGGTAGGAGGGTCAGCCTGGTTCCTGTGACTCCATATTGGCAGGAAGCAGAAGTCTTAATTAGTTTTAAATGTAGGTTAAGTAGCCAATAATTAATGCTGACTTCTTCAATAGTGGAGTTGTGATGGTATTAGGTATTCACCGTGGGATTCTTCTAACTCTTCCTTCAGAGGTGGGTACGTAGGAATCAGGGAGACCAACTCTAAATCCAAGTTAAGGGTGCAGCTGTGATAGTTGAATTCTGAGACCCTTTCCTTTGGTTGCCTGGTGGGAAGAGGCACCCCTTCCAGCCTGTTGTGTGTTGCTCACCGTTCCCTCTAACATTTCAGGTAGCCTCCCCGTAGCCCCAGATGGTCCGTCACAGACGTGCGCAACCAGTGCTGTGCCTAGGTGCTTTCTTGCTGTGTGCTCACATGACCTCTTTGTGCACAGAGGGGGAGAGGAAGCTCTCTGGTGTCTCTTCTTATAAAGGCAGGAATTCCACTGTGGGAACTCCACACTGATGACCCCCATCAAACCCTTGTTACCTCCCACAGATCCCATCTCTAAACATCATCACTTGGGGGTTGTGGTTAGGACTTCAGCATATGAATTTTATGGGGATACAAGCGTTCAGTTCACAACAGCGGCCATAAGGGAAGTATGAGTGTGAAAGTTGCTCAGTCATGGTGCGACTCTTTGCAACCCCGTGGACTATAGAGTCCATGGAATTCTCCAGGCCAGAATACTGGGGTGGGTAGCCTTTCCCTTCTCCAGGGCATCTTCCCAACCCAGAGACTGAACCCAGGTCTCCCGCACTGTAGGTGGATTCTTTCCCAGCTGAGCCACAAGGGAATCCAAGGGAAACATAGTGTCCTATGAACCTGAATCTTTCTTTGTGTAACTTGAATATCATTAAGGCCCCCTGAACCACACATCTGCTCTGATCTCTCTCACTGCTCCAGCAGGCTCTGTGGCAAAACAGAGAACACTTACCCATCAAGAGACTAGAACCTTACCTGTGCTTTTCTGGCAAGAGATTTTTTTGTTCTCATAATTCTTTTTCAAGTGCCAAGAACTCACTTCCACTGGATTAAAGAGAGCACAATTATCTGCTTGAATCAGGAGCAACTTGTGGGAAGAGATCAGGGCTATGAAGCCTGTTGGGAGATCTGCATTTATAAGAAAATGGCTTCAGCAAGGATAAGTCATATCTTAACATCTTAGTCTTAAGTGACAGATTTGTTGCAAAGGAAATGGAAGTGGATGGAATCAGTGCTGTGTCTTTTTTCCTGTGGCAGCATTTCAGAATAATGTATTGAAGCTCGATTTTTGCTTGTGCTTCTCCCTTCAGTTAATATTAGAGTCAGAAGCCTGATCAGACATGGTGCTGTTTTTTTTTTCTTTCTAATCAATGCTTGTGGACAGGTGAAATCTGTGAGGATTAATAAAATAAAAAATCATCTGCGAGTGAGGAGGCTGAATTTTATTTCAGTTGTTGTGAATGCAGATAGACTTGTTTTGTTACAGAGATTCTGGGAAGCCAGTATGCCCTTAGCTTTGTTTGGAATTTTTTGTGGCATCAAACTTTTGTATTTTAATTTACTCTTTAGCTTGTTAACTGTCTTTCCTCTGCAAGTCTGAAAAGTCTGAGCGTTTTCTTTGCAGCTCTAATAATTAATTGAAAAATAAAATGATGACTATGTTTTGCTAGCTAATGCATTTTCTGCCAGCTTCTTGTAGCAAATGGGATTATAAAATCTTGCATGTCCAGTTTATATTTCTTTCTCTGAACAAATGATTAACCATGCCCGTAGAATCCTAGATGGTTTAAAAATAACTGCCTCTTCAGTGTTCTGAAGGTTTGCCTATGGGTTGCCAAGAAGGTACCATAAGAAATAATTCTGGATTGTGGAATTTGTTTTTCTTTCAGGGGCTGCTCTGCAATGAGACTGGGTTGTTCTGCTCCTTTCAGTGATTCCATGATGCCCTTATTAAGAAAAAGAGGCCTCTCTTAGGATTCATCTAAAAAATTATTATTGCAAGATAAAGCAAGAACAAGGTTCCTCTTGCTCTGCTGAACAGGGAGGGGAGGAAGCTGTCAGAAGGACTGACACATTTCTTTGCCCTAGAGCTGCACTATCAAGTGGGATAGCCAGTCGCCTCCTGTGGCTATTGAAATTTAAAACTAAAGTTCATTTCCTCAGTCGCATTAGCTCCTTGACAGGTGCTTGATAGCTACATGTGGTTATTGGCCACCGTGTTGGACAGTGTAGATAAGAACCTTTCTCTCATGGCCGAAAGGCCTCTTGGATAGCACTGCACAAGAGGTTGTTATACTAATTCATTTATCCCCAAATGTGGTTGTCGTAGTGCTGTTTTCAGTCTTAGAATTACAGTAACCAGAAGAGAGATGGGAGAACAAAACACAAAAACATGCTACACGGAAAATTACCATGGGCTACTGATGGGTTCTTATCACTATATGTGCTGCTAACATTAGGATTCTCCCCCCAAATATTATTCCTCCCAAAGAGAACTCCTTATATATATTCAAGTTTATGAAAAGTCTCTCATAGATCTGTCTCTCAATTACTTTGAACATCGAAACAGCCTTCATGAATGCTTGCTGAATATGCTGCTGCTAAGTCACTCAGTCATGTCCGACTCTGTGCGACCCCATAGACGGCAGCCCACCAGGCTCCCCCGTCCCTGGGATTCTCCAGGCAAGAACACTGGAGTGGGCTGCCATTTCCTTCTCCAATGCAGGAAAGTGAAAAGGGAAAGTGAAGTCGCTCAGTCGTGTCCAACTCTTCGCGACCCCATGAACTGCAGCCCACCAGGCTCCTCCATCCATGGGATTTTCCAGGCAAGAGTACCGGAGTGGGGTGCCACTGCCTTCTCCAGAGTCAGATTAAAAAAGAGAGATAGAAATTTAACACAAGCTTAATGATTTAGGCATGACCTCTAGATGACATGTTGGATATTATTATACACAAGCCTTTTTTAATCCCTTGAAATTTTTCTATTGAAGAAAACTTGATTTACAGTGTTGTGTTGATTTCTGCTGTGCAGCACGCTGACTCAGTTATACACATATACACCCTTTTTCGTGTTCTTTTCCATTATGGCTTATCACCGGATATTGAATATCATTTGCTGTGCTATACAGTAGATCCTTGTTGTTTATCCGTTCTGTATGTACTAGTTTGCATTTGCTAATCCCAAGCTCCGTATCCATCTTTCCTCCACTCCTCCTCCCCCTTGGCAACCACAAGTCTTTTCTCTCTATCTGTGAGTCTGTTTCTGTCTCATAGTTAAGTTCATTTGTATCATAGTTTAGATTTCACGTATAAGTGACATGACATGGTATTTGTCTTTTTTACTTACTTCCTTAGCAGGATAAATATGTCTATCCATGTTGCTGCAAAATGGCATTATTTCATTCTTTTTATGCCTGAGTAGTATTCCACTGGGCTTCCCTGGTGACTCCGATAGTAAAGAATCTGCCTGCAATGCAGGAGACCCAGGTTCAGTCCCTGGGTCAGAAAGATCCCCTGGAGAAGGGAATGGCTACCCGCTCCAGTATTCTTGCCTAGAGCATTCCATAGACAGGAGCGTGCCGGGCTGCAGTCTGTGAGGTTGCACCGAGTCAGGCGTGACTGAGCGACTGACATTTTCACTGTGTGTGCACCACGTCGTCTTTATCCACTCATCTGGCAATGGATGATATAGGTTGTTTCCATGTCCTGGCTATTGTGAGCAGTGCTGCTGTGAACATAGGAGTGTATGTATCTTCTTGAATTATAGTTTTGTCCAGATATATGACCAGGAGTGGGATGGTGAGATCATATGGCAACTCTATTAACCAAGTCTTTTAAAGAACAGATAAAAAGTACTGCCAGTGTCTTTGCTATGAAAGTCTCAATTGTGTGCCTGAAAGATGTGTGAAAAACTGTCCTACTGTTTAGTGACTTGATGCTTGTGGCAACTGTGTCATACATGAATTTTAAAAGTGCTGTGTGTAAGACACCCTCTAAGGAGAAATGATTTGCTCAGGATGGTGTCCCTAAAAAAAGTAGCTCTAGGGATGGTAAGACAATTTTGTGCCTGAGGAATTCTTCATGAAATGTGAAAGCAGAAAACAACAAAGCACTTTCCTAAATATACTCTGCAATATTCCATGTGATTTTGAACATGTACGTAAAACCAAAGGGAGGAAATATACCTAGACATTAAGCCATCTCAATCTCAGTCCTAAAAGGTACTATAGTCAAGTTAAAAACAAAATCAAAACTTCATATTTTGAGGGGATCATCTCATGTGGAAAAAAAGGGAAATTTTCTTACCTTTAAGATTCACTTAAATGTCCAAGTGTCTACTTCTAGAGATCTCACTGAGTTTTTTTTTCTAAGAAACTCTTGTTCACAGAGGAGAATCAACTCAAATTTATTAAACCAATGAAAATAAAATCAAAAGACAACTGAATAATCCTCTTAAAATGCTGTTAACATTTATAAAATTGATGCATATATTAATGTGCTAAAAATGCACAAAATGTTAAAAACCTGGAGTAAAACAAAATGCTAACAGTGGTTGACTCTGAATGGTGAGATTCCTGTGATCTCTCTTTGCTCCTTTAATTTTTTCTGTTTCATTTTCTATGATGANAAAATAAAATCAAAAGACAACTGAATAATCCTCTTAAAATGCTGTTAACATTTATAAAATTGATGCATATATTAATGTGCTAAAAATGCACAAAATGTTAAAAACCTGGAGTAAAACAAAATGCTAACAGTGGTTGACTCTGAATGGTGAGATTCCTGTGATCTCTCTTTGCTCCTTTAATTTTTTCTGTTTCATTTTCTATGATGAATATGCATTCATCTTATAATTACAATAAAAAGAAAACTTAAATTATCACTTAGAACATATTAAAGTGAGCTATTGATTTGATTTATGGGTCCACACTTTGTACATTAAGTCAAGTAAGTGGGAAGGAGCTCCTTTGAACAAAGACGGGTTCCAAGTGGGCAATGCACACTTTTCTAAAAGAAAACATACTGTCTAGCCAGTTGCTATTGTTTCTTTTCATCTTTAACAGTACTCAGAATGTCATGCAAAAAGTAATTCTTGACAATTTTTATGTAAATCATTGAAACTTTTGTTTTCCTCAGTATACATGAGGGCATGACCCATCCAAGGTCTGAAATATTCTATATTCCCACTGCCATGATGCTAGGATACTAGGGGGAAGGATTGACTGCATGTAAAGTAGTTTCGAAGTGTTCAGCTCTTTTCAGACCATTTCACATTAATTCCTGGTGAAATAATATAGAAAGATTACTTCTGAGGTGAAGGTGATTTAGGACTACTATTTTTTTTTTTTTTTTTTTTTTGGCATTGACTTACTATAACCTTGAGTAAGTCAAATTATATATTTCTCTTTTCCTCTGTATTATATTCTTCATTTGATTTCTTAAGGGAGCTTTTTTTGGTAAAATTATTTAACCTACTTGGAAGAACTGCATATTTTAAGAAATCTGAACACACCTCTTCTTGGAGTTGGTGGTGGACAGGGCGGCCGGGCGTGCTACGATTCACGGGGTCGCAGAGTTCGACATGACTGAGCGACTGAACTGAGCTTCTTGGAATGCAGTTTCTCTTCTTTTCTTCCCTAGAGCCACTTGTTACATCACCCAGACTCAATAACAAAAAGACTTACTGCTCTGCATGTTGTGAGGAGTAAAAGAAAAAGATTAGAGACTTGCCTCATTTCGAAGGAGACTTTTTTAAGGTATCCCAGGGGATGTGGACTCAAGGTCCTACAAGACTAACTCTCTTTACAGCCTTACAAGAATGCAGTACAGATGACCTGCATGTAAAATACGCTGCCTGTTGCTTTGGACATCACTTGGCACTAAAAAGCTATGCATTTTGGATTTTTTTGCATGTCAGAATCTTAGCCAGAGGAATTAAAAATAAATATTTAAGTAGGTTCCTGACTTTTCCTATCAAGGAGGCACGGAGACAGGCAATTTGCTTAGCAAGTCTTTTTGTTCGCCTGTTTTTGTGCCGCAGAGAAGTGTGATGTTTGCTTCTGATGATTCCAAATGCGCATGCATTATATGATCAGAGCAGAGTCTAGAGCATGCCAGCACTATCTGTGGAAGGCTGTATGATAACATGTGACCCTAGTGACAGAAATCACTGGGCGCTGGCAAAAAAGGAAGCCATTAATCTCGATGAAAATATTACCACACAGGTGTCGATTAATCCTGACCCTTTCACGGCAGCAGCCCTTATGCGGGAAACCTCCTCCATGCTCGGGCAAGTAGCCAGGCCACTAGATCGCTAAACCGTGGTAACTGTGATGGTTGCTGGGGGTGCGGGGGTGGAAGGCAGAGGCACTTGGGTAAAAATCCTCCCATATTATCAAGACTGAGTTTCTAAATGTTCTGATCCTGAAAATTGCTTCCTGGTTTAAGCAAGATTAGCAGTGTGACCGTCTTAGCATTTTGAGTTTGATACTTCGAAAATACTCACAAATTTATGTCCCCCCTCCAGTTTTTTGGTTTTTTTTTTTTTTTTGCTGCATTAGGGCCACCTGAGCTATCATATGAGGTCATTAAGAAGTTACAGTAGAAGTTTTCTTGTCCAGTTTGGTTAATTCCAATAGTTGACCAATCAAAAAATTCTAACATTTTTTAGATTCTGACCAATCTAAAAATTATAAATACATATGTTCAGCTTTTTAACATTTATAGTTATATTTATCATGCATATAGATATTTTCATTTTTTATCTGCCAGTCTTTGATGTTAAGTCAAAAGAGTCAGACATGATCAGCCACTAAACATCTACAGCAACTAAACAAAGCACTTTCTTTGCTGGATGGACCTCCCTGTGTCTTTCTTGCGTAAACCACACCCACAAGACAGTCCCTTTGATTTCTAATCCATATTTATCTGAATCAAGCACGTTACTTAAAAATACTGTGAAATAGCTACATGCAGAATCCTTCTAGACTTTTATTAAATTTCCCCTGAAACTTTTATCTAACTTCCATGTAGTCAGTGATAATTGCTAAATGACTCATCTGGATGAAATTCTTTCAAATATTCTGCTTAATTTTGATAGAAATAGCAAATCACTCTCTTTTTATACTCATATTTCATTGATTTATATGGTATCATCTGTTCACATACAATTTAATTAGATTTTGAAATTACGTTAACAAAGAGAACTAGAATAGAAAGGTTTGGGAGCAAACCCAGTGAACTCATGGTGACTGTGCAACTCAGCTGGTAGAGAATCCCACATGTATGACTCTGCAGAATACCCTGAGCTTCGGTTAGCATGTTCTACAGGGAAATAGGGAGCACTGTTAAATCAAGCCTATTGAGGTTTTCTATGCTGCTGCTGCTGCTAAGTCGCTTCAGTCATGTCCAACTCTGTGCGACCCCATAGACGGCAGCCCACCAGGCTCCCCCGTCCCTGGGATTCTCCAGGCAAGAACACTGGAGTGGGTTGCCATTTCCTTCTCCAATGCATGAAAGTGACAAGTGAAAGTGAGTGACAAGTGAAAGTGACATCGCTCAGTCCTGTCCAACTCTTAGCGACCCCATGGACTGTAGCCCACCAGGCTCCTCCGTCCATGGGGTTTTCCAGGCAAGAGTACTGGAGTGGGGTGCCATATAAACCCCTACAAAGAGCTACAGCTGAAAACTGATAAAAGATTTAATTTTTACCATTGTTTTCCTTATCTGCTTTTCAAATTAAAAGCCAGATATAGTGATGTGGATGCTAAGGAAACCATTATTAAATGAGCTACATGTCACCATTGATATTCTAAGTTCTGAATTGGTAACTTTACTACTTTGAGCATTTATTATATATAGCATATTGATTACTAGATTCGTGATGCTATTTTAAAAAATTTAAGAGTACAGAGTGATAGCTTGCCAAATGTGTACTAGAGTATGAGAGGTGAAATAGTCAATAACTTAAGTATAGGACTGATTGTGACATTCTGGAACTGTCGTGGATATTTATACACTCTGTCAGAAATATGATGTTGCCAGAGTGGATCTGATCCCTACCAAACAAGGTAAATAAATGGCTTCTCCTCCTCCCCACTTCTCCTCCTCTTGCTTTATAACTTACTCAGCTATAGCAAATGCATGGGGGACTTTTAAAATGATGATATTTCTGGTCATAATAGACATGTGCTTCTACCAGGCCAAGTCCAGGTGTTATCATTAGAAGTGGAAGGAAGGAATTGATTTAAACAAATACCTCCTTAAAAAGAAAAAGGAGAAATGAAAGAAAAATATAAGAGAGTGTTGACTGGGAGGGTTTCATGTATAAAAGAGACTTAATGATGGGTCTAAATGTAAATATTAGGAACACTTTTGAAAGGAAAACTTGGCCTTAGAGTTTATAGAAGCAAGTATTTCAGGAACTGAAATAGGTTTTGAAAATGAGAGACACTTGATGCCAGAATAAGAATGAACATATCTTAGATTTCACTGAGAGGGATCACACGTGTATTGAAAATTACCAGAAGGAACACTCCCAAGATCATTTGATTCAGGCCCCAGTGAAAGCCCTGGAATAGTCCAAGACTCTTAGCCTTTCCTATTAAAGAGCAAAGTACATTCTTCAGCTTTTCCTAGTTGAACTGATGAACTGATCAGTGGACCTTGGATCTAAGGAAACAAATTTCTGTTTATCTTAAACCTCCCCTATTGTGTTTTTGCATGCATTCATCTTATTCTTTCCATTATTCTCAACTTAGTCATCCAGATTGCTGTTTAAAAAGGAAAATTACCCTAAAATGCACTTGGCAAATAAACAGATCTATCACTGTCTGGGGTTTCTGAATCTTTTTTAACATAATTTCTTATAAGAAGAGGAGGAACTGTTTTCTTTAATATTGAAAAGCCATTACCTGGAGCACCCCTCATCAACCTTGGTCCACAAGTTCAGTGATTCGGTAGAATTTAGAGGGCTCTGACATTCAGAGAACAGCGGCCAACTGTCAAAAAACGGTAGGAGATGGTAATAATGACCTCCGTTTAAGGTCACTGGTGCTTGAATGCATGCGGTACTTTGGCACTAGTTATGCCATGTCCTGCTGATTGTGAAACTGGTGCCAGGTGTAGTGTATGGGGCCAAAGGAACTTTGTAGCGACAAGAGGCAAAGGAACCTGATCTCTCAACTTGTGCCATTGATCCTTATGGGAAGAATTATCTGGATTGGGCATGTCTATCTGATCTTTCTGTTGGCAGAGACTTGAAGAACTGAGTGAATGAGATAAACATTAAATTCAGGTCCCTTAGCAGATAATAGCAGCTTTCTCTGTGTTCCTGTCACCTAGCACGTAGTAGGTGCTTGATTATTGAATGCAAGATCAGTGGCGCCACATTTTCTGGATAAGACCCCTTGTGTCGATGTCTTTTAAAATGGGATTGGCAGGAGTGATGATGGAACTGTGGATAAGCAATAAGGTGTACTTCTTTTGAGGTTATAAGCATAAAAATAGTCAATGACCTCATAGCTTTATTATTGCTTATTTGTTAAGAAGGATTAAATAGTATCTTGCCTCTTTTACTTTGCTTTTAATCATTCATTGTTAAATACAGGCTTAGGCCATCTGTCTCTGACAAGATCTGCCTAGATATGGAAGACTGTATTATAGAGATACTTAAAAAAAAAAGACAAACAAACTCTAATGATCTGTTTATACTGT
>SJYX01007465.1:102299-124549 GCA_006410675.1 Oreotragus oreotragus
AGAGATGAGATTTGAAGCAAAAGGTACAGTTTTGTGTGTGGTGGAGTAGATGAGATGGCCCTCTTGTCCAGTGTGTTTTCAAATTACTGATGAAATATGAATGAGAATTTCCCAGGTGGCTCAGTGGGTAAAGAATCCAAGCGGAAGATGCGGGTTTGATCCCTGGGAGGAGAAGATCCCCTGCAGAAGGAAATGCAACCCACTCCAGTGTTCTTGCCTGGGAAATCCCGTGGACAGAAGAGCCTGGTGGGCTACAGTCCATGGGGTGGCAAAAGAGACGTGGCTTAGCGACTAAACAACGACATGAATGAATCTCAATGTAATTGCTCTGAGTGAAATAAGCCAGGTAAAAAGAGTACATATTCTATGATTCCTGTTACATAGAATTCTAGAAAAGTGGAAAAGAAACTACAGAGAGGAAAAAAAAATGGATTAATGACTGAGAGGAGATGGGGAGGTGGTGGTCCCAGAAGGAGGGGTTCCGAGTGTGTCCAAGGACATTCAGTGGCCGGTGCATCACTTCATTATCTGGATAGTGGTGATGGTTTCACAGCTGTGTTATGTATGTCAGCTCCGTGTACATTGCATATATGGAGTTGACTGTGTGTCCGTTATACCTTAATAAAGTTGCTAGGAAAAATGCATTCTTGTGGCTGTTGCCTGTAATCCACTAATTTCTTCAGCATCTTTCTCTTATACTAGACTGTAAGCTCCAGGAAGGTGGGCTTTTGCTACTTTGTTTCTGTGTCCTCAGTGTTTACTGTGAGTGGAACCTACTCAGTACTCATCTGAGTGTGATGAGTGACTGAAGGGACATGGCACCCATGTCACGTGACACACAGCCAGCCCTCATTCACAGATCACTTGCTGTGTGCCACGTACTTTGCTAAGATATTTTATTAATCTTCTCAACGTATTTTTTGAGAGAGACAATCTTTTGGGCCCCATTTAACAGAAAGGATAACAGGGCTCAGAATAGTTAGGTAACATGCTGGACATCACTGGCTTGAGGGTGGAGGGACAACTAAGGGCAAGCTGTCCGAGTTAGTCTGTGATAACCTTTGCCCTTGAACCCTGTGGCACTTCTTTATGGCTTATGTGGATTTTTATGAAGCTGTGACAGGGAAATTTGCAAGAATATGAGACTCAGTTCCTGGCACTTCACCTTCAGCACAATAGAAACTCAGTAGACATTTAAAAATGATTGAATGAACCTGGTGCTGAAAGGTCTTCTTGCAGGAAAATCCTTTTCCTTTTGTTTATTTTCCAGGTATTAATAGAGCAAAGTTGACATATTACACGTCGCTCTGTTTGTACTACGTGAAACCTGAATGAGGTGCAGGGCCAAGCAAGCAGAGGAAAGCCCTTCCCGATGGGCTTGTGCCCACACCGTCAGTGGGGGGCTCCTGAGCAGGTCTTCTCCGTTGTCATTTTGTGAGTTTGTGCCAGGAGGGGAGAAGAAAGCATGTATTAAATTTCCCTCACAGTTGTATTATTTGTAAGGTTCTTCTAAAAGCCAGTTGATTTTTGTGAGCTAACATTAGAATTCCAAAAAGGGATTACAAAAATGTTTGCATTGTGCTATTATAACATGGTTGGAATACATTCTTTTCCCCTTTTGGTTATAATACCCATCCTGTTTGAATTGTAGAATACAAAGAATGGATACATTGCTGAAAATACATACTTTTTTTTCTTTTTTAGGTAATTACGTTTTTCTTTTTTTTTAAAGCCTGTTATAACGTCCATTTATCTCCGGTTTGTGTGTG
Organism: Oreotragus oreotragus; assembly: GCA_006410675.1. Lineage (NCBI taxonomy): Eukaryota > Metazoa > Chordata > Mammalia > Artiodactyla > Bovidae > Oreotragus > Oreotragus oreotragus. The sequence continues at coordinate 104,069 of SJYX01007465.1, forward strand.
TGTGTCTTTTAATGGCAGTACATTAAAGTTACAAAAGCTGCCAACATTTTTTGAGTTTAAAAGGAGTAGTTCCTGAACAGTGGTGTCATTTCTTATATACTACTAGTTAGGGGTCACTTTGTGATTTTATGTGGACTGCTATTTTTTCTATAAGTGCTACTTAACAAAACAAACCTATGCTTTATAGCTCCATTTTTTTTTAAAAAAAAGTATAATATACCACTCATTAGCTGCATCATTCATTGACATTTTCTTATTTGTCCGTCTATTCATTCAGAAACTATTTATCAAGGCCACATTCCTTGCCAGGGTCTGTGTTAAGTATGGCCAGTATGTGGTACATTCATAAATGCCTTCTGCTTTCATGGAGGAAATTTGTCCTTTCTGCCTGTAGTTTTGCTTTTGGAGATATTAGAAGCATCAGAATTGTTAATCCTTTTATATTGACTTGTCAACTCTGCCAAAATCACAGGTTATTTAGGTGAAGTTGCTTGGCCTTACTGCCCTCGTTTCTTATTTTATAAAATGGACATAGTAACTGCTTCTCCCATGTGAGTTATAGAACAAATAATGTACTTCAGGAAGAGAGTTGTAAAAATTCACAAGGTGTAAGAGAATAATTTAGTGATTAACCCACTTTCTGAGTTTGTGCATGTGACTCTGTGTGTGTGTGAGAGTGTGTGTGTGTATGTGTGCAAGCGTGAGATCTGAAGCTGAATTAAATTGGTTTAGTTTTTGATTTCTAGGTAGTCTGCCTATCACTTGATTTCTCTTGAGATGACCTTTGAATTAATTATTTCCTTATCTTTCTGTTCTGGATGGAAAATGCAGAAAGTTTGGGGGTTTGTAGTTTGATAATTTCAATTAGTATCATTTCACCAAATTACACTTCTCCAAGATGCATAGGAGTGTTTTTGTTCAAGTAGAAGGGAAATTAGCACGGACACGATTCCTTTTAACTGACATAGGTGGATACATTAGAGATGTTTAGGGAAATCCTTTCTGCAGTGTATCGGCGGTGAATAAAATGAATGTATAATATGTTATAATTAAGTTAATGATCACTAATTTGTAGAGAGTCCTTCGCTTTAATGATATCGAGAAACACTCTGGAGGCTCTGAGGTGGTTATCCTTAATTTCAGTATTTTTGAAAAATTCTAGTTACCATAGTGCTATAGTTCCCAGGGAAATCTCTTATGCACATAAACTCGCTTTTTCTCATGACCTCCCTGTTGCTATTTAGGGTTCAATTTATCTTAAATTGTAATTATCTGGCCACTTGCAAATCCCTTAAAGGCCGAGATTATGTCACATTAAAGTTTGTGTCTCCAGTACTTTGATCAAGGCCCTTTATACAGTCAGCTTTAGAAACTGTTGGCTCACTTAACTGAAAGGTCCATCAGAAAATGCTCAGAAACCTCATAGTATTTCTTGATCCTCCCCCTTGTCCTGCTTTGAGCAATTGATTCCCAAGACTTGAGAATCAGGATTGCGTGGGTACTCAAGAGTCCTTGGTTCGAGACTGCAGATAGATCTAAGCTTGCTATCTCCTATCAGCTGCGAGTCCTTGGGTAAGTTATACATTCTTGGGGCTTTCATTTTTTTAATTTGAAAGCGTGAATCATCATGCTTAGTTTGTAGACTTGTGAAGGCTAGGAAAAATAACGATCAGCATAATGGTTGCACACAGTGGGTCCTCAGTAAATGATAGTTTCCTTTTATAAAACAGTTAACCCTCTTCAATAATTTTAGAAGTCTTTCTTCACACTAGATTATAATAGCTTCGTGAGTGTTTCCCTTGATGTTTTCAGTCTCTTCTGGTTTCAGGTCAGGTTAGATGTAGCTGCCAGATTAAATATTTATTAATTATTGACTATATGATATGCACTAGGCTTTTTCTGTCCAGTTCATGATTCCAAATAAACAAAAAACCCATCACTGCTCTGACCTAGAGACTAAAATTTACTTAGGTTGGTCGTCAGTCTGAACCAAATCTAGTTATCTGGCCTCATCTTCTTTTTGCCTTCACTGTACAATCCTTACAAATTGAACCCTCAGTTCTTCCTAGTCGTTAGCGATTGGAATGAGATATCCACAGACCCAGGTAGGTTCAGACCCTGTCCTGTCAATCACTTCATCCACTTACTACCCTCTCTTCCCAGAGCAAGAAGGTACAGGATGGGAATCTTAAGTACTAGTACCCGAGACTCCAGTGCAGAGCTCTGATAGAAGCTGAATAGGATAGGAGGTTTAGGCTTGAGCCCAAGGGATGCCTTCAACTCCTCTGTCTGTTCCAAGCCTTAATCTTGGAATCTTTCTGCTTTTTGGCAACCACACTAAAGACAAACTGAGACTGAAGGAACAGCTAGAGCTCCAAAGTGAAAGTGAGTACAAATTGGTCAGCCAGTCTGCCTCAAGAGAGGAAGCCTTTTCTAGCTCTGCTTACTACATGAAGCCAGGAAGCAAGAAGGTAAAGAGAGTATTCAAAATAGGTGCCAACCTTTGACACCCAGTGCCTATCCACTTGGAACCCTCAGTGATGTAGACTCTGTGCTCTCATTATAGGAGAAAAAAACCCTGCTTTCCTGGAGATGAGCTGGATGGTATCAAGAAAGGCAGTGGGTAGAAGTGGATGGCATGGAAAAAAATGGGATAAATGTTTTATTCTCTTGACTCCGGTTATATGACACGAGCTGATAATTGATAATGTTTGTGATACTCCCTTTGCTTAAAATTTACTGTAGCTCACGTGCCCCTTAGAATGTTTTCCCGATTTATTCTTTGTTCCTTTTCCTGTCAGCTCAGAGCAGTCTACAAGTTCTTTGTATCCATTATGGCAAAATATAACTTCCATCTGTCAGTATCACTTTTCTTATATTTTATTTAGTTCAATAAGTGTCTCTTCATGCCTACTGCCTGAGAACTATTGTGCTCAATTCTGGAGGTATACAATGTAGGGTTCCTTGAAAAAATTAAGGTCTACAAACATATAAACAGAATTTTGCAAGGTGTTCATTAATTCCCCAAAAGATTTAAGTGAGTGATGAAGCTAGAAAGATCATCCCTGGCTAAGTTACTGTGTCTAGGAGGTACCATACTAAGGAGCTTGGATTTTATAAGAGTGAGAAGTCAGTGAAGGATTTTAACCAGAAGTGTACCCAGGTCAGATCTACATTTTAGGAAATTCATTCTAAGAGTTTTGTGAAAGATGGATTTTAAAGGGGCAATACTAGAGAAGGAAGCCCGGGACAGAGACCATCACAAAGATCCAAATGAAATGAGGCACTTACTGGATATATACTTGGTGTCAAATTTTGGACCAAAAAAAAATGTGTATGTAGTATGTGAGTATAGCTTTTGTACATCTTTGCTTCTGATAAGAAGAGCCAACTCTTTGAAAAAGACCCTGATACTGGGAAAGACTGAATGCAAAAGGTGAAGAGGATGGCAGAGGATGAGATGTTTGGATGGTATCACCAACCCAATGGACATGAATCTGAGCAAACCCTGGGAGATAGTGAAGGACCCTACAGTCCACAGGGTCACAAAGAGTCGGACACGACTTAGTGACCGAACAGCAATAACAGTGTGCTTTTGTAATATTTTGTGTTTATCCTCATCATAGCCTATAGTAGTTGCTCGGTAATATTTTTGAATGAATTAGATGAAAGATTCCTGGGAGATTATTTGAGAAATACTACTTAGAATGAAAATAATTTCTGTTGACTCCGTCACTCCCCACCAACAAACACATATGCTTGCAGGAAATATAGATAATATGACAGTTACAAATTATCCAAGACTCTATGTCAGAATACTTTTATCACTTTTATGGCAAAATGAGTAGTTATTGAACTTTGACTTGTGAACTCAGAGGCAGAAGATTGCTAAGAGATGATTTCACAAAGGGTGACATCTACAGCATCTTCTATTTCATTAGCTGAACATTGTCTGTGTTATAGAATGAAACTGAGGGGTAAGTAGCAGCATGTGGCTGTTTACACTTAGACTTAAGTAAAACGAAAACTTCACTTCCCCAGTTGCTCTTGTGACACCTCAAAGGCTCAGTAGCTACACGGCTAGTGGTTTTTGTATTGGACAGTGCAGATGTTGACAGTCCCATCATCACAGAAAGTTCTGTTGAACCAGTGGCGTTACAAATAGTGTAACACGCTCTGGCGCTGTCTGTTGGGCCTTGCAGTCTGGCTGTGCCTGGCACTAGTTGAACGGAACTTAGTTCTGTCTCAGCCGAAAGATGGGCACAATAATGCCAATTTCCTAGGCAGCTGTTGTTGGTCAGTCACCAAGTCGTGTCTGAGTGCGACCCCCTGAACTGCAGCACACCAGGCTTCCCTGTCCTTCAGTGTGTCTCCCACTTTGCTCAAAGTCATGTCGATTGAGTCAGTGATGCCATCCTACCATCGCATCCTCTGCTGCCCTCTTTTCCTCCTCTCAATCTTTCCTTCCAGTGAATATTCAGAGTTGATTTCCTTTAGGATCGAGTGGTTTGATCTCCTTGCTGTCCATAGGGAACTGAGTGGGTGAAACTAGTTAATTCGCGTAAGATACTTCAAACAGTGCCCAGCACCAAACAGATGTTGTGTGTTTCCCGTCATCACCACCGCCACCACCACCATCATCATCATTTTCTCTCTTATTAAGAAAAACATGCTCCTTGAATATGGAAGAGAAATGAGTTTACTTTGCTCACTCTCTTGTTGTTTTCTCTCCTGGAGATGTGCTCTTATCTGGCTTCTGGGGGAAAAAAAAATGATACATCTATTTCAGCCAGCACTCTACATAGCCTGTGTCAATTTAGAGGTGCTAGAGGCTGTTTTGGAAGACTATTCCATATAAATTGTTCATTCGTTCGTTCATTCAACAGGTGCGCAGGGATTGCTTCTTATGTGCAGGGCGCTGTATTTTCATGAGCTGGGGACGCAGTGGCATCATTCAATGCTGAAAAGCCCTGTGCCGAAGGGATGTCTACCCTTTGTACAAAGCCGAAATAGACTTTCCTTTAAGGTTTGTTGTGAGACTCTCGGCTGAGATGTTGCACTGAATTCCCTTCTGTAGATTTATACTGTTTGGGAATTTTTGTTATGGTAACTTAGGGACCTGTAATTTTTTTCTTGTATGAGTTTTTTTTTTTTTTTTTTCTGGATTCTTTAGGCAGCATCCTTTTCACCACTGCACATGTACAATTTGTTATGGGTGTTATTGGGAATTTCCGTTGTTAAACATTCTGTGACTTTTGGGAATATTAATAAGCCTCTTAAAGCACTTGTTCAATTAGATTCACTGACCTGCTGTCCAGAGGCTGAGGCATCATTAACTGAGGAAGCTTTCTATGGTTTAAGTGGTGGTGAGGAAAACCATTGTTTTTCTCCTCACCTTTGTCTTGCCTGTTTTACTGACTGTCTCCCTGGGAGCAGTGGAAGAACAGGGTTCCCTATTCTAGAGCTCCAGAGGGGCTTTCATGCCCTAGAGAAGGAGAGGGGGAGAGCCAATTAGGTTTTATACTGTTGTGCCTATTTTTGATTTTAAAATGTTTGCTAAATCCAGAGGTTTGAGAGATTAATAATTTGTTTTACTTATGTGGAAAATTGCGTCTTTCTTCCTCAGGCATCAGAGTCAGAGTGCCATATTTATTTGCATACAATTGAAAGTATTTTCTTGTAGGTCTTAGAGGAGTGAGTTTGGAGTCTTAAATTGTTCTCTGGTTTCAGTCTTACTGATGCTGGGCCTTCAGATCAACTTGCCTAGAATAGAAAAGCTACTTTTTCTTTAAGGACATTAAATACTGTCCTTCGGGACTCCCAAGTGGACATGAAATACTTGGGCTTACGTTGGTACCTCATGCTCTCAGCCACCTATCTGTTGTGAAACTCTTTTGTTGTCAGATTTGTAGTTTCCTTTTCAGATAATAGAGCATCTGATTTAGAGCATGAAGATACACCTTCCTAAGTTTCTGTGACAGAAAGATATTGAGGATGAGGGAGAAAAGCCAAATACCAGACCTCAGACAAGCTGGCAGGAAATTGCAAACATGGTGGAATTTCCAGTGCTTTCCATTTTTTGAAGTCATGGATATTTTAAAAAGTACTCGCTTTTACTTTTGTTTGTTTCTTTGCTTGGAACCACGTCTATCTGCCAACCTTTCTAAAATGTCATGATGTAATTATTTTAACAGGCACTGTATGCTCCTTTATTTGGGGGATATTAACCTTTCTAAACAAAAGGAATGTTAATATACACTGGAGACACAACTAATGGGATTTCATTTTTCTTGTTAGGCAAGAAGCTTGATTTTTTTTTTTTTCAAACTTCTCGTAAAAGAATGCAGCAAGTGAAATAATTGCCTTAAGCTAATCCATGATAGCGATTTTAAACGAGACTTTCCAGATCACTTTTATATGGCTTAGAAAGAATAATGTGATTTTCTTGTTTTTGTTTGCTTTAGCTAAACAGTGTGGAAGGGTGATATAAATTCAATGAATTCAAAACAAAGAAAATGCTAATTGCTAATGTGCTGAGTTCTTTTAAGGCATGAAATACAGTGTTTAATTCATAAGCATTGTTTAATTTTGTATGGATTTAGTTAATTTTTTGAAAGTTAGTATAAGGCAACCTCAGAATAAATTAGCTAGCCAGCCATTCTCGTTATCACTGTGTAACCTTGTTTGATGTTTAGATATATATGGCCTGAATATGTTGTCCTTTTAAATAGAAATATAGTGGTCACAGGCTCTGAGACAGGGAGGCAGAGCATTTTTAGGATTTTGCAGGATCTTTCCTCTCTCTGTGGTTCTTCCCCTCTTCCCTTCCAACTACCTTCCCTCCCTTTGGTGACTGGGATCCACTGAACCATTTTCATGCACTTCCCGAATCACCCTTTGACCAACAGCATGCGACTGTGATTGGCTGGCTAGCACTAAAGATGGTCGGGCAGTGAAACTCATGAAAACAAATTGGTCCACGTGGGTGTCACGCCCATGATTTTGACCTTGTAATTAAGGACTCTGTCACCGAACTGCCCAACCTCATAGTTCTGTGGACATGTACCGTCTGAGTGAGAAATGCATCATTAATCCCTCTGCTGATGGGAGGACCTGGACCAGTGGGATGGGGACGAGAGGGAGGAGAATGTTGTTGGACTGAACTGTGATCTTCTCTGCCAAGTCCTGGAACAGCTTTCCCTTTAAGCCACAAAGATGACAAGTTTTTGCTATTTTGGATTAGTGAGAAGGTCTGAAATGGTTTCCCTTTCCTTCCAGGCAAAAATACCAACAGAATCCGCCTTTGGAACCAAAGTGCTAATTTCATTTGGTGACTTTCAGACTTGAAATATGGGCTTGAGCAGGGATTGTGCGTTAGTCAGCTAAGGCAGTGGAGGTTATTTTTGCAATGCTAATTATTATTTCATGACAGTGATTTACTTTATGTTGTCTGCCGTTTACACCCTCGAACTAGCCATTGTTTTGGGAACAGAATTGGTTGGGCTGTCAGGCTCTTTTTCCAAGACAAATCTCACTCTTTTATGGGTGTAGATACTTTCTTGCCATAAAAAGGAGAGCTGTCTCGCATATGAAATGCAATCTGGATAGATATTCAAAACTAATAGGTTTATATTTTAGGCTTGATTTGGAAAGTATATTTTTGTGACACCATAATCGTCCACCTTTGTCTGTATTAAACTTCATCTTTACTGGGTTGTTTTATGAGAATGTAGCTAATGTTGTGTTCCTCACATTGAACTTAGGAAGGAGGGCCACACATAGTTAACAAATAAATACAAAATGAAATTTAATACAACTCCTTGATGCATAGACGAAAATGAGCGGAAGGCAGAGCTGGTTGCGTGTCTGGGAGCATCTCCGCCTGGTTCATGCTCTAGTTTCAGTGCTGAGTTTCCTTTGTAATAGTGAAATGTCACATTAGCATGTCACTTTTAATAATCTAAGATGCTACCAGGGACAGTGAATCCATGCGCTGAGGCTCGCTGAGAGTTTCTCAAACTTCGTAGCCCTGTGACCCTTCCCGATGTAGTTAAATTGCCCAGATAACCCTCCTGGCGTATATTTTTAATTGTAAAGCCCTTGAAATTAATCATGTTTTATTTCTTTTTAAGTAAGCACCTCAAGTGCAGTGGTGAGCCGTTTTGCTCAGGACGCTTATCCACTCTTAAAGAAAATTAAAGGTTGGAAAGGGCCCGGAGCCTCAGTGACAGCCAAGCCATCCATCCACGCTGGGGGACAAACAGCACAGATGAGAACTGCAGTGAACACTTCTCTCCACAGTCCCTTGCCTGCATACTTAGTGAAAATTGGCCTCAGCGAAGAGAACAAAGTAAAAGCGTTTTGAATTATTACCACAAACCTTCAAGTGGTCATAATCCAAGATTTCAAGAAGGCTCAGGTTTTCTCCAGTGTGCGTGGTAACTGAGTGTCTTCCTTTTAAACCACACTGAGCTAATCTTTTGGAGAATTGGAATCTGCCTCTGAACTAATTATGATTTACAGAAATTGATAATTTGTCTTCTCTATGTGCCTGCAGGAAGGACTTACTATTCAATTTGATCAACAAATGACAGATTTCAGCCTGGTAATTTGCCGTCTTTATTAGCAAACTTATAGTGATCTTTTTACTCACAGCAACTCTGTTCTGGTAAAGTTTATCTAGAAATATCAGAAGTGCTATGAACCCACCTCACCTTTAACAAAGAATTCTGGGTGTGATTTCTCTTTTCAGTCCTCAAGCACAACCTAACCACTCAAACTGAATTCCCATGAAACTTGAAACTTAATAAAATGTAATTAACTTCCAAAAATGAATGCTCCCTTCTTTTGAATACATTTCTGAAGAACTCCCTCAAAATACATAATGTTGTATGAAAGGAAGCAGAGCATTATATTAATTTCATTTTTCATGCCCCACTTTGTCGGATGTCTTTCTTTCTTTTTAAACGGGTTGTAGTTGTGTGTAATGGACAAAACTGTTGTTCAAAGTTCAGCCATAATATGCAGTTGACATTGTGGCTAATTCTGAAACCTACTTTAGAGGTACACAACTGAGATGCAAAATTATTGTAGCATGGCAGTAAAGAAAGGGAGTTCAGCTTTCTTCACATGGGTAATATGGTACAGTGTTTAAAAGTATATTAGTGTACATATGCTTATACAGTTGAGAAAAACAATACACTGCCCTGAGCGGCCTAGTAAAACTGTCAGTGTGCTTACAAATGCCCTTGCCTATTTTCATGTCAGAAGAATCTTATCTTTCTGCATGTCAAAAAGGGAAGTTGAATTGTTAGCCTTTTCAAGACCCAAAGGTAAAGTTTAATTTTATAATGACATGAAATAACTGTTCTATTATCTGAGTAATAGTTCACCAGAAAAGTCTGAAACAGCCTCCTTTCTCAAGGATGCAGCTTGTCTGTGATGCTAATATTAAAATAGACCTGCCAAATTAAGTGATGGGAGGTGCTAATAACTCCAAGTGGGGAGATGGAAACAACATATTGCACACACCTGCTTTCTGCTTTATGTCAGTCTCATTAGGTTATTGAATGGGTGAATGTAATGGTGAAGGAGGGGAGTGAGACGTATGCTAGGAAGAAGCTCTGAGAGGGGCTGATGCTCTGCAACATTACGAGTAAGCTAGGTGTCTTTTGCTTAGAAGTTTGGATTGTTAATGGCAGTCTATCATGGATAGATGTATTGGCAGTGAGCATAGTTTTACTTATCCATACCCCTGGCTCAGGTTGGTGTTGCATTGAAAATGTATACTTCCATGACTTCCCTGGTGGCTCAGACGGTAAAGTGTCTGCCTACAATGTGGGAGACCCAGGTTCCATCCGTGGGTCAGGAAGATCCCCTGGAGGAGGAAATGGCACCCCACTCCAGTACTCTTGCCTGGAAAATCCCATGGACAGAGGAGCGAGCTAGGCTACAGTCCATGGGGTCACAAAGAGTCAGACACGATTGAGTGAATCCACTTTCACACTCATTTTATTTAGGTACCCTCAATTTTCTTCTATCTTTTTGACTTTTGAATGAATCTGTAGGTATTTTCCCCTGAAAAGGTAGGGGATAAATAGGGCTGTACATCATTTAATCAGGTAGAAGGAATTACTTTGAAGAGTTTGCTAGCAGTTGTTTCTAGTAATGCTCATTAACCCAATGAGCATTAACCCAACTCATAAACCTGAACAATTTTTTTTAAGTCTTTATTGAATTCGTTACAATATTGCTTCTGTTTTATGTTTTAGTTTTTTTAGCTGCAAGGCAAGAAGGATCTTAGTTCCCCGACCAGGGATCACAACCACATTCCCTGCATTGGACGGCAAACTCTTAACCACTAGACTGCCAGGAGTGCCCCAAACTAGAGCAATTTAATGACAAACAAAATATAAAGTCCTTTTGAAACATGATGGATTTTGGAGGACTCCAGAGGGGAGTCCATCTCCCCATCTGGCCCAATCTAGGCCTCTCCCTGGCAGCTTCTACTCATCCCAAAGAAGCCAGGGAAAAGTGGAGTTCCAAAAAGAATGCTGGTCAGCTCGTTATTCACCCCAACAGAAAAGAATCTTTGTGGAATGTCTTTTGACAGTGGGTTCCTAAAATTATTTAGAGTTGATTTTGTGATGTATTATAAAATTTACCCATCTTGCTTATTCTCACAATGACATTCATTTACAGTCCCTAAGCCCCAAACGTCTGAAGACAAGTCCTGCCTCATGCACGCTCAAGTTCAGTTGTGTCTGACTCTTTGTGACCCCATGAACTGTAGCCCACCAGGTTCCTCTGTCCATGAGATTTCCCTGGCAAGAATACTGGAGTAAGTCGCTGTTTCCTTCTCTAACGGATCTTCCTGACTCAGGGATCAAACCTGAGTCTCCCAAGTTGCCTGCATTGCAGAAGGATTCTTTACCACTGTGCCACCTGGGAAGTCCAGTGCATCAGTGTGGGATTAAAAAGGCTGTCTGGGATCATGCTAAACTACACGTGGATATTTGAGAGGGGACTGTGTTTTCTGTGTCACTGTCTAGCTTGCAAACTGAGGATCTCTAGGAAGAGGAACTTTTTAAGATGATAAGATTCATATGAGCAAAAGGATTCATCAGAGGTGATGTCTGTTTTCAGTGGTGATGACCAACTGAATGTGGGATAAAAAGAAAGGACATCCACAAAATCTAATGAAGAAAATTTCAGATTATATTTTCAGAGAAATCAGTTAGACGCATATGCATTTTCTTTGTAAATTTAGAATTCCAAATATAAGTAAATAAAATGGAAGTGCAACCAAAAATAACTGAGTAAAGAAATACTTGAGCATCTGGGAGGTAAAGCAAGAGGGTCCCTTGTTCTTACCTTCTGGTAGGGTGAGGAGCACCGTGGTGAAAGAAACTGACAAACGGCATCCCTGCCCCTGGCCCCTGTCAACAAGAAATGCTTCTTGGAAAGAATAATTAAAAAAAAAAAAACAGGATGTAAATAAACATCAGCAACTTAAGTGCTCGCCAGCTCAGTTGTTAGGAATGGAGGTAAAGCTAAAGACTGAAGACAGCTTGACAAAATCCTGCACACCATCCAGCTGGGCTTTACACATTATGAGATGTGGTAGGACAGAATGAGGGTGTTTGAAAAGATTCTTGCTCTTCCGTTGCTGCAGGGCGTTGGGCTGAGTTGGGAGTATGCCAGGAGAGCTTGTGCTGCTTGTGTAGATAAACTTGCAGGACTTCAGCTTTCAACTCCATCCAGTCCTTCCTGTCAGATTCTCTTAACCTTGTCCTGTCCCTTGCTGAGCGCTGACGTTTTCAGAGCAGAAGAGAATCATGTTAAATTTATGTATGGGGCCGGGGGAGGTCTGTGTGTTTTGCTAGACTCTGGTCTTAAGTGTTTGGGCGCTTTTGACTAGTTCTGCCCTGGGTTTGTTTTGTCGTCTGAGAAGAGCTTATAAATCAGTGCTGGATAGGAGTTTAATCTGGGTCCTCATGTTCTCTGGCCAGCATGGCTGCGGCTGGTTCTTTGCGGTGGGTTACAGAAGAGCCTCAGCCCCTTCTGAGCAGCCAAAGGGCCCCCCGAGTAGCATGCTGCTGCTGGACCGTGAGGTCTGTCTCAGCCCAGGCAGTGATGTTTTTGTCATTTGAACTTACTGGTTTTTTTGCCCAAGATTTCATTTGATGAAAGCGTTTAGAAACAGAAATATTTGAAAAGGTCTGATATTGGAGACTTAGGAGAGACAGGCCTAGAAAGGATGATTGGGCCAAATGGTAGAGGCTCCTGAACACCTGACAGAGGTGACCATGTGTTTTATTTTCCCTGCAGACAGCCAGTGCGGAGCCCCTGAGGACGACTGGGCTGGAGAGAGACGATGCGAGGATAAGCTGGAGTCTGGTTAGAGGGCTGCTGCGGTAGTGCAGTCACACCATGATAAATGCCTTGTAGAAAAGAGACAGCGCTAGTCATGTGAACAGTGCGGAGACCAGGGATGAGAACTGGGTTTCATCTTATATCCCAGCTCCAGCCAGTGGCTGTGGCTCCTTGGAGTGCTAGGATAGTATGGATTGTAGAGCCGCGTCTGGGCTCAGTCGAGGGAGTTCTGTGATCTGTTGGTGATGTCTGTCATGGGTGAAAGAATAGGGGATGGTGCACGTATTGTGTGCATATGTTGCCCCTGCTAAATATAACCCACAATCCAGTAGAAGAAATATTAGGAATTAGTGACAGCCTGAAACAGAGAATCAGGATGTTGGAGTAATAAACTGTGACTGGACCTGACTTAGAAAAATGCCAATTAAAGGAGAAACATCCAGTAAATAGAGCTACAGCATTAAAGTTTGGGACAGAAATTAGCGCCAGAGACTTAGACTGGAGATGGTTTGTAGAGATGTGAAATTTATTTTGCTCTTACAATTTGATTGGGGGTGGGGAGCACAAGGCTAGGGATAAATTAGTAGAGACAACTCAAGTTGTTAGGCCCATGTTGGTGCTGAACTCTGCATGTGGATACTTTTACATCTCCAGTCATATTGCAAGCAGATCAAGAATAATCTTGTAATAAATGCTGGTGTAGTAAGCATTTGGAAGTAGATGTTTAGGGTACTTATCTGGACAACATATAAATTTTGTTAAAACTCCATTGAAGTTTTTTTTTTTTTTTTAAGCTCTTACCTGAAATGTATATTGTTGATTGAGGTGAGGTGAAGTCGCTCAGTCGTGTTCGACTCTTTGCGACCCTGTGGACTGTAACCTACTAGGCTTCTCTGTCCACAGGATTTCCAGGCAAGAATACTGGAGTGGATTGCCATTTCCTTCTCCAGGGGATCTTCCCGACCCAGGGATCGAACCCGGGTCTCCCGCATTGGAGGCAGACGCTTTAACCTCTGAGCCACCAGGGAAGGGTATATTGTTGGCCAATTTAAGTGTTGACTTGAACAAAAGTTATCTTCTCTCCTATCATGAGATTATATAGAATATTGATGCCAAGAAGAAACTCCGTCTGAACTCTTATTATAGAAGGAAAAACAAGGGCTCAGAGAGGTTAAGATTTTGACTAATGTCACCAAAATAATAGGTGTTAGCTTGGATCTGAAACTTGGGTCTTCTGATTCTCCTTCCATGTGCTTTTTCTCTTATTCCATGCTATCTTTTCTAGAATGTATATGATACATAAATAAACTTTATGTGTAAAAATAAAGGATAAATGATGTGTATATTCTGACGGAATAATTTGGAGAAATGGAGATACTGGCAGTACCTGCCTTTTTGCCCTTTAAGTTTTGCTTCTTCATTCATATATTCATAAATATTTATATTTAAGCCAGTCTTTGAATAGATAGGTTCTAGTCATTTGCTTTTTTAAATAGGAAAAGAGAGCCAGACTGTCTAAGTTTAAATACAGGGCTTACCATTTCTTGTCTATGTGATCTCTGATGGGTTGCTTAACCTTTGTGTCCCAGTTTCCTTATCTGTAGAATGGGGACAGTAATACTACTGACCTTAGAGGGTTCTTATGAGCATTAAATGAGGATGGATGTGTGAGACATGGTTCTGTCCCTGGGTCGGGCAGATCCCCTGGGGGAGAGCATGGCAACCCACTGTAGTAATCTTGCCTGGAGAATCCCGTGGACAGAGAAGCCTGGTGGGCTACAGTGCTTGGGGTCCCAAAGAGTTGGACATGACTGAAGCTACTTGACATGCACCCACACATATAGTAAGAATATAGGCTTTGGAGTCAGACCTTTGGGGTTCAAATTCTAGCTCCATCTTATACCAGTTGTTTGACCTTGGACAGTTACCTTAAACTTCTCTGAGCGTATATAAAAATATTTTTCTTATAGAGCAGCTATGAGAATTAAGTGAGGTAATATAGATAAAGTGCTTTCATAGTGCTTGACTTAAAATAAGGACACAATACATGGTAATTGTTTTTATTATTGCCTTCATAATCATTATAGTTATGAATAATGTTGTAATGAACCTCTGCATACATAAACCTTTGTATGTCTTTGTGAATGTTTCCTTAGGGTAAATTCTTAGAAGTAGAATTGCTGTGCTCCTCTTGACTTTTTAAAACGTCCTTAACAAACCTTCATATGTTTTCACAAATGGTAAATTTCTATTGAGCATGTAGTGTGTGCACGTTACCGATCTAGGCATAGTAAGTTATTCAAGAATGAACATTTACTTATTATGAAGTGAAGTGAAGTGAAGTTGCTCAGTCGTGTCCGACTCTTTGTGACCCCATGGACTGTAGCCTACTAGGCTCTTCTGTCCATGGGATTTTCCAGGCAATAGTCCTGGAGTGGATTGCCATTTCCTTCTCCAGGGGATCTTCCTAACCCAGGGATCGAACTCGGCTCTCCTGCATTGTAGACAGACGCTTTACCATCTGAGCCACCACGGAAGTCCTTACTTATTATAATGACCTTATAATCTAACGTGGGCTTCGCAGATGGCGCTCGGGATAAAGAATCTGCCTGCCAATGCAGGAGATGCAAGAGACATGGATTTGATCCCTGGGCTGGGAAGATCCGCTGGATGAGGGCATGGCAACTCACTGCAGTATTCTTCCCTGGAGAAACTGCACAGACAGAAGAGCCAGGTGGGCTACAGTCCATAGGGTTGCAAAGAGTTCGACATGACTGAGCGTGCATGCGCGTGCACACACACACGCACTCGTGAGAGTTAAGAGATTAAACTAGCTGTGATAAAATATGCACCATAACACTTGTCATTGAACAGAAAGAAGTTCTATGGAGGAACATCTATTAGAGAGACTACTTTTTGCCTGGGGAAAATTTAAAAAGGCTTCATGAAAGAGATGACAGAATTGAATATTGGTGGCACTTAGTCTTTTGATAGATGGAGAGCAGAAAGGTTACTCTTGACAGAGCAAGACTTGCCATCTGGCTGTTTCTGTCATTGAGGCCCTGGGGTTTAAACACATATACTAGCCATTACCTTTGGAGACTTGAAAACTGGTAAGAAGCTTGTCTTCTCTACTCACTCACTGTTTCTCCACTTAGATTCTCTTTATCTTCCCTCCATCTCCTTCAGAACACAGGCAGTTATTGGGTTTCCTAGTTTGTCTTAGAAACATGATACTACATCATATGTTGCAAGTGTGCTAAGTCACTTCAGTCCTGTCCGACTCTTTGAGACCCTGTGGACTGTAGCCCACCAGGCTCCTCTGTCCATGGGATTCTCCAGGCAAGAATACTGGACTGGGTTGTCATGCCCTCCTGCAGGGGATCTTCCTAATCTAGGGACTGAACCCACGTCTCTTATGTCTCCTGCATTGATGGCGGGTTTTCCCCCACTAGCACCACCTGAAAAGCCCACATCATGTGTCACTCAAGTCTTATTCAGGCTAGACTACACATGCAACTCTTGAGCTCCTCAAGTTGAAATTCTTTTCTAGGTTCTCTATGATTTTTGCATCTGATTTCTCTGAAGAAAAGTTAATCTCTTGTTACAGTGTTATGGTGAGACTTTGCAAGTAGAAGTGTTTTAATGTAGTCAAAATTCTGAAGTTAAAGCTTTGCAGTTGTCATTTTTTTTCAGTGACAGTTGTGAAAAATGGCTGGCATAATTTATTTGTGGTTTGTAGATGGGTCTAACTGGGGATCTTCTATATCAGGTGTGCATTTTTTTGTGAATTCATAAAATTTCAGATTAGATTGTAAAGCTTTTGTGTTGACAAGCGAGAAGTAAATTGTTTTCTGATCCAGTGTGTATAATCATGTGCAACCCATTTCACTATGTTTGTATTGATAATTTTGCATTGCTGTGAGACTTAAGCTACATGTATAAGAGCTGACAGCCATTTCAGCATGTGTTAGACTTACATTCCAGAAGGTAAAGGAGAAGTTCTGGTACTTAATTTCTGTCCAAAACTGAAAAAAGGATCCTCATAAGATTCTCTTCCACATACTGGTAAACCCACAGTCTAACCGAATCCACCAATAGCCAATGTTGTGAGCTGCTTGTTTCCTTAAAGCTTTCATGTGACAAATTTATAATTTTATATGTTATTTCTAGGCCAACAGTTAGATTAATGTTTTATCTACTGAGCAAAACACACTGCTTCTTTGTAAACTTTCTTATCTTATTCAAACTGAAACTGCAAAACAGAGAGTTTTCTAGTTCTCACATTCCTCCATGGAGAGCTTTGTTTATATAGAGGTTATCTTATTTTCTGTTCTACTTAAGTCTAAATTTTCAGCAGGTGAAATAAATATCCTATTTAAGGCTTTCAAATCTTATTAATTGAACTGGTTAGTAGTCATTACCGATTGTTTACTCACTTTTATTTATTTTTGCTTTGTTATAGCCCAGCAGGAGGCTATTTAAATTGATCAGAATATAAGCCCGTTCAGCTCACTAAGATATACCCAGTGCCTGGCCACAGAAAATACTCAAGAAATGTTGAATGAGTAAACAGATTACATTTCTGACTTAGGAGGATATAAACCTGGAAAAGTAGTTTAGGATACGCAGGCCTGTCCATCAGTCTGAGAGTTCTTAACTACATACGAGAGCTCCTCTTCATGTTATTTTTGAAATATATTGCCTTTTAGGACTTCATACCAGTATTTTCTTCCATCTGCATGGATTGAAAGTTTATTTTGTTTTGTAACTCTCAGACTACGGGAAATTTGATTTTAAATACATCTCATTATCTCACATGGATTATGCTCTGATTTTTTTTTTTTTCTTTCTGCAGCTCCACCCTAAAATTCTAGTACATTTTGGCTACTGCATAAACCTCATTATTTAAAACTCTTTTCAGTATAGCCAATTCTAGCTGTTTGTCAGAGAGTTCCTAGAAAGACACATCATAAAAGGAATTGTCCTAAAGGGTTTTGTATCTCCTCACAGGAACAATGGAGCTTGCATTTGCAGCCAAAGACACAACTAAGATAATTGTAGTTGTGACCCAGATGCCATAAAAGCAAAAATGCAGCCATAAAGCTACATGTTACTTTAGCTTTCTTTTTATTTAATAAACCGCTTAGGTACGTTGGATAGGAATCTCCTGAAGTAGTCACTGTTCTCAAAACAGCCTTTCAGTCATTGAGGGAGAAAGACGGATCAGAGTGGACTCGGAAATACCCACGTATGAAGTCAGCCAGAGTTCAGTATGCACACTGAGTCATTTGGAATCCTGTCCTTAGAATTCAGATGCTCTGATTTAGGGTAGTGAAGCTCACATGTCAAATAAGTTTATTTTGTAAAATAAACTTTCTTTAAATTTGATCCCAGGTAATTTGCTGATCTTATTGGAAAAACAGACAAAATTTAGAATACCTAGAGAGATTAATACGTTTTTCCTCTACCTCCTTTCAGCTAAAACATTATGAATCTCAGTTGGGCTTATGAAATGGAGATTGAAGAGGGTTCATGCCTGAACTCCCTGGTAAGAGCTTTGATGCTCTTATTCTATGTTGTAGATTGAAAGGAAATTTGTTCTCTTATTTGATGGTTAAGAAACTTGGCAAAACTAAAGTCCCCCAACTGGTAATTAATTTTGGAGCTAATACTCTTTTCTGCATTCCCTATATTCTGATATTAGGTATCTACTTGTATGGTCATTAACCAATGAATGGAAAATTTAAAAATGACAACTAAATTCCGAATGAAGTAAAATGAGCAAAGAGGCAAAAAAAGGTAAGGGCAGCTTCTATAGAGCAGGTGTGACCAAAAGCTCTGTGAAACTTAGATGAGATGTGTTTGGTTTTTAAATTACATCTTTAAATGGCAAAAAAATAGAACAGACCTCTTTAATACGAAGGTATCGGATCTTATAAAATGTAGAGCACTTGCGGTCTTCTTCCCCTTCCCTAATAGCTCTATGCCAGAAAGGACTGAGGAATCTGGATATTTGGAGAGAACACAGAGGGAGATGTAATTGCCCAGTATTTAAGGAGAGTTGAGCCGTGGCAGAAACCAGAGTAGGGATGCTGTGACCAATTATGGCAGCAGGCAGAGACAGTGCTTCCTGCACAGTGTGGCTCCTGTGTGTGGGCATCTGCCATGGGTCACTAGGAGCCTTCAGAGGGCTTAAGTGATTATCATACTTGAAAGCCATGTTGGGTTCACGGATTTCTAATATTCTTCAAAAGACAGTAACGTCAAGGTTATGGGGAGAGAGTGCATTAGTGTGTGCTCTAGATATTAGTAGTTCTTTAAATCTTTCTCCAAATGATAATTTCTATAAAATTTGAGACAAAAACACTAGGTAATTTAGTGCTGGACAAATATTTTGAACATTTAAGAGAATTTATTGCATCCCAGCTCTACTACTTAATAGCTGTGTAACCTTAGGCATTTGCATATTTTTTTGAGTGTGACTTAGTTTTCTCATCTATCCAACTCTTTGTGACCCCATGGACTGTAGCCCCCCAGGCTCCTCTGTCCATGGAATTCTCCAGGCAGGAATACTGGAATGGGTAGCCATTCTCTTCTCCAGGGGATCTTCCTGACCCAGGGGTCAAACCCAGGTCTCCTGCCTTGCAGACAAATTCTTTACCATCTGAGCCACCAGGGAAGCCCATAGAAGTGTCAGTCATTCCCTGCTTTAGGAGAACCAAGCTTCCAGCCTAGTATTTTATATCCCAAGATAATTATAGTCCACTTAGGACCAGTCAGTGTGTCACCAGCTTTGTGCTTATTCCCAACTGATCTCTTGGAGGCAAGTCTTACAAATTCAGTCTTAGTTCGGTAATGGTAGTTGCTTTTCTCTGGTTATCTTGGAAGTGATTTATTACTAGAAGCACCAGTGTGACCCTCTTAAAACATGTTTATCTAATACAAGTTCCTTAAGAAATGGATTTTTAGTAAATCTTTATCACAATTCCATAGAGTATTAATTCAACAACATTTGCAGGCCTCTAGTTTATATATACTGTTGTGATAGAAGTTGTAGGAAATACAAAGAGGGCAAAAACAATTACAGCTTCACTGCAGAGATACAGCAAGTGCATATGGAAGGTTAAGTAGCATTAAGAAAGATAAAGACAGACTTCCCTGGTGGTCTGGCGGTTAAGAACCCACCTTGCAAGGCAGGGGATGCAAGTTTGATCCCTGGTCCGGGAGCTAAGATCCCACATGCCATGAAGCTGCTACTAAGCCCGTGTGCCACAGCTAGAGAGTCTGTGCGCCTCAACAAAAGTTTCCACATAATGCAATGAAGATCCTGCATGCCAAGGCTAAGACCCGATGCAGCCAAATAAATAAAAAAGAGAAAAGAAAGATAAAGTGTGAAGGAGTAGATAGTAAGGAGACAGAATACCTACGTCCTGTCTTGGGGAAGACTTCACAGAGGTATAAAAGGAGGATTTCAACAGGCAAAATCAAGGGGTGCAGGCTGAATGGTAGAGGAAGATAGGTGTAACTGAAGAAATCTCGAGCCACCTAGTTTTAACTGGAAAAGAGAGTTTATATCGAGGAATAATTGAATAGAAAGTTGGTAAGCTGTGAAAATATACAATATGTGGAAAGAATGAAATTTGTGTTAATTATGAGACAATGTCTATAGAACATCAAATTAATACATGTATTTAGCACTGACTTCACCAACTACATCTTCATAGGAAGCTACCTCACTGGAGAACATCAGGGATCTCTTCACAGGTACCTGTGAGAGCTGCTGGCCCAGAAACCCCTGAACAGAGGCAGGAACTAATAGGTTCATCTTTGGAGTCAGTCAAGCTTAGATAGGCTGGTTCTCTTTATTTATTTTTGTTAATTATTTGTTTTTAATTGGAAGATAATTGCTTTACAGTATTGTGCTGGTTTCTGCCATACATCAACATGAATCAGCCATAGCTGTACATATGTCCCCTCCCTCTTGAACCTCCTTCCCACCTCCTAACCCCCCACCCCACCCCTCTAGGTTGTCACCGAGCATCACAGAGCATCGGATCTGAGCTCCCGGCGTCATACAGCACATTTCCGCTGGCTATCTGTTTT
>SJYX01007465.1:125045-136017 GCA_006410675.1 Oreotragus oreotragus
CGTCTTTCTAGATTCCATATATATGCATTGATAAGCAATACTTGTTTTTCTCTTTCTGACTTATGTCCCTCTGTATAATAGCTCTAGGTTCATCCACCTCATTAGAACTGACACAAATGTGTTCCTTTTTATGGCTGAGTAATATTCCATTGTGTATATAAACCACAGCTGCTTCATCCATTCATCTGTCAGTGGACATGTAGGTTGCTTCCATGTTCTTAGACTGGTTTTAAATTCAGCCTGGGCACTAACTACTTGTATTAGTAAACAGTTAATTCTCTGAACCTCAATTGTCTCATCTGTAAAGTGGTGGTAATGTTAAAGGAAAGTGGCAACTCTGGAATGTAAAGATTAAATGAGGCGGATAATATATGTAAACCTCTTACAAATTCAAACATATATAGTGAGTACTTAATTAAGGGTACCTTCTAATAATGGCAGCACAGTATGTTTCCACCAGAGAGAATAACTTTGATTCACTTTTTTTTCCCCTCATATTGAGGCGCCATGTAAAGTGTTAACTTCTTAAGAAAAAGTTGGAACGACACTCCTGGTATACACTTATTTTTTAGCCTTACTGCTGTGAAATGATAAGTGCTTCCAGTTATGGCTATGAGATATAGTAGTGCTTTTAAAAGAACTAAACTGTGAACAAACACTTCAGGAAAGGACTTAAATTTGATATTTTACTAAGTTCATGTTTTGGTCCCAACTAAAATATTTTAACTTTTTAAGAAGAGTAGGCATCAAAAGAGCAGGTATAATGGAAGAGTTAAGGATAAAATTAAATAGGAGTTTCCCTTTACCAAGTGTTTTTGTAATAGAGAGATTTTTCTGTACTATGAATTCCTCCTTCTCATTTCTCCCTACGTTTGTCACTCAGTTTGTTTTTAAATATCATCATAAGTCCACTTTAATTTTCTATGCAGTGTAATAAAGTGAAAAGAATACAGATTGAACAAAACCCTAAGTTAAATTTCCTCTGAGCCATTTTTAAGCCTTTTTCAAGATTTCACTTTCTATAAACTTGAGTCTCACTTTCTATAAAATGAGGATGGTCAAGATACTTAACCTACGTATTTCACAAAGTATTTAGGATTCACTAGAATAATATATTTGAATACATACATACATATATATATATATATAAAATAAGAGGCTTCCCAGGTGGCCCTAGTGGTAAAGAACCCACCTGCCAGCTGGAGATGCAGATTCGATGCCTGGGTTTGGAAGATCCCCTGGAGGAGGGCACGGCAACTCACTCTAGTGTTCTAGCCTGGAGAATCCCCTGGACCGAGGAGCGTGGCGGGCTGCAGTACACAGGGTCACACAGAGTCAGACACGACTGAATAGACTTAGCATAGCACATGACATAGCATATACTGAATATATGTTTTATATCTTTTATAAACTCAAGTGTGGTTTTCAGAGTGTGACCCATGGATACCTGGGAATCTCTGAGATCCTTTTGGGGATCCATAAGATAGAAACTGTTCCTTACAGCACAAAGACATCATCTGTACTTTTGACTTGTTGATATTTACACTGATGGCACAAAAGCAGTGGTGGGTAAAATTACCGGCACCGTAACCTGAATGATGTCAGTGGCAACCAAACTGCCCTAGAAGTCATTATATTCTTCCCCTCTACACATTCCACTCTCAGTAGAAAAGAATGTCCTGGTGAAGCAGTAGAACTTATTATCAAATCTTGACTTTGAGTACACATCTTTTTAATAGTCCATGTGATGAAAGGGCAGGCACAGATGAAGTGCATCTGCCTCGTGCCAGTATGATGCTTGTCTAAGGAAGAATATTCCTGAGATTGAGTTACAAGCTGAACTAGCTGAATGTTTCATGGAGCACCATTTTACTCAAAAGAACAATTAGCCACGGGTGTTTAAAATTGGGTGTCACACAAGGGTATTTTCTTGAAAGTGAAGTGAACCTGTCATTTTACGGGAAACAACGGACAGTGTTTGTGGTCTGTAGTAAAATTCAAGCTTTCGAATGAAAACAAGAATTTTAGAAAACTTGAATCTGACTGTGAATTTGACAGCTTTCCAGTACTTAAAGACTTTTCTGATAAGCTTGGTGGTGATAAATGTATGTAATTTTTAAAAATAATAATGAAGTATGTCAACGTTTGGAAGATCTGTGTAACTTAGGGAACTAGTATTTCTCAGAGGGCCAATGCATGATGCCAAAGAAACCCAGGCATGGGTAGAAGGTCCATTCAAAATGCAGGATAGACCAGTGGATTTTAATGTAGCAGCACAGGAAAGTTCTTACGGTAGGGTTTCTGATTCTACATTTTAACTTAGCATTAAGCAACGACCCCTTGTTGAGTTTTGGCATAGTATCAAAGAAGAATGTTCATAACTATCTGAAAAGACTTAAAATGTTTTCCCTTTTCATCTACATATCTGCATGAGGCTGATTTTTCTTCCTTTACTTCAATCAAAACAATATATCACAACAGATTGAATAAAGAGGCAGATATAAGAATCCAGGTCGCTTATGCTAGGCATACATTAAAGAGATTTGCAAAAATCTCTCCCTGTTCTTTTTGCTTTGGACAATATAGTTATTTTTACACACAAAAGATGTATTATTTATGTTAGCATGTAGTGGATTTATTGGTATTTTAATTTCATTAATAGAAATATGTAAACTTTTGGTTTTAAATAATGTGGTAAAATTGATAGATGGAAGGAATGATGCTAAAGCTGAAACTCCAGTACTTTGGCCACCTCATGCGAAGAGTTGACTCACTGGAAAAGACTCTGATGCTGGGAGAGATTGGGGGCAGGAGGAGAAGGGGATGACAGAGGATGAGATGGCTGGATGGCATCACTGACTCGATGAACATGAGTCTGAGTGAACTCCGGGAGTTGGTGATGGACAGGAAGGCCTGGCATGCTGCGATTCATGGGGTCGCAAAGAGTCGGACACGACTGAGCGACTGAACTAAACTGAACTGAACTGAACCCATATAAGGGCTTCCCAGGTGGCCCAGCAGTAAAGAATTCTCCTGCGATGCAGAAGATGCAGGAGACATCACAGGTTCGATCCCTGGGTTGAGAAGATCCCCTGGGTTGAGAAGGGCATGGCAACCCACTCCAGTATTCTTGCCTTGGAGAATCCCATGGACAGAGGAGCCTGGCAAGCTACAGTCCATAACGTTGCACCAGATCAGCCACGAATGAAGCAACTGAGCACACAACCCACATAAACAGGACTCTTTGGGGTCCTCAGTGATTTTGAAGAGTTTTAAAGGGCCTTGACATCCTGAAGTTTGAGAACCCCATTTCTAAAGAGAAATTAAGACTTAATGATTTTTTACCATTGACTAATGCATGATATCGCCATCTCGTGACAAAGTAGGAAAATGCAGGTGTTTTAAAGCACTCAGCAGTAAGGCTCTTTTAACCTTTTAGAATGACTGCTTCTTGGAAATTAATCAAGAGAAAAAGAAAAAAAACAAGAGTTCATATTTCCATGGGATATGTCTTTAGATATATGTGCCCAAAATATTAATTTTCAGAAGTCAAGCAAAGAACAGGTCATTAAATGGTTATTTTTAAAGGCTAACTTTGGTTTTAGGCCAGTCTTAAATAAGAACATACTTAGTTTTTGTATTCAGTAGGTATCTTTCATAGCATATAAGAGCTGCCTCATATATGATGTTATAGGCTATGAAACATGTTATCTACTGTTTGAAATTTACTGATTACTGTTTGGGGCGGTATTTCATTTTGATGGCATCGTCATTTGTGATTGATTTAAGATTAAGTCCTTGGTCAGTAACACAACTTTGATGATCACATCCTTCTGTGATCAATTTTTTATGATGAGGAATTTAGGCCCGCATTCGTGAAATTTGAATTTGCTGCCATTGGATACGTCCTGGCAGTTCCAGGTGTGAGTCCTATACAGACATGCAGTGTAGGCATTGTTCCTTGCCTTCTAGTTTCTGAGAACTAAAACATACCATGTAAATATGCACAAACATGTTGCAGGACATACAGACAGAGAG
Organism: Oreotragus oreotragus; assembly: GCA_006410675.1. Classification (NCBI taxonomy): domain Eukaryota; kingdom Metazoa; phylum Chordata; class Mammalia; order Artiodactyla; family Bovidae; genus Oreotragus; species Oreotragus oreotragus. Next base: position 129,084 of record SJYX01007465.1, read on the forward strand.
AGTCAAAACCAAATTGCGGAAGATGCAGCTGCAAGAAACCGGCTCATGAATAATGAACATTTATGCTGTGGAATAGCTTCAGTGTGCATGTTTTTGCATCGACGAGCTATGTGAAATGGAAGGAACCTCGCTTCATTTTCATTCAGATAGAGGAAGGCCCACTGGCCACTGGTTTTTTTTTTTTTTACTCAATTCAGCTGATTGTTTTCAAAATAACCTGTTCTTTTCAAACAGTTGTGTGTTTAGGGACAGCTGCACTCAGATGGAATGACTGTGAGCCCTACCCTCTAACTACTGTACTAATTTTCTGCCTATATTCACTATGTACCCACTGACCCTGCTGATGAATATTTTAGACATCTGCATGAATAATCAGACTGCCCACAGGAGAGCCACTTGCTTGTTTATGAGGCTGGAAATGCCATCGAGATGCTGCTGACTCTAATTCTGGGTACCAATGTGAAGATAATAAATACCTAAGTAAATTCTTAATCTGAATTGTCTTTGAACATCCACAGATGCCCTGAAACTGGATGCCAAGTTGTACATGCAGGTAGATGGTGATATTTATGTTTTGGAGAAAACTCCAGAGCTTTTATCAGACTCGTCCAAGGGATTGTGACCCCACAGAAGGCTAAGAACCACTGGATAATGTTTTATAGCCTTGAAAGTGCTTCTACATACATTTTTAGTTGATTCTCCCAACAGTTCTGAGGGAGACTTGGCAGGAATTCTCTCTCTCTTTCTCTCTCTCCCCTTAAAGGAGAACATGACTGGGAGCTTCGGTAGATTTAAGTTTCCTCCTGTAGGCATGGGGAGCCATTGGAAGTTTTAAGTGTGAAAATGATCTGATCATATCATTGTTTAGAGAGAGTGCCCTGTTGAGGGTGTAGAGGATGTTTCTGAAGAGTGAAAAGCTGGCTAGAATGTCATTTAGAAGATCAGGTGAGAAAAGCTGATTGACCCTAAGTTTGTGGTAGTCAGATTTGAAAACATGATGAATTTTCAAAATCATTGAAATCCTTAGGACTTATTTACCCGTTGGTTTTGTAGGGAGACCTGAGTTCAATCCCTGAATTGGGAAGATCCCCTGGAAAAGGAAATGGCTACATGTCGGCATTCTGGCCTGGAGAATTCGGACGCAACTGAGTGACTTTCACTCACTGGTTTTGTAGGGGTGGGGATCCCGTGTAAGGCGGGGGGTAGTTTTTGAGGATGACTTTCTGTCTCTCTTGATGAAGTAAGTACAAGCAGGGTTGATGGGGGGAGAGCAGGAAAGTTATGAACTTAGTTTTAATCATGCTGATTTGAAGAACTGATGGACAGTCAGAGAGAAAGATGAGCGATCAGTTTCGAGTGCTGGGCTGGGACTGGCGAGGTGAGGTTGACACTGCTTTGAGTGTGTAGGCGAAGCAGGGAAGTGTGCCAGGGAGAGAACTGTGAGAAGACACCAGCCAGTGATATTTTAGGGAAGACCCCAGGAAATCCAAGAGGACCATCACTTCATTTTTTCCCTCTAGTCCCAAGTAGAGAAGTAGGAATTAGTGATTCTTCTTGACTCTCTTTATTTACTATCAAATTACTCCATCATTGCTGAATGACTTTTTAAAAAATTATTTATTTCAATTGGAGGCTAATTACTTTACAATATTGTAGTGGTTTTTGCCATACATCGACTTGAATCAGCCATGGGCGTACACGTGTTTCCCCTCCTGAACGCCCCTCCCACCTCCCTCCCCATCCCATCCCTCTGGGTCATCCCAGTGCACCAGCCCTGAGCACCCTGTCTCATGCATGGAACCTGGACCGGTGATCCGCTTCACATATGATAATATACACGTTTCAGCGCTACCCTCAAATCATCCCACCCTCGCTTTCTCCCACAGAGTCCAAAACACTGTTCTTTACATCTGTGTCTCTTTTGCTGTCTCGCATATAGGGTCATCGTTACCATCTTTCTAAATTCCATATATATGCGTTAGTAAAATTTCCATAAATCTGATATCCCTGTAATCTGTCTTCAAGTCAGTGGAGACATCAAGCCAAGGCTGTGTTGACAGGACTCCCAGGTGGCTCAGTGGGTAAAGTACCTGCCTGCAGTGCAGGAGATGCCAGAGATACGGGTTTGATCCCTGGGTTGGGAAGATCCTCTGGAGGAGGAAGTGGCAGCCCATGCCAGTATTCTTGCCTGGAGAATCCCATGGACAGAGGAGCCTGGCGGGCTACAGTCCATAGATCTCAAGGTCGGACACGAAGCGGCCGAGCACACACATGCGTGTTCTCAGATGTGGACGTTGACACTGTATCGACCATATGTAATGTCGTGCCAGTTCAGTTTTAAACACCGCCCCACTCGCCACAGGCTGCTCACCTTCCCAGTAACAATGCCAGAACCACAATCGCTTCGAGAGTGTCTGTTTCTTCAGTGATTTTTAAGGCAGGCTCCTCACTGAGTGTGTATAGCATTCCTTTTGATGACTCTGCTGATACCCAGATCTCATAGTTCTCCTGCCTCCGCTGAAGTGACCTTCAGCTCCAGTGCACTTCAGCTGTGCACACACACGCCACACCTAATAGGCCAGCTCCACTTCCAATATTTCAAACTCCATTAGGTTCCTCTTTGAAAAAGCCTCCTTACTTCCATCTGCCCACACCCCGCCTCCACTTTTGCTCCTGAGTTTGCAGTTTTCTCTCCTCCTCCCTGTCCGTGCCTCATCCTTTCTTCTTTGTTTTTGGGTGGTGGGGTGGACGTGGGCAAGCGGAGGCGGGTTACTCCCTTCAGCTGTGTCCAGCTCAGAAATAATCAGATGGTTGCATGTTTGCGCCGTGCCTCCCCTCACACAGTGCGCTTTGATCATTTCCAACTCAGATTCCTTCCTGTCACCTGCCTTTTTTGGTGTGTTTTTCCCCTCCTACTCTCTGGCAATGGGGTATTGTTAGAAAACCTCTTGAAAACTGGGGCAGTTGGATCAATAAATGTATGGTGAATAAAGGAATCTATCATCATCCCCCTCTTGCTTGCAACACACGAACACACACTCAGGGAGAAGGGAAGGATAGAGCTGTGCTGAAGAAAATAGATCTGTATTTCATTTTAGTTCATTTGATCATTGTGTGTGTGTGTGTAAATATATTGTATGTATTGACTGATATTTCAAACATTTAGGATCTTTGTTTTTGTTAGAAAATCAGTCTTTGTACCCTCATGTTTTTCCTCAACAGGTATACATGGGATAAAAATCTAGGTGAAAATTTCCCCCAGATACTTACCCTTTTCCGGTTAGGAATGGGACTTTGCAGATGCTGCTTCTTATTTCTAAACTCTGAGCAATACTTATTTATTTTATTTTTGTCAGTCGGCTCCATGGTTCATGAATTCTTTATTATATAGCAGGAGTCATCAATTGGATGGAGAATCACTGAAATTGTAAGTTTAGGACATTAGTTGGAATAACCCGAACTATGTGCTTACCTATTGGGCCCTTAATTTAATTTAAAATTAAATGAGTCTTATGATGGCAAGCTTCACAGATATGCCTGCAGGGTTTGCAGGCTGGAATTGTGTGTCTGTGTGTGGGGAACCTCTTTTGTTTAGTCCTGCGGGCCAGGAAATCTTTGCCTCACAGCACTCATTGTTTTCAGTGTATAAGTAACGGACCGTATTGTTAGTGAGCAAGTTTCTTTTGAGATTGAACCACTGACTTCCAGGAATCTAGCAGAGTGGAAGTGCTGTGAATAACATCTTCCTTATTTCCTTTCAAATTCCTATGAAATTGTCTGAAAAGGAAACAAAAAAAGGTCCCCCAAAGTGACCACAGTGAGAGTCAAGCATGGAGCCCATTCTAGTTTCCGGGAGGCATTTTGCTTTTTTCTCGCGGTTGAAAACAGAGGAGGAGATGCCCCTTCTTCAGTGACCCCCATCCTGACCTGACCCCACCACCCCCGCAACCCCCGCTCCGGTCCTTTTCTGCCCCTCTACCTGTACCGACCCGTTTTCCCTTTTGCTCATCTCCAGCGCCACTCATTGCTTAGCTGAGTTGGTAAGCATCAGCTGCCTGCTCCTTCTGCTTAGCTGCTGCATGGGGTTTAGGGGAGGGAGTGCAGACTGATCTCCCTGCAGATGGCCTCTGGGCCCCCATCCAGTCTCTGGCTTGGCCTGTGGCCTTTGGTCCTCCAGCGTTTGCACCTGCCACACCTTCCACCGGCCACCCTTTGTCTCCCTTCGTCACAGTGTGCATTTCGTTAATCTCCCAGGTTGGTGAGCTCCGTAAGGGCTGGGAAGGGAAGCTGGAGGGGTGGTGGATCCTTTCTTGTTGAACCCCCCTGAGCAGCTTGCTCCGCTCTTAGCGCGTGGTGATCATTGAAGAGATTGTCAGATGCGTTAACGAAACTCAGCCGTTGGTAAGGGCTTTAAAGCAGTCCTCACATAGGGTAAGCATTGAAGACCAAGGTCAACAAACCAAGCTTAATGATGTAAAGACAGAAGCAGTGCACGTATTATAGATGACTAATTAAAACAAAAAGCAATAAAGCTCTAAAGCAAAGAGGCTGTAGGAATCTGCAGCAAAATCTTTCAGAAACAGATTTGCTTTATGAAACAAGAATCTGTCAGGAAAGCTCTTCTGTGTAAATTCAATGAGATTCATAAAGAGGTTGCATCTAGTAAATGAGAATTTTTAGAAAAGGTCTAATGAAATGAAAACTATAATAGGTAGAATAAATCTTCGTTGTAAAGGAGAAGGAGACTTCATCTGGAAAATGCAGCCAGCATGGGGAGCTCAGCTTGATGCTCCGTGGTGACCTAGAGGGGTGGGTTGGAGAGGTGGGAGGAATGTTTAAGAGGGAGGGGATATATGTGTACTTACAGCTGATTCCTGTTGTACAGCAAAAACTAACACAAGCGTTGTAAAGCACTATCCTCCAATTAAAAAAAGGAAAACGCAGTCAGAGATGGAGAATAAAGTTCATGAAACTGCCCAGAATGCAACAGAGAAGCCGGAAGGATACAGCTCCAACCTAGAAATGACAGGGGTATTGAGAAAGACAGTGCAATGCTAATGTATCAACTGTGATAATTATCGCTGGGACATTTTTCAGATCTACCTTGATCTTAGGTATTGATCCTACATTCCAGGTGGAGTTTCTAATTTCAGATCAACACAAGAATATTCTGATGACTTTTTCCTTTTTAAGTGGAAAGCTAGTAGATAGAGTAAGGGAAATAACAGTGCTAAATTGTGAGTATTCCATTAAAAGATTAATGTGATCTTTTGGGGTTATGTTGAGAGTAGATACATACTGTTTTCAGTTCAGTTCAGTCACTAAGTCGTGTCCGACTGCGACCTCATGGACTGCAGCATGGCAGGCCTCCCTGTCCATCACCAGCTCCCAGAGCTTGCTCAAACTCATGTCCATTGAGTCGGTGATGCCAACACTGTTTCCATTGTTTCCCCATCTATTTGCCATGAAGTGATGGGACCGTATGCCATGATCTTAGTTTTTTGAATGTGAAGCCCATATAATGTTTTAAGACTTATTAAAAGTTTTTATAATTAAGTAAAAAAAAAGGATGCCTATAAAACTCAGTACAGAAAATATAATCAAATGAACATGATAATCCTGTCTCGGGATAGAAAAACAGAATAGTTATAGAAAAACAGAATAGTTTTATATTTCCTTCTTTTATTTATTAGCAGACTCACTTTTATATCTCATTTTCAAAGAGAGATTGAATTTTGAAATATAAATATAATATGCATATATACTTTTAAATACATGAATAATTAATTTGACACTTAAAAGTTTTAAATAGTCTTTTCATACAACTTGTGTGATCTAGGCAGACAACAGAATTTAGTGTCTAAGACTTCATCTTTCCATTTCAAAAGTATGTGATCCAACTACTATGGTATTAGTTAAAGAAATGGACAAAGACATATATAAATTAACTATATTCTTGGAAAATGTAATTTCATCTACAGACAACAACTTTCTAAGTAATTGCTCTGTTACTCTTGCATTATAAGAGAGATAAAATTTTCTTTTTTTATTCTGAAATCTGTACGAAACATCTGTCCTGAGGTAAGACACGGAGGAGATGTGGAGATTAGCATGCAGTAATGAACATGTTGGTAAGTGCTAGGGAAGGCAGAAATCAGAATTTAAATAAGTCTTAATTTTTAGGTTCTCAAAAGGTTAATTGAGATTGTTCTGGATGTCGTCATATCAGAAAGTTTTGACCAATCTGGTAGGAAATCAGAGGTCAACATAAATGATTAAGCAACTAGAAAAATCAGGCTCAAAAAGAAGATCTTAGTCTGTAATTTGGAAAAAGAATTTGAATCTCTCTAAGCCTAGAGAAACAGAAGGATAATTTAGAATGATTTGGAGAGCTGTAGAGCTGATAGCATAAAATTGATTTAGAAAAAAATACTTATTGAGTGTAAGACAGTTCTTAATAGACAAATTAAAGAACCATATAGCATCCAAGGAAAGTAGTAAAGATGTTTTGATAAAATCTGGTACCCCAAAGGGAGACAGCAGCTAACATTTATCGAGTACTTGCTGTGTGTCTGGCACCCTATATGCATGACTTCAGTTAACCTGCTCAGTAATCTATAAACTAGATATTAATTGCCTCCTTTGTTAAACGTTCATGTTGAGGCTTGGTCACATGGCTGGTAGGAAGTAGCACCTATTTTTTAGCTCCTGTCACACAGCCAAATCCCAATTACCATACACTTCTTCCTTCCAAGCTAGGCAGTTGGGTATATTGTTGATATATGAAACAGATACAATTTGCAGAAACTTGACCAGTTGGGTATATTTTAAAAATGTTTATTGAAGTTTGGCTGATTTACAATGTTATATTTATGCTGACCGTAAAATGACTAAGTTACATAGATATATATATATATATATATATATTTATATA
>SJYX01007465.1:136188-400340 GCA_006410675.1 Oreotragus oreotragus
TATATATATATATATATTCTTTTTCACATTCTTTTCCATTATGGTTTATCACAGGTTGTTGAATCTAGTTCCCTGTGCCATAGAGTAGGACCTTGCTGTGTATCCATCCTATATGTAATACTTTGCGTCTGCTAATCCCAGACTCCTACTCTTGCCCTCCCCCTTGGCAACTGCAAGTCTGTTCACTATGGCTGGGAGTCTGTTTCTGTTGTGCTATGTTTTAGATTCCATGTATCAGTGATATATGACATTTGTCTTTCTCTGTCTGACTTACTTCCCTTAGTACTGGGTTGACCAAAAATTTCATTTGGAACTTTTTGGAACCTATAGGAAAACTCAAGTGAACTTTTTGGCCAACCCAATATGATAATCTCTGGGTCCACCCATGTTGCCGCAAATGGCATTATTTCATTCTTTTTGATGACTGAGTAATATTCTACCAGATACAGGTAACGTCTTCTTTACCCGTTCATCTGTCGATGGGCATTTAGGTTGTTTGCATGTCCTGGCTCTTGTAAACGGTGCTGCTGTCAGCATATATCTCTTCAAATTATAGTTTTATCTGGGTATATGCTCAGCAGTGGGAGTGCTGGATCATATGGCACAGAGTTGGGTATATGGAACAGGTATATTGTGCAGAGATTTGAGAGAGTAAACCAGCTGCTCTCCCATATGCTAAATAGGTGGTCTCAGCAATCCATTTTTAATCGAGTAAAAAATAATAGTAATAATCTCTTCTGTAGTCCCATCAAAGTTGCATTTTTGTTCAGTTTTCTGGATGAATGCATCCTTACAGAAAAAAGATCTGTATACTAGAAGACTTACTTCGTGCAAATGTAAAAGAAATAGACATTGAACTTTTGGACTCAACAGAGTAAGTGGTATCCAGCAAGTGTCAGCCCTTCAGGAGGTTTTATATGACAGAAAATTGGCTGCATAGTAGTGTAGAGGGGATTGGAGAGCTAGACCTGGGTGGGGAATTCTGCTCTACCTTTCATTTGCTTATGACCTCAAATAAGTCATCTGACCTCTCCAAGGAAAGCACTAGCTTAGCTTATGGCATAGGAAATTTCATATTGTGATGTATATGTAAAGATAGCATGAGTATATGCAAATAAGGCAATTTATAGGGCTCCTGTGGTGGCTTAGTGGTGAAGAATCCACCAGCAATGCAGGAGATGCAGAGTTCCATCCCTGGGTCAGGAAGGTCCCCTGGAGGAGGGCATGGCAACCTGCACCAGTATTCTTGCCTAGAGTATCCTTTGGACAGAGAAGCCTGGTGGGCTACAGTCCGTGGGGATGCAGAGTTGGACATGACTGGAGCGAGCGAGCACAGCACAGCACAGGGTAGTTTACATGTGAAGACGGCATGTAGATAAGGTACCCTGTGTACCTCAGAACCATGCATGTATACGTGCAGGTAAATGCTCAGTGTCCAGCGCATAGTAGCTGTTCAGTTCTTAGCAGCTGGTGGTGTTAGCGTGCATTGTTCAAATGTAGTCCTCAGGGAAATACTTAAGAAAATACAGCCAAGTGGTGCTGTAAGGTGGTAAGTTTTCAAAGATTCAAAATTAAAAAGATTTTAGTTTCATGCAGTACTCTCACCTGATGTATTGTAAAATTTCACCCTCTGTGTAGCTTGTTCACAATTTGGCAATTAACAGAACACTGTGGTGCTTTCAAGGCAGTAGTTTGTTCACCGAAAACATAGCTTATGACAAATTCACTGGTTGCTAGGCTCTAATATGTTAGCAGGCAGAAGCATGCTTTTAATATTCATCATCTTTAAGTGCTACCAACTGACATTCAGTACTAAATGTGCAGAAATGGGTGCCGAGCAAAACAGAGCGAGGAAGAGGACGTGCTCATTTGTATTCTAGATAGAAATCTTAAATTAGTTTCCAAGATTTTTAAATGGATTTTTAAATGCTGGGCACATAGGAGATTGAGTTCATATTAATATTTATAAGGTTGAGAAGATATTTAGTGAAATATTTGTATAATTTAATTTTGGTCATAATCAAGTAGGAAACAGTAACCAGGACAGGTTTGGGGACTGTTTTGTGCCTCAGTATTTGGAATAGCCTGAAAAACCTTGGGACGACAGAAACACGCTTCAAAAGCCCTTCTTTCTTAGAATCCAGAAGTCAGAGGTTATTTGTGTATAAATTCCTTGGCTTGGACTGTTTTATGTTAATTTCATTTACGTTAATTAATTTAGAAATCAGTCTTGGTAATGATTTTTTAAAAGCATTTATTGACAATTCTGCAGAAGTCTGTAATCTTGCTGCTTTTATTTTCTTCATTACACAGAACAGCTCCTGCGTTGGTTCACAGAAAACCTGCTTCCTGTAGTTTTGCTTAGGGCTAATTGAGTTTAATGTAGTTTTGTGTGCAGAAGGTATTGACTTGTGCATCGTATTTAATTTGTGTAAATATGTGTGTATGTAATGTTTTGCCCCTCTGAGTTTTATTTTAAATGTAACCCTTGAAACTGGGATAATAGAAATTCTTAGCTTAGGCCTGCTAGCAATTGCAGGTGCCAACGGTTTAAACTGCTGTAGAAATACAATTATGAGCAGCCAAGAGCAAATCTTGTTTTAAGGTCCATGTGTAATGAATGCCTGTTAGTATCATAGAATACAATTAAAAAGAGGTTTACCTCTCCTGAGCTGTGATTGGTTCTTTCTGATGGAAATGTAGAGTCCCATGAGTAGCATGTGTATTCAGCTCCCGGTGATTTAGACACCAGTGAGCCTGGCATGCTGCAGGCTTGGATAAATTCAGGGCAGTTATAGTCAAGCAGAGATGGCAAAAGACTGAAAGATTAATGAGGGAGCTTAAAACAAAGCTCCAAAAATGAGAGCAGTGCACTGCTTGGTCTTATGTAATTGCGCCGAATAGAAGTCAGCCTTGGCTGCTGTTTAAAATTTTTAGGAGGTTGGCAGGAAATGTTTGTTTGTTATAAAAATTGGATCTAGAGGAAGGATAGCGAAAACCTGGGACAAAATATCTAACTCTAGCAGCAAGTACCTGCTTGCTTCTGTCCTCAGAGACATGCCCTTCTCTTCATCCTCCTTTTATCCCATCTTGACCAAACCTCCTATCCCATCCCCACTCAACCCCCAGCTCATCACCACTGCTTGTTGAGGCACGGACCCTGATTGAGGTGGCATTGAGATCTGACCCGTGGCTGCCTCCCAGAGCAGGGCCACCAGCAGATGCATGTCTGAAGTGTATTTTTGGAAGCTGACACTCTTTCACCTCAAGGCCTGAAAGACTTGGAGCTTGTAAGGGCATGAGAACCCTCTGAGAAGGTAATCCAGAGGGTTGATTACCTTATTGTTGATTGCCTTGCGGCTATTGCAGGGACCAGAAACAGTTTTTTGTTGTTTTTCTTTCCTGTTGGTGGCTGTAAGTAGCAGTTTTGTAACATTTCTTCATGCAGATTTTAACTTCCAGGATCCAAACTGCTTTAAAATGCTATTTTCCCTTTGAAAATCCTTAATAGATGCTGTAAGTAACCTTCCGTTTATCTGATGGACACAGCTGAGCTGTGTGCAGTGAAGATGGTCACACTGTTAATGTGAAGCTAGGCACTTCACATTAGAGGGGAAAAAAGAAGCGCATAAATAACGTGAGGTGGGTGAATCACTTTTGAAATTTAAAGCTTGCCAATACAAGTGAAGAAAAGCTGCCCTGAAAGAGAAATTGTCAACTAACAAGCAAATCCTTCAGCGCTTCCCTCTAGACACACACCAGCCCTTTAACTTGGCTCTCTGCGTTTCCTCTTCAAGGAGTTTGGCGCCACCTACTGGCAGCAGGAAGCACAGAAATCAGTGCAGCCACTCTCCGTAGCACCTGGGGTTCTCCCATTGGTCATTGCTCATCTTTAGTTTTTATACATTTGATCACTTGCTCATCATATAGTGTTTATCAAGCTGCTTCTTGACCACGGAATGAAGCTCAGCTCAGTGGGAAGAAAGGTTACATCTGTCTTAGCGGTTTAGCAGGAGATTGGTCACCCTTAATTGCTTTTTAAGGTCTGTTTCTGCTGTCATGCACCGTATCCACGGACACTCCAAAAGAAGAGAACAGAGATGGGTTGGGAGCCCGGAGTATACCGCCTGACTGCTGACTCCTTTACAATTTTCCATTTCTTGTGGAGAATGTGGCATCCAAATCATCATGCTTATTGTTGATGCCATTTATTTGTTGTGTTTTTTTATTTGTCTTATTTGGAGAGAAATGTTATAAAGCTTAAAAAACCTACATAGAGAAGAAAGTTGAAGGTGCATGAGTCAGTTCAGAGAAGTCCAAAGGGAGACACGTGATCACTTTTCAAGGCACAATAGGGAGCATCGGTTAGTTTCATTCATCAGTATCTCATAACTATATCACTGAATCAACTACTCCATTGTTTTCAAGGAGAATGATTTGGTTTGAAAGGAGTTAAGAACAATGTTGGGCTTTTCTCTGTTGTGTGAAGAGACTGCGGTTCTTTCTTTTCCCATACCTTCTCCTGAGCACTCTCTTGCAGGGTTTTTTTACCTGGCTCTCCCCTCTCCTACCCTGGAACAGCACTTCACAAATACCAGACCAAATCCACTGTGGCCCAAATTGGATTAATCCCATTAATTTTTCCTTTTTCATATCCCTTTCTTTAAAAGAGCAACAAAACCCATTACCATATAACTGGCCCTCCTTGAGTGGATCTGCTTTTTGATTTGCTCCTCTCCTCCCGCTCCTGAGCCTTCCTCTTTTTCTGGGCTAGTGACACCATAATTCATCCACTTGCCTAGGAAATAACTCTCCATTGTTGTTGTCATCCTTGTTTACTCATTAAGTCATGTCTGACTCTTTTGTGACCTCATAGACTGTAACCCTTCAGTCTCTTCTGTCCATGGGATCGTCCAGGCAAGAATAATGGAGTGGGTTGTGATCTCCTTCTCCAGGGGATCTTCCTGACCCAGGGATCGAGCCCAGGTCTCCTGCATTGACAAGTAGATTCTTTACCCCGAGCCACCTGGGAAACCCCAGGAAATAACTCTTAGTTATCTAAAAAAATCTCTCCACACTACTGTCCAGAGCTGTTGTTTTACCCTCTAACATTTCCTGGATTTCTTTGTTCTGAAGCTGAATTTGTCCTTCATTTTCTTCACCATCATTTCCTCTTGCCTAATCACTCAGTTGTGTCTGACTCTTTACAACCCCATAGACTGCAGCCTGCGAGGCTCCTCAGTCCATGGGATTCTCCAGGCAAGAATACTGGAGTGGGTTGCCATTTTCTTCTTCTCATTTCCTCTTCAGTTCAGTTTCAGTTCAGTCGCTCAGTTGTGTCCGACTCTTTGCGACCCCATGAATCACAGCATGCCAGGCCTCCCTGTTCATCACCATCTCCCGGAGTTCACTCAGACTCACGTCCATCGAGTCCGTGATGCCATCCAGCCATCTCATCCTCGGTCGTCTCCTTCTCTTCCTGCCCCCAATCCCTCCCAGCATCAGAGTCTTTTCCAATGAGTCAACTCTTCTCATGAGGTGGCCAAAGTACTGGAGTTTCAGCTTTAGCATCAGTCCTTCCAAAGAAATCCCAGGGTTGATCTCCTTCAGAATGGACTGGTTGGATCTCCTTGCAGTCCAAGGGACTCTCAAGAGTCTTCTCCAGCACCACAGTTCAAAAGCATCAATTCTTTGGCGCTCAGCCTGAATTTTAATTCAGCCACTTCCAAGGCATTTATCTTCTTTAGAAAGTCTTATTAGTTGACTTTTACTAGATTTGGAAAATGAGCCATTGGCTAGAAAGAACATAACTAGTCAAGTGAAATTTCACTCACCCATTCTTACTCCCCAACCCACATTAAGTTATGCTACAGAACTTTAAGACATTTTTTTGTATTTGGACGTATATGTTAGTGTTTTCATTTAAACATCAAAAGGAACTTTAGGGTAAGAAGATATATTTGTGGTTTGATGGAAAATGTCACACATTGGTGCTGGAATATCACAAATATAATGCTTCATATATTTCTACCAACTGGTTGATTAAAAGTTGCACAAAATATATAACACATCTCTCGAAAGAAGATACATAGTTGGCCAATAAACACATAAGCTCAACATTACTAGTCACTAGAGAAATGCAAATCAAAACCAAAATGAGATACTATTTCACATCCACAGGGATGACTAAACTAAAAAAAGACAGCCAATAATAAGTGTTGGCAAGGATGGGGGAAATTGGAATTTTCATGCTTTGCTAGTGATAATGTAAAATAGCTAATTTAGGAAACAGCTTGGCAGTCCCTCAAAAAGTTAAACATAGAGTTACCATATGACCCAGCAATTACACTCCTAACTGCATACCCTGGAGAACTAAAACATATGTCCACACAAAAACAAGTACATGAATGTTTTTAGCAGTATTATTCATAATAACCAAAAAGGTGGAAAGCACCCAAATGTCCAGCAGCCAGTGAATGAATAAGCAGAGTGTATGCACACGCACAAACACACACTGGAATATTATTAAGCAGCAAAGAGGAATGAGGTTCTGACCCATGCTGTAACGTGGCTGAACCTTGGAAACATGATGCAGAGTGAAAAAAGCCCAAAGATCACTTACTAAGTGATTCCATTTAATAAAATGTATAGAATAGGAAGTCTGTAGAGACAGAACATAAATCAGTGGTCTGCTAGGGGCTGGAGGAAGAGAACAGCAGTAACTGCTGCTGCTGCTAAGTCGCTTCAGTCGTGTCTGACTCTGTGCGACCCCATAGACGGCAGCCCACCAGGCTCCCCCGTCCGTGGGATTCTCCAGGCAAGAACACTGGAGTGGGTTGCCATTTCCTTCTCCAATGCATGAAAGTGAAAGGTGAAAGGGAAGTTGCTCAGTCGTGTCCGACCCTCAGTGACCACATGGACTGCAGCCTTCCAAGCTCCTCCGTCCATAGGATTTTCCAGGCAAGAGTACTGGAGTGGGGTGCCATTGCCTTCTCCCGAAATAACTGCTACTGAGTGTAAAATTAGTTTTGAAATGAAGGTAATCTTCTGAAATCAAGAATGATATTTGCACAACTCTGTGAATATATGAACAACAATTGAATTGTATACTTTGAATAAATTGTAAGCTTATGAATTGTATTTAATTAAAGCTCTTATATAATACACACATAAAGACGTGTATATACTTATGTGCATATATGTATACGCACACATATATCTCATTAATAGCTGTGCATGCTTGGAGTCTGCATCTGATTCATCCTTTTATCTTCTAAAGTACTAAACAGAATGCCTTGCAAAAGTAAGCCTTTGATAAATGGTTGAAAAATGAACGAATGAATTAGTTAATGAAATAACAAACGAAATTATGAGTAGTCTTATAATGTGCACCAACAAACTCCAGGAGACAGTGAAGGACAGGAGCCTGGCCCGCTGCAGTCAATGGTTGCAAAGAGCCGGACACGGCTTAGTGACTGAACAGCAACAGGAACTTATAATATGTGAAAGGATTTTTTTGGCAAGCACTACAGGAAAGAGGTGAAGACAACGGCCAAGAATGGGACCTTCTGCTCAGGCAGGCTGACAGTTCAGCTGTCCTGTCGTTGATCTGCAACCAGGACTGATAGAATCACGTGATACCTTGATGTCAGCTCGTTGGCATCTTCCTTTTTTCCTCTGAGTGATAGGTTGACAAAATATACTGTAGCAACTGTATGTCATGCGGATGATGCACGATGCTCAGACTCTGTTGTGACCTTTATTTTTATGAGCTGTGAGAATTAAGCACCTACCAGTTTTAGTTTAATTAAGCAGTAAGACAGAGCAGATGGTGCGTTTGTGGGTGATGATTGCATTCCTCTGGTTCCCTCAAGCAGGGCTCTAACCCCATGGAATGCGTTGCCTAGAGTGTCACACCATTGATGCAAAATGAGTTGGAAGAGAAACAAGTGGCATTAACATAGTTAGAAAATCTTAGGGAACATTTTGCAACAAGATCTGACCAGCGCAGGAAGTTCTGATAGTTAGCAGCTACTGGAACTAGAGGGTTCCGAAGAGGAATCTGTGACGTGACATGGTTGTACTAGTTTACTGCCTATCTTTATTCTGCAATATTTGCAAGTAGAGCATTGGAAGATTTTTATTACCCTGGTATTCTTTTATGTAATCTGGGTCAAACATTAAGAATGCATTGGAATACGATTTGCATGTTTTAAAGTGCTCAGAGAAGAATAGGTAAATGGGGAAGCGTTGAATTTACGGCAGGTTGTTTTATTATGTTTGCTTTTAGTCACTAGGAGAGCCCAGAGTGTGCCACAATATGCATTTTTTTTCTCCCCAAATACTGTGTGCTTACCGCTAGCATATTCACTCCAGAGGATGTTTAAAAACATACATAAGCAGGGAGAATATGGGATTAATCCAGTGCTTCTCACTGATCATGTGGCTCTTTGGGGAGGAAACTGAAATGTTAAGTTGAATTACTTTCTCTTTATTGTTAAGAGAGAATATCTGGTTCAGATTCGTTTGCCTTTACTGTCTTTGAAAAATGGAATTACTTGAAAGCTCGTATAAAACTTGTAATTATACAATGTTTTAGATCCTAAGATAATATACCTCGATTTTTCTCATTAATAAAATATATGAAATCATCAAAATGAAATACAATCACTTACTGGCTATAATGTTGTTAAAAGTATGAACTGTGTGGATATTCTAAAATATAGCTATCATTGCTTTAGGTAGAAGAAAGCATTTGTCTTGTCTCTTTGCTACAAAGACGGGAATTCTAGTTAAGTCATGAACTTCAAAAGTAATATTTTAACAAAGAAGATACAGTTTCTCTTTCGGAAAACCCATGTTTTATACTGATTTTTTAAAAAATTATAAACCAAGGATATCTTTTGCTTTTTAATGTTGTTGTCACCACAAAAGCCAAAACTACATCATCCTTCCAGATAATCTTCTGCTGCTACTAAGTCGCTTCAGTCGTGTCCGACTCTGTGTGACCCCGTAGACAGCAGCCCACCAAGCTCCCCCTTCTCGGGGATTCTCCAGGCAAGAACACTGGAGTGGGTTGCCATTTCCTTCTCCAATGCATGAAAGTGAAAAGTGAAAGGGAAGTCGCTCAGTCGTGTCCGACCCTCAGCGACCCCATGGACTGCAGCCTTCCAGGCTCCTCCATCCATGGGATTTTCCAGGCAAGAGTACTGGAGTGGGGTGCCATTGCCTTCTCTGAGATACTCTTCTAGAAGCCTTTTTAAAATTAGTAAAATGAAGCATTTCTTTTCTGGATTCCCACCAACTCCAGCACATTCTGGCATTGAAGTTATGAAATTGAAGGTGTACACACTAATCTTGCAATTTTTCTTGTAGGAATACAAGATTTTTCACCTTTTAGTTAAAATTCACCAGTGTGTAATACAGGGAAATATCTATAAACACCTAACTGCATAGGAAACCCAATGTAATAACTGATTTTAGCCTGTAAATTATTAATGATTTTGACAGGAGAAATTACAAATTATTCTGTTATGGAAACATACTTCATTACAAAATCAGTAGTATTTCATTTCTTTACAGAACTGGATTTTTATTTATCCAACTAAAATTTAGAAAAGAGGGACTAGATCATTTCCCATTTACTTGGTATGTAAGTCACTTGCCAGTTCTTCTGTAGTTCTGCTTAGTATGTATATTCTCGTTGTTCAGTTGCTCAGTCGTGTCCAACTCTTTGCAGCCCAAAGGACTGCAGCACTCCAGGCTTCCCTGTTCTTCACTGTCTCCTGGGGTTTGCTCAAACTCACGTCCACTGAATCAGTGATGCCATCCAACCATCTCGTCCCCTGTCGTCGTCTTCTCCCCCTGACTTCTCTTCCCAGCATCAGGATCTTTTCCCGCGAGTCAGCTATTTGCATCAGGTGGCCAAAGTATTGGCGCTTCAGCTTTAACATCAGTCCTTACAATGAATATTCAGGGTTGATTTTCTATAGGATTGACTGGTTTGATCTCCTTGCTGTCCAAGGGACTCTCAAGAAATGCTTCATTTAATTAATTTTAAAAGGTTTCCTTGAAGATTATCTGGAAGGATGTAGTTTTGAGTTTTGTGGTGACAACACCCTTAAAAAGCAAAGGAAATCCTTTCCATATATATATATATATATATTTTTTTTTTTTTAATATTCTACAGGACTCCAAAAGAAGGCCTTACCAGGAAGATAAAATCATGCCTGATAATTTTAGGAACGTTTGAATTATTTATTTTCATTCTCTAAAATCAGTAATATGTTAATTCTCTAGCAGCCAGATTGTTTATCTAACGATAATACTTCCCTTTTATGATGATGCTGAATAGTTTGCATTATTTTTGTATTAGAGGAAGTAATGAAGTCTATCAAGATGTGTATATACCAGTAATTGACAATCTGCACATATCGCTTAATTCTCTCCTGAGTGGTCTGACCATTTTGTTGAGAGCATAGGACTTAGAATTAGACTTGCCTTCAGATGCTGGCTGTGCTACTATATCGTTTAGGAATTCCTTTAGGCTCTACAGTGGAGCCCCCCAAGTGATGGCTTAAATACTAGGCTATTTTGTCACCTGACAGCAGTCTGGGAGGGGGACAGTTCAGGGCCTCCACTCAGGCTGCAGGAACTCAGCCTCCTCCTCTCTGCTTCATAGTTCCCGGGTGGCACCTTCTAGTCCAGGATGACTGCGGGGGCTGCAGGTAGAGTTGCTGCCCCTCGGGCAGAGGGAAAGACAGTGAAGAGTACTCCAGCAGAACCAGTTTCCTTTCCCTCCCACAGAGCCCTTGTGCTGACAGTGCATGACCTACCCTTGAGGGAGGCAGGAAGGGCCATCTTCACCGCAGCCAGCTGAAAGAGAGGGCTTCTGTTAACCGAGCACTAGGGAAGAATCGGAGAAGGCAATGGCACCCCACTCCAGTCCTCTTGCCTGGAAAATCCCACGGATGGAGGAGCCTGGTGGGCTGCAGTCCATGGGGGTCGCTAAGAGTCGGACACAACTGAGCGACTTCACTTTTGCTTTTCACTTTCATGCATTGGAGAAGGAAATGGCACCCCACTCCAGTGTTCTTGCCTGGAGAATCCCAGGGATGGGGGAGCCTGGTGGGCTGCCGTCTATGGGCTCACACAGAGTCGGACACGACTGAAGCGACTTAGCAGCAGCAGCAGCAGCAGCAAGAACAGATATTTGCTAAGCAACTAACATCCTCTGCCATAGTGACCTTGAGTAATTGAGCCCCAGCTTCCTTGTCCTTAAAAATGGTTGTAAAAATAGAATCTAATTCATAGACCCTAATATTTCAAGTATCAAGTGAGTTCATACATCTAATGCCTTTAACACAATGCCTGACATATAATAAATAAGCCATAAGTGTTATTATTCTTTCTAGCTATTTCCTTAATATCTCTAGGTTAATATCCCATAGATATTGCAAACTTGAAATGTTCAAATGTATTACAGATGCTTATTGCCTTCCCTTGCTCACCATCTATCTAGTCTTACAAGCTAGAAACCACAGAACAGTCTCTGAATAGCTCTCTGTTCCCATTTGTACTCAGCAGTCACCAAGTATAATTCTGCCTGCAAAATTGTTCATGGATCTCTCCACGCTGTCCCTCCACGTCCATTACCACTATCCGAATTCAAGCTGTCTTCATCCCTCACCTTCCACAGGTCTCCAGTGTCTACCAGGTAACATCCAAACTCCTGAGAACAGTAGTCAGAGTCTTCGCATAATCCCTGTAATCTGACTGCAATATTGGCATTGCCTTGATTCAACTGCTCCCTCCCGAGTTTTTCCAGATCACACCTTTCTTGTTCTCTGGCTCCGCTGAAAGCTCCCTCTTATCCAGATGGGACATTGTGACTCTCGTTTCGTCTCCAGGATAGCTGTTGAAGAATTCTCCAGTTGAAACATGAGGAAGCTAAGCACAGATTTTGAATATCTAGATTTGCTTTCTGGCAACTACTTTGGGATTTTGTTTATGAGGCCAGCGGATAGGTAGGTACAGCAGCATGGCACTCCTTATCATAACTAGGTACCTAAGTGTGTACGGATAAAAGAACAGAGGGCCCTTGAGTGAAAGGAGTGGGTTTGGGGGGAGGGGAGTTGATGTCTCTCAAATGGATAGGTTAGCATGTTCAGCAATTTTCAAAGTATTGGTTTAGATCTTGAAACTCATTATTTTTGCTTTGCTAGACAATAGCATTAGTTTAGGTACTTAATGTGAATGCTATGGATGCATTTTGCTTTCAAATTGAAATGAAGTAGAGAAGGTTAGCTTTATTGAGGTTGTGTGTGTCTCTGTGTGTAGAGTGCCTAACAGGATGTATAATGTAATTTCAAAGCCCTCTGATGCATATTTGGAAAACTAAGTTTGTAGTACAATTAAAACATATCTTTGGTCATAGATTACTTGGCCTTTTGCCATTCTCGTAGGCAATGTCGTACTTAAATAGCCTGGATTGGCTGAGAAAAATAATTGCTGCTATGAAATAATTTTGCAATTACCGCTGTAATTAAGGGCAGTTTGTTAATGAAAGTGCTTGGTGAATAATGACTGCAGGGCACTCCATCTTGCAGCTTCATGCCAGATGATTGGTTCATGTGGTGGAGGCAGTTAGGGAATTAGTGACACAGCTGTCATGGTTACTGGATGGATGTAAATATCCTTTGCAGTTGATGATGAAGAACCATCATTAGCCTCCTGCCCCTTGGGAACTGGTCAGATGAACAAAAATAAACTTAACACATGATGGTAAAAGCCATTCCTTCTGTCTCCTTTTCTTCAGTCTGAACAATTAACATTCTAACAGAAGCTGCAGAGAGAGTGTAGATGAACCCTCTCCACTTTTCCAGGCATGTTAGTGTGATAAATGTTCCTCCTGGTAGGGCATTGGTTGTTCACAGTTTATAACCGCTCTTATTAGCTTATGGGCCAGTTAAAAACTGCTCTTTAGAGACCCACAGGCCCCATTTAAATTTTTCTTGTTCATCTCCAGGTGGTGTAGATTCAGTTCGGCCCTTTGAAGAGTGCCCGTGGATGGATTTTTGCATGCTGTCTGCGTGGCTGCAGGGCCAATGGAAGATCAATTTTCTCTAGTTGGGTTTATTTGCTTGTGTAAAATTTATGTTGTTATGAAGATGACCTGGATGCTTGTCTGATCTTTGTAGTTTGAAAAGTCCTTGTTGAAGGTTGAGGATCCTTGTTTTTTTTTTGTTTTTTTTTCCCCTCCTTAAAATAAGACACCCTAGGTGTCTAAGTGTGCTTCCTATTTATATTCATTCCACTTCCTTGGTGTTTTGATGTTGTTTTTCATTGTAAATTTGCTTAAGCAATCTTTTGTAGAGTAATTTCATAACATGCACACACGGTGGTTTTACATTGAGATGCTCGTGATCTGCAACTCATTAACTTTTGCTGACTGGGAAGTCAATATTACGCTGTGCATTTTCTCTTGCTTTATCTTGCTATCTAGTCAGTTTTATTCCTTGTAAGAGATGTTCTTTGAACACTTCCAAGGAACTTAAGCACAACTTTTCTTGATGTCCAGGATACTAAATCTTCTTTTTGGGACCCTAAGGATTTAGGAGTTTGTGTCATTACATCAGAGTCAATTACCTACCCTTAAACAGGGGACGTCAACAGGTTTCTGGGTTTGAGTTCACAGTGACTGTTCATGGTGACACCGTGCATAAAAAGGATGGGTTTCTTGCTCCTTGTATTTGGGGGTTTCTTGCACTTGCCTAATGCTCTCTTTGATGCCTGGGTCTCCTCTTGGTTTTAGCAAGAGGTGTTGGATGGAAGGGATGAGAATTCTCTCTCTCTCAACACACACACACACACACATACTGTGGCCCAAACCTCTGCCTCTTCATTTTGCCTTCATTGGCTGTCACAGAGAATGAAAAATGTTAGCAAGTTGAGGTATGAACAGAGCCATGTTCTGATGTTGAGCTGCTCCCTTGACTACTGAGTCATCTGACTCTCTACTTCAGATGAACTCGTTACTCCTTTTCTCATCATTTGTCGATAAGTGACTCTAGAGATTCTTGTAGCCAACTTCATTGTGATCAGATATTCTCAGATACAGGCTAGCTTGCTGGTCCCAAATGGTAAGTGCCTAAAAGTCAAATAACTTGAAAAACCTCACATTTTGAACATTAAAAAAAAGATTTATCTCAGTCCAATAAACGACAACTCCTGAAGGGTATTCTGAGGCATGGTCACAGCTGGCAAAGTGATTTGGGTTCTGGTAGAATGTGACTTTCCAGGCATTGTCTTCACAGTGTCTGGGTGCAGGGGGAGCTGGCAGGAGGTTTTGCATTAAATCAACAGCAGAAAGCAGGCAGAGAGGACATGTGCTAGAAAACACCTTCCAAGCCTCAGGAAAACTGCACTTCTGATTTTAGCTCGAGTATGGGCTTTTGTGGCAGGTCAGTTCAGTTCAGTAGCTCAGTCCTTTCTGACTCTGCAACCCTGTGGACTGCAGCAGGCCAGGCTTCCTTGTCCATCACCAACTCCTGGAGCTTACTCAAAACTCATGTCCATTGAGTCAGTGATGCCATCTAACCATCTCATCCTCTGTCGTCCCCTTCTCCTTCCGCCTTCAATCTTTCCCAGCATCAGGGTCTTTTCAAATGAGTCAGTTCTTCGCATCAGGTGGCCAAAGTATTGGAGTTTCAGCTTCAGCATCAGTCCTTCCAATGAATATTCAGGACTGATCTCCTTCAGGATGGACTAGTTGGATCTCCTTGCAGTCCAAGGGACTCTCAAGAGTCTTCTTCAACACCACAGTTCAAAAGCGTCAATTCTTCGGCACTCAGCTTTCTTTATAGTCCCAACTCTCACATCCATACAGGACAAGATAACTGCAATAGGAAAGGAAAAAACGATTGTGTCTCTAATTGGTGGGGCTTGGGGTAGGGGTATTGGGGAACTTTTCCTCCTTCAGGAGAGATGTGACATGCTGCAGTGTTTAGATATTCAGTGTGTGTCCCATTTTTGTTTGGTTTGGTGATGTTTTGATTTTTCTTTTTTTTTTTTTGGCTAAACATATGAGACATGAGTTTAATTGAATTTCCAAGCCAACTCTGCAGGCGCCCTCATAAAGTATACTTAAAGATGCTTTACAGATTTTTAAGAGAGGTGGCCTTGTGAATCTAAGAATCTGTAGGGGGCAGGAGGGCAGGTTCTGAGTTTGGATCTGTAGTTGAAATTCCCAAGCAAAACCGAGTCTGTTCTCCTTTAGTTTTCTGGGCTAGTTTGGACGAGAACCGGAGTCTGCCTTTTTCACATGGAAGCTCTGTAAACTTTACCCTGTTTCTCCAGTGGCCACCACAGTGATAACGAGTCATGTCGCATTTTGTCCTTTGGCCATCCTTTCTATGAAAGCAACACTAATTATAAAAATTGAACATAAACTTGTACTGTTTAATAGGTTTGGGTTTAATTTTGCCTCAGTGGGAAGGCTTTCGATTAAAAGAATCTTTTTTTTCCTCTCCTCCTCCCCCCTTTTTCTTTTGGTAGAACAGTTAGTTAAAGGCGTAGGAAATTGATTTTAGTGTCACAGAGGACATTTCTGACAGGAATGCACGTTGAAATGATTCAGAGCATCTGTTTCTCTTGCGTGTGCCCAGCACAGCTGAGAGCTGTACCTAAATTAAACTGTTGAACGTGTCAGCTCTGAATCGGATCACAATTTACATCCAATGGCTTGGTTGGAATTTCTAACATCTCATGAACTTCCTCCCCTAATTTACGGAACGAACTCTCACTCAAAGTGACCATTTGTTCTCGATGCCAATATGTCATGGTCAGAATCGATTGAGCTTTAGAGTTACTTGTTTTCGTACGGTCACTTTGCCTGTGAAACAAAATCCTGTCTGCAGTCTGTGTTTCTCCTGGCAGGGTTGGTGGATGATGGTTTGGTGGGTGTTTTCGTTACTTTTCATCTTTACCCTGGTGCGGTGTCTGTCATGCCGTCTGGCACCAGGAATTCTGCTGGTTGGAGAGCACAGGAATTACATGTACTCTGTTGACAGCTGTACCCAGGGCATCCAGCGTAAAACCTGGGAGGCACTAAATGAATGAAGAATGAGCATTTTCTACATGATCGTGCAGCGGTCTTAGACTCTTGACTCCGAAGGCCCGCTTGTCTACCCTGCTTGTGTTTCTTAGGAATTAGGAAGGCTCACTTGTGTCAGTTACAGTGAGGCATGTCCTTTGAAGTTGAAGGACGGGCAGTTATTTTGTGTGTGTGAACTTTTTACATTCACAGAAGAAATAATTTACTGGGAATGAGAAGGAAAAGTGACTCTGTTGATGCATAATAGGGACTGGAGCTCGTTAACTTAATTACTCAGTGGTTCCTGACAATGCTTCTCTCCCCCTACGTTCACCCTCTTACCCTTAAGCAGTATTTACCTAGGGACTTGGATTAGAGAATGCTGAGCAGAGTGGCTTCCACCCCTACCCTTCCTGTGCTGGCGGGTCCACACCCAACTGAGGCTCACGGTGCTGTTTGTACAGGGGTGTCCTGAGGCGCTAGTGTGCATGCACTTGACCTTGACGATTAGCAGGTCACTCCTGGCGCGTCGGTTGAGAGCATTATGTCATGCATACTCTTGCATCTCTAAGAGCAGTTCTCTGAGAACCTATTAGTGAAGTTAGAAAGCTGCAAACTTTGCAGTGAGTTGGATATTTAAAAATTAAGTTTCCTTTGCTTAATAGTTTGAGGCGGATGTTCCGGCTGTATGGATAGGCTAGCTCTACCCAGCCATTCAGTGACCAAGGCCAACAGTGGCTCTGCCACCTTCTACAAGGAGATTCTGGAGTCGTTCCAGTCATACCCTTTTAGCCTCTTGTAAGGGAGAAAGGGAAAGGGGAGGGGAGCAGCTTGTTCTTCGGACACACATCCCTTCTGCTCACTCGGGCAGGACATAGGCACAACCTAGGCGCGGGGACGGCTGGGAAATGCAGGGTAACAGCCACTCTTGTGCCAGGCCACCTGGATGAAGGTGAGAGTGGGTGAGTGACAGACAGCAGGCGCTGGGCCACAGGCTTGCTTGCTCTTGCAAAGTTCCATTGTTTGCCACAGACTTTACAGTGTCTGATTATTTCCCCCTTTCGTTCCTTGGGGGTCAAGCTGTTTATGAAGACGATGATGTACATCACTGGTCGAGCAGCTGTCTTATGTCCTTCTGGTTAATATCAATGCACGTATGTTTTTTTTTTTAAAACTTTGAAAGCAGCATCAATGCTCGGACCAGTTTATCGGCCCATTTTATCACATGGGAACGCTTGTGTAATTTCTCTCTACTTTTTTGTCTTTGGGAAGCATGGTAGTATAGAGACATTTTGGTAGATTTGTAGTCCCTTTTTCTTCATCTGGGAAGATACTGGACATACCGTTGATATGTTCATCGTTATTCAGGAAAACTTGGACGGCATCAACACTGTTGTCTGCGAATATTATTGTCTAGTATATACAGATGGTCACTGCCTAATGTGAAATTAGGTTTCTATTCAGGATCTTTGTTCAGAAGCAGTTCTTGAGTTGACATGAGAAATTGTTGCCAGTATTATCGGTTTTGACTTTTCTAGTATATTTCCTCCAAGGATCGACAACAGACTTTCGCCTACCTTGATTAGATTTTAGAGACAACGTCTGATTCTCTGCTCACACCGTTCAGAGAAATTATACTCCCAGTCATCTCCTGATGCTTTAGGATGGAATATGTCAAGATCTTTAAGGCATTTAAACCTGTGTTGAGATTGTCTTAGTATCCTTTGGTACTTTACCACAAACGAGGAATTGTCAGTTCTTGCTGTGCAAGAAATGTTATTTTTAAAGAGAGGATTTAAATGAGGACCTCCCTGGTGGCTCAGATGGTAAAGCATCTGTCTACAATGCAGGAGACCCGGGTTCGATCCCTGGGTTGGGAAGATCCCCTGGAGAAGGAAATGGCAATCCACTCCAGTATTCTTGCCTGGAAAATCCCATGGACAGAAGAGCCTAGTAGGCTACAGTCCATGGGGTCGCAAAGAGTTGGACATGACTGAGCGACTTCACTTCACTTCATCTGACTTTTAAAGTCTTAGTTCAACTAGACAGTTTTGGTTTTATGCAGACACAAATCACCTTGAGTTTTGTTTTATTTTTGGTGAGAGAGGGTCAAGAAATAAGTTAGGTATATTCTAAGCCATGGTCAGTAGATGCTCTTTATTTTATGTAGGGGATAGTTTCATTTTAAATACACAGTATTTAGATACACCTTGTTGCTCCAGTATTGATAGCGCATAAAGTAGGAGTTGCTGTTTTGTGACGTGCTTTCTGAGTATGATTCATTATAAGGTCACAGTTCTGTGATTTCAGCTATATTGAAGCTACTATTAATGAATGAGTACATATCTGCAGTGTATTTATATAGCTTCCTACCCTTCAGTGATCAAACCATGAGATGCTTCAGTGTAGAAGGGCTTGCTAAAGGTGATGGGCAGAAAACACACTCTTCCAATGGTGATATTGATCTGTCTTCAGTGTCTTGTGAATGGGCTTAATGTCTAGGGTATGGACATTATTAAAATAGAACTTATCCAAAAATAAAGTTCTTGAAATGTAAATAAAGTAGCATTGGAGAGAGAAACAGATGATTTTTCCCCCGACATTTAACCAGTTGCCGCCTTGCCTCGCTCACTTATTAAAGCATCTTGTGTGACGTCATTCTGTAACTCTGTGTTCATGTTTCCGTCTTCCGTACTAGCCTGTGAGCTTCTTGGAAGAAGGCGACATGTTCATTTCAAGTTTGCATGGCACATCTACCCAATAAATGGGTGACGAATGAGCTAAAGGAGGGATAAGTATCTTCAAGCAGGAAAATCTTGTCCTTTTGTCAGTTGTTGGAAACTAATCTAAAGACCCTCAGAGTTTTGGGGAAAAAAATGTTACATATGTTTTCTGGACACCGAGAATCTTTCGTTGTCCATCTCTGCTCATCTGCCCATCTGATTACTTAATCTTGTCTTTAAAAATTAAGAAAAAGTACACACTAGGTAGATGGGTCTAAAATGATGAACCTGTTGTTTTTATTCTCCTCGTAAAAGCAGAAGCTTTTTGGGAGGGGGTTTTTCTCCTGTGACAAGTGTCTGACCCACCCCTCTCCCCTGCAAGCTCCATGCCCACCCTGAGCCTGTTTACTCCCCTGTGAAATTGACAACCTCACCAGGCTCTATGTGAACCGAAGGAGACACTCTAGTCCAGGGGNACACACACACACACACACATACTGTGGCCCAAACCTCTGCCTCTTCATTTTGCCTTCATTGGCTGTCACAGAGAATGAAAAATGTTAGCAAGTTGAGGTATGAACAGAGCCATGTTCTGATGTTGAGCTGCTCCCTTGACTACTGAGTCATCTGACTCTCTACTTCAGATGAACTCGTTACTCCTTTTCTCATCATTTGTCGATAAGTGACTCTAGAGATTCTTGTAGCCAACTTCATTGTGATCAGATATTCTCAGATACAGGCTAGCTTGCTGGTCCCAAATGGTAAGTGCCTAAAAGTCAAATAACTTGAAAAACCTCACATTTTGAACATTAAAAAAAAGATTTATCTCAGTCCAATAAACGACAACTCCTGAAGGGTATTCTGAGGCATGGTCACAGCTGGCAAAGTGATTTGGGTTCTGGTAGAATGTGACTTTCCAGGCATTGTCTTCACAGTGTCTGGGTGCAGGGGGAGCTGGCAGGAGGTTTTGCATTAAATCAACAGCAGAAAGCAGGCAGAGAGGACATGTGCTAGAAAACACCTTCCAAGCCTCAGGAAAACTGCACTTCTGATTTTAGCTCGAGTATGGGCTTTTGTGGCAGGTCAGTTCAGTTCAGTAGCTCAGTTCTTTCCGACTCTGCAACCCTGTGGACTGCAGCAGGCCAGGCTTCCTTGTCCATCACCAACTCCTGGAGCTTACTCAAAACTCATGTCCATTGAGTCAGTGATGCCATCTAACCATCTCATCCTCTGTCGTCCCCTTCTCCTTCTGCCTTCAATCTTTCCCAGCATCAGGGTCTTTTCAAATGAGTCAGTTCTTCGCATCAGGTGGCCAAAGTATTGGAGTTTCAGCTTCAGCATCAGTCCTTCCAATGAATATTCAGNCATCTAACCATCTCATCCTCTGTCGTCCCCTTCTCCTTCCGCCTTCAATCTTTCCCAGCATCAGGGTCTTTTCAAATGAGTCAGTTCTTCGCATCAGGTGGCCAAAGTATTGGAGTTTCAGCTTCAGCATCAGTCCTTCCAATGAATATTCAGGACTGATCTCCTTCAGGATGGACTAGTTGGATCTCCTTGCAGTCCAAGGGACTCTCAAGAGTCTTCTTCAACACCACAGTTCAAAAGCGTCAATTCTTCGGCACTCAGCTTTCTTTATAGTCCCAACTCTCACATCCATACAGGACAAGATAACTGCAATAGGAAAGGAAAAAACGATTGTGTCTCTAATTGGTGGGGCTTGGGGTAGGGGTATTGGGGAACTTTTCCTCCTTCAGGAGAGATGTGACATGCTGCAGTGTTTAGATATTCAGTGTGTGTCCCATTTTTGTTTGGTTTGGTGATGTTTTGATTTTTCTTTTTTTTTTTTTGGCTAAACATATGAGACATGAGTTTAATTGAATTTCCAAGCCAACTCTGCAGGCGCCCTCATAAAGTATACTTAAAGATGCTTTACAGATTTTTAAGAGAGGTGGCCTTGTGAATCTAAGAATCTGTAGGGGGCAGGAGGGCAGGTTCTGAGTTTGGATCTGTAGTTGAAATTCCCAAGCAAAACCGAGTCTGTTCTCCTTTAGTTTTCTGGGCTAGTTTGGACGAGAACCGGAGTCTGCCTTTTTCACATGGAAGCTCTGTAAACTTTACCCTGTTTCTCCAGTGGCCACCACAGTGATAACGAGTCATGTCGCATTTTGTCCTTTGGCCATCCTTTCTATGAAAGCAACACTAATTATAAAAATTGAACATAAACTTGTACTGTTTAATAGGTTTGGGTTTAATTTTGCCTCAGTGGGAAGGCTTTCGATTAAAAGAATCTTTTTTTTCCTCTCCTCCTCCCCCCTTTTTCTTTTGGTAGAACAGTTAGTTAAAGGCGTAGGAAATTGATTTTAGTGTCACAGAGGACATTTCTGACAGGAATGCACGTTGAAATGATTCAGAGCATCTGTTTCTCTTGCGTGTGCCCAGCACAGCTGAGAGCTGTACCTAAATTAAACTGTTGAACGTGTCAGCTCTGAATCGGATCACAATTTACATCCAATGGCTTGGTTGGAATTTCTAACATCTCATGAACTTCCTCCCCTAATTTACGGAACGAACTCTCACTCAAAGTGACCATTTGTTCTCGATGCCAATATGTCATGGTCAGAATCGATTGAGCTTTAGAGTTACTTGTTTTCGTACGGTCACTTTGCCTGTGAAACAAAATCCTGTCTGCAGTCTGTGTTTCTCCTGGCAGGGTTGGTGGATGATGGTTTGGTGGGTGTTTTCGTTACTTTTCATCTTTACCCTGGTGCGGTGTCTGTCATGCCGTCTGGCACCAGGAATTCTGCTGGTTGGTAATAGTTCCTGAGCACAGGAATTACATGTACTCTGTTGACAGCTGTACCCAGGGCATCCAGCGTAAAACCTGGGAGGCACTAAATGAATGAAGAATGAGCATTTTCTACACGATCGTGCAGCGGTCTTAGACTCTTGACTCCGAAGGCCCGCTTGTCTACCCTGCTTGTGTTTCTTAGGAATTAGGAAGGCTCACTTGTGTCAGTTACAGTGAGGCATGTCCTTTGAAGTTGAAGGACGGGCAGTTATTTTGTGTGTGTGAACTTTTTACATTCACAGAAGAAATAATTTACTGGGAATGAGAAGGAAAAGTGACTCTGTTGATGCATAATAGGGACTGGAGCTCGTTAACTTAATTACTCAGTGGTTCCTGACAATGCTTCTCTCCCCCTACGTTCACCCTCTTACCCTTAAGCAGTATTTACCCAGGGACTTGGATTAGAGAATGCTGAGCAGAGTGGCTTCCACCCCTGCCCTTCCTGTGCTGGCGGGTCCACACCCAACTGAGGCTCACGGTGCTGTTTGTACAGGGGTGTCCTGAGGCGCTAGTGTGCATGCACTTGACCTTGACGATTAGCAGGTCACTCCTGGCGCGTCGGTTGAGAGCATTATGTCATGCATACTCTTGCATCTCTAAGAGCAGTTCTCTGAGAACCTATTAGTGAAGTTAGAAAGCTGCAAACTTTGCAGTGAGTTGGATATTTAAAAATTAAGTTTCCTTTGCTTAATAGTTTGAGGCGGATGTTCCGGCTGTATGGATAGGCTAGCTCTACCCAGCCATTCAGTGACCAAGGCCAACAGTGGCTCTGCCACCTTCTACAAGGAGATTCTGGAGTCGTTCCAGTCATACCCTTTTAGCCTCTTGTAAGGGAGAAAGGGAAAGGGGAGGGGAGCAGCTTGTTCTTCGGACACACATCCCTTCTGCTCACTCGGGCAGGACATAGGCACAACCTAGGCGCGGGGACGGCTGGGAAATGCAGGGTAACAGCCACTCTTGTGCCAGGCCACCTGGATGAAGGTGAGAGTGGGTGAGTGACAGACAGCAGGCGCTGGGCCACAGGCTTGCTTGCTCTTGCAAAGTTCCATTGTTTGCCACAGACTTTACAGTGTCTGATTATTTCCCCCTTTCGTTCCTTGGGGGTCAAGCTGTTTATGAAGACGATGATGTACATCACTGGTCGAGCAGCTGTCTTATGTCCTTCTGGTTAATATCAATGCACGTATGTTTTTTTTTTTAAACTTTGAAAGCAGCATCAATGCTCTGACCAGTTTATCGGCCCATTTTATCACATGGGAACGCTTGTGTAATTTCTCTCTACTTTTTTGTCTTTGGGAAGCATGGTAGTATAGAGACATTTTGGTAGATTTGTAGTCCCTTTTTCTTCATCTGGGAAGATACTGGACATACCGTTGATATGTTCATCGTTATTCAGGAAAACTTGGACGGCATCAACACTGTTGTCTGCGAATATTATTGTCTAGTATATACAGATGGTCACTGCCTAATGTGAAATTAGGTTTCTATTCAGGATCTTTGTTCAGAAGCAGTTCTTGAGTTGACATGAGAAATTGTTGCCAGTATTATCGGTTTTGACTTTTCTAGTATATTTCCTCCAAGGATCGACAACAGACTTTCGCCTACCTTGATTAGATTTTAGAGACAACGTCTGATTCTCTGCTCACACCGTTCAGAGAAATTATACTCCCAGTCATCTCCTGATGCTTTAGGATGGAATATGTCAAGATCTTTAAGGCATTTAAACCTGTGTTGAGATTGTCTTAGTATCCTTTGGTACTTTACCACAAACGAGGAATTGTCAGTTCTTGCTGTGCAAGAAATGTTATTTTTAAAGAGAGGATTTAAATGAGGACCTCCCTGGTGGCTCAGATGGTAAAGCATCTGTCTACAATGCAGGAGACCCGGGTTCGATCCCTGGGTTGGGAAGATCCCCTGGAGAAGGAAATGGCAATCCACTCCAGTATTCTTGCCTGGAAAATCCCATGGACAGAAGAGCCTAGTAGGCTACAGTCCATGGGGTCGCAAAGAGTTGGACATGACTGAGCGACTTCACTTCACTTCATCTGACTTTTAAAGTCTTAGTTCAACTAGACAGTTTTGGTTTTATGCAGACACAAATCACCTTGAGTTTTGTTTTATTTTTGGTGAGAGAGGGTCAAGAAATAAGTTAGGTATATTCTAAGCCATGGTCAGTAGATGCTCTTTATTTTATGTAGGGGATAGTTTCATTTTAAATACACAGTATTTAGATACACCTTGTTGCTCCAGTATTGATAGCGCATAAAGTAGGAGTTGCTGTTTTGTGACGTGCTTTCTGAGTATGATTCATTATAAGGTCACAGTTCTGTGATTTCAGCTATATTGAAGCTACTATTAATGAATGAGTACATATCTGCAGTGTATTTATATAGCTTCCTACCCTTCAGTGATCAAACCATGAGATGCTTCAGTGTAGAAGGGCTTGCTAAAGGTGATGGGCAGAAAACACACTCTTCCAATGGTGATATTGATCTGTCTTCAGTGTCTTGTGAATGGGCTTAATGTCTAGGGTATGGACATTATTAAAATAGAACTTATCCAAAAATAAAGTTCTTGAAATGTAAATAAAGTAGCATTGGAGAGAGAAACAGATGATTTTTCCCCCGACATTTAACCAGTTGCCGCCTTGCCTCGCTCACTTATTAAAGCATCTTGTGTGACGTCATTCTGTAACTCTGTGTTCATGTTTCCGTCTTCCGTACTAGCCTGTGAGCTTCTTGGAAGAAGGCGACATGTTCATTTCAAGTTTGCATGGCACATCTACCCAATAAATGGGTGACGAATGAGCTAAAGGAGGGATAAGTATCTTCAAGCAGGAAAATCTTGTCCTTTTGTCAGTTGTTGGAAACTAATCTAAAGACCCTCAGAGTTTTGGGGAAAAAAATGTTACATATGTTTTCTGGACACCGAGAATCTTTCGTTGTCCATCTCTGCTCATCTGCCCATCTGATTACTTAATCTTGTCTTTAAAAATTAAGAAAAAGTACACACTAGGTAGATGGGTCTAAAATGATGAACCTGTTGTTTTTATTCTCCTCGTAAAAGCAGAAGCTTTTTGGGAGGGGGTTTTTCTCCTGTGACAAGTGTCTGACCCACCCCTCTCCCCTGCAAGCTCCATGCCCACCCTGAGCCTGTTTACTCCCCTGTGAAATTGACAACCTCACCAGGCTCTATGTGAACCGAAGGAGACACTCTAGTCCAGGGGCTCACAGGTACTAAGCTTCCAGCATGCATTAGTTATAAGGATAACGAGGACAATTATGATTTGTTCTTTTCCGCAGAAGTCTTCCTTGTTTAAATATTTACAATGTCTATTACTTATTTGTGGTTGTTTTCCTTTATTATGCCCTTAAACAGAACTATTTTCCTAGAAATCAAGTGGCGTCCTCCATACCTAGGAACAGGGCTTAGGGAAAGTTAGGTGAAGTTGGTTCTGTTCCGTCACGGAAAGCAGGATGTAATAAGATCACCTTTCTCCCTGCTTTATAGAGGTGTCAGATCATGCATCGGATGAACTATGTAAAGTGGCACTTGTTTGTTTTTTTCAACATATAATACCTGTAAGGAATAGAATCTCTTCCTGTCAGATGGTTCTGTAAGCTTGCTCAAAGCCCAGTGAAATGATAAGATGCCACAGACTTTTGTGTTACCAACAAATATTGCTTTTTTTCCCCTTCATTTTAAAGAACAGATTTCTAGGTCGACAGTTGTGTTAAGGAATTTTCTATTCTGTTTAGGCTCTAGTGATGCGGTGCAGTGCCTCCTCGCTTATCTGGAGGTCTTAATATCAGATGACCTCGACTATCTGGGACACAGCGGCCCTGAGTAAACCGGAAAAGCCTCTTGAACTGCCTGCCATAAAAAATGTCACAGTCTTTTGTATTAAAATGTATGCAAATCACTCAAAGAAAGCACCCCAGGGTTTCGCCAAGACCAAATTTATTTCTGAATTTTACAATCCTATAGAACTTGTACAAAATCTTATCTATCTTGTTATCTTTTTTTTTTCTCCAGTGTCCATACATTGGAGTCAGAAGATGGGAGATTTGAGAGGTACAGGGTAGGGGGATGTTGCTAGATTCTAGTAGCCTCAAGTAAAAGGAGAAGTTCACTGGTAATACTGGGCCAGATGCCTATATGACCTAAACTGGCTGCGAGAGTGAAATTCTTTTTATTTTGCTCATTTAAAACAATAAGTATTATATAAACTTGTAGAACATTGTCCTCGATATAGTTTAAATAAGAAAGAAACTGATTTTATGGAACACTTCATGACGATTCCAGATGAATCAAGAATTCTCCTTTCTGTCTGGCATTTCCTGCTATCAATAGCATGGCATTCCTGAGGCATAAATCTTGGTCTTTTATTTTCGAGTAAGTTTCCTCTTCTGCTTTTCCCCATTGTTCATACATGATTCTCCTCAACCTTAGTTTTCCCCTTAAAGGATTTAAAACAGATATTTAGATAGCTATGGAGAAACTTAAGGTGTCTTGAATATTTGAATTTGTCAAAGTTTGATTTTTTAGTGTTAAGCGTCCTATCCTGCATTAACACTCTCACCCCAAATACAGAACTGTATTAATGTCTCCTTCCCCTCCGTAACTACAATTAGAAACTTGAGGCAAGGGATGATTCTACAGAGCATCACCAGAATCTAGCACCATGCCACACACAGAGACA
Organism: Oreotragus oreotragus; assembly: GCA_006410675.1. Classification (NCBI taxonomy): domain Eukaryota; kingdom Metazoa; phylum Chordata; class Mammalia; order Artiodactyla; family Bovidae; genus Oreotragus; species Oreotragus oreotragus. The sequence continues at coordinate 162,555 of SJYX01007465.1, forward strand.
GTGCTCAGTGATCCTTGCAGCAACAGTTGTTTGAGATAGAAACTATTTTTATCCCCATTTACAGATGAAGATTTGGAAGTTCAGAGAGACCGAGTGGTTTGCCTCGCGCCGCACAGCCAGAGGGTACAGCCACATCAAGCATGGGCAGTAGTCCCTGTTGCCAAGGCTGTATTATATTAGCTGCTAGGCTCACTGCTCAACTTCAGGAGAAGCTTAGAGTTCCTGGACTTGCCATTTCAATTCTTTGTAACTTAGAAGAACTGAGTTCCTGTTTCTTAACTGACAAAAAGGAAAAAAAAAGACTGATTGAAATCCATTATTAAACTTCTCTGGTTGATTGAATTGGCATAGCTGCCTAGCTCAGGAAATGAACTATTTTAAGGGACCTGAGATTTCATGCTTAAACCACCCCACCCCACCCCCTGCCCCACTCAACTACTCTTTCCTTTTCTTTTCTTTTCTTTACTTTGACAGAATTCTTGGGTTATACACTGAAAAGCCCATGAGTTACAGCTAATCTGTATGTTTAAAATTATACATTGACACTCCTTTTGGTTTTCCTTTTTAAAACTTTTTTTTAGAGGGTTGACAACTTTAAAAGAAATGGCATGTTCCTTTAACCTCAAGAACATTTTATTTAAATTTAGTCACTGGTTGGGGAAAGAATAAACAGAACCTTCACTTAAATGTTCCCATGTCTTAGAAGAATGAATGGGTAGTGATATGATTTATAGCTGGAATAAGAATAAAGAAGATAAAAAGAAAAATGAAACCCCAAATTATTGGTTTCAGCAGAGCATTTCTGATTTAATTCAAAACTGTGAATACCATTTATCCCCTGCTTAAATGTTTCCTGCCAGGTTGTGGAAGCAAATCCCTACCTTTTGTGTAAAGTGTAGCGTAATTCAGTGCTCACTGTCTATATAGATAACTTAAAGTGAAAAGAGGTAAATCACCATCCATAAATATATTCAGCACAGTGCCTCAATAAATATTTGTTGATTGACTAAATAGAAGAATGAATGAACAAATTTCATTCAAAAAGTAAAAATTGATGTATTAGCATTTAGACTATGTGTAACAGTTATAATTTACAAAAGTTAGTGATTAAAAACTAGAAAAAAGTTTTTTGTGTCATTGATACCTATACCTTGCTACAAGAAAACCCAAGTATGAAAAATGGAATATGTTGCTTTGTTAAAGAATTCACTCTTAAGATTCTAATATTTTCCAAAGAGACCTCAAAGGTCAGCTTTGTACTAAGTGGAAGTTCTCTCTTCTGGACTTTTAAACACTTTCTAATATATTTAGTAATTGAAAACTCAGACTTAGAATAAATAATGGTTACAGGTTCTGTGTATCTAAGTACACTTACTGCTGTCTGTGACTTACTCTTCTTCAGTCTGAACTTCAACCATGGGTTGCCCCAAAATTACTTCTAGAAAACAGAGTTGGATTTATTCAGCTGATGGTAGAATGTTTTGCTCCAGAGTGTGAAAATTTTCTGTTGTGATGTTTAAAACTTTCTCCAGTTAAAGACAAAAATCTTGCTGTAGGTTAAAAAAATACATAATATACTTTGTGTTTTTTTACAGTTGTCATTTTAGAAAGTCACATAGTGATATTTCATTGAGGCTGTCATTGAGCAAAACTTTTTTTTTTTTTTTTACCTTCCCCTTATGCTTTTTATTTTGGATTATTTGAATAGTCTCAGCAGTAGCAGATCTTTATCCTTTGGGGAAAATTAATATATTTGGAAGCAGCCCAAAGTCACTTGAAATCATGCTTTGAGGTGGGCATTGTAGTTGTGGGGTTTTTCAAAAGGAATGGCCAGGTGTAGCCCTGAGACGCTAGGATGCAAGTGTGTCACGTTGACTGTTGTGGACAAGAAGATAAAAGGGTAGTTCAGCTCTGTGGGGGTCATGGCAGCATAAATTGGGTAAACAGATGGCCTTTCAAGGCATAAAATAAAGCCAACAATAATAATAGTAATATAATCTTAAGGACAATATGCATTTAAACTTTTAAATCTATGAGGTCCAGTGATTTTCCTTGAATGTTTTAACCTCACTAACTAAAGCCTCGCCCTAGAAAGCCTTGAACAGTGGTGCGCAGCACTAGGGTGAGAAGAACCTAGGTCCTTAGGACCTGTGCTTTCATCGCTCGGTCGTGGCCGACTGTGACCCCATGGACTATAGCCCGCTAAGTTCCTCTGTCCATGGGATTTTCCAGGCAAGAATGTTGCCGTGGGTTCCCATTCCTTTCTCCAGGGGATCTCCCCGGCCCAGGGATCAGACCCACGTCTCCTGCATTGGCAGGCAGATTCTTTACCACTCACTGAACCACCGGGGAAGCCTACTTAGGATCCGGTTGGTCTCAAAGACGTGAAGGAGAGCGTAAGGTTCAACATCAACCTTGGCATTAGATGACACTAGGAATTGGGCCACAGCATACTTTTTTTTTCTGGCTTAAGTAGTTGAAAATCCATTTTAAAATCTCCTTCTGATCTTGTTTTTTGGTGTTTATATTTTTTGCTTCTCATCTCATTGGAAACAGTAAGTGCTCTTTGGTCCTCTTCCTACTGATGGAAGGTAAGGCTTTTTTCAGAATGTATTTCTGAATTTCATATTTGCAGAATATGGCCACCAAGGGCATTTTACCTTTCCAAGTTGCTTTTTGCAAAGGAAAACTATGTTGTCAAAAAATTATTTAGGCTCTAGTGATCATACATGCTTACTTCGGCTTGAAGTTTTTATCAAGCAAGCAAGACCAACAAATACTTTTAATGGGTTGGAGGAGAATCCACAACAAATATCTCTACAATGTGGGAAATTAAATCTGCCCTTAAGTATGGAAATCCAGAGCAACAGAAATGAAAACATTTAAAATATATGTTATATGTATCTTGTAACAGGCAAGTGACAGGGCTGAAATACTTTCTTTGTCGCTTGCTCACCCGATCGATTATTCATGGGCAACTTAAATCTTTCTCATTTTGAAAAGTGAAGCATGAGTAATTAAGTGATGCATCCATAAGTTGGAAATCAGGTTTTTACTGAAGCCCAATAATGAATAAAAAGTACATTAGCCAAATTAAAACTCTTGCCTGTCTATATATTGGCTATTGATGTGACTGTGAATTCCATTACTGTAGAGTGGAATCATGTTCATCAAAGAGCTTCCCAGAATTTTCCCTTGTATTAAAGTTCTGGTTTATTTCTAAATTGGTTCAGTTCAGTTCAGTCGCTCAGTCATGTCCGACTCTTTGTGACCCCATGAATCGCAGCACGCCAAGTGTGTGTGTGTGTGTGTGTGTGTGCTGTGTGTGCACATCGGTGTATTTCTCCCACAAATATACCTTAAATAAAATTTTGAGATTACATAATACTTATTATTTCAAGTGATTTGATGCTTAGAAAAATGTGTTGAAATTGAATATAATAGAAATAGGATATGACACCACCTGAAAGTTTGCACTGCCTATTCTTTAGTTTCATCTGAAACAGAATTTTTTCAGAACTAAACATCCTAAGATGAATAATGAATAGTGTTTCTATCTTTAACATGAGTCACAGATAAAACACTGAGTGCACTCTTGACGCGTCATCCCTTTGAATGCTTTAGCCCATCCCCCCAAAATTTAAAATCAAGATGCCAGTTACCTATTGCCTCCAGAAAATGCAGCATTGAGGGAGATAGTGATGGTGGAAGGAACTAGGTTTTAATAGAACTTGAAAGAATCCCTCTTTCACTGTGGCCAGCCAATGTTTTATTTGTCCTTTATCTCATTGTGCTGTGACTCTCCAAGCTAGAGAGGAGAGAAAAGCTTGTGAATCAAAGTGTGGATAAGAAGCAGAGACCGAAAGGACAAAAAAGCAAGAACTGACCGGGGAAGCAGTGGACTGCCAACACAGAAAGGGAGGGGCATTTCAAAGACAAGATTGGATGGGTGCATGTTGAAACCAGAAAGAGAAGAAAGTTCTTTTGGATAATGCAAACTGGGTTGAGCTCTGTGTACATAATCCGTGACTTGTCTGAGCTGGAAGAAGCCCATGAATGGGAGTCTAGATAAATCGTGCGGCCTTCTGGGAGTTGGATGGCAGGTGAGGCGAGAATCTAATTTTTTTCCTATCTTTGACATCATCTCCCTTAAGCACCTGTCACGCAGTGACTTGAGGGCTCCAAGTGACTTGGATTCTAGCGTAACTCTCCGAAGTTGGTTTCACCTTTAGTTGAATGAGTCTTTATTTCACTGTCTGAGCTTCTGTGCCTGCCCCCTAAGGTTCTGTTTCTTCCATGGGGAGATGATCTTCGCCATCTTGGATTGCTGTACCCATGAACAGGAATAGTCATTCCTTCACTCTCCATCTATCATCAGAGGTGGCAGGTTGATAGGTTTTCCCACCGTTTGCATAATTATTGTGCACATCTTTGGACACAAGGCAGTAATTGCATATTACCAGGTAACTAGTCCAAAAACAAGGACAAAAATTGGCTCTATAAACATGGGGACTTAATAAAGTGAAGCTTGTCATTTGTTTTGTGTTCCTTTTTTGAGTTGTGAATTGAAATATATTTGTTGCCCATTTTATCGATATTTACGTGTGTGTGTAATGGGGCTTTATTGTAGGCAGTTGTTAATTCTTTGTATGTCTGTGTACCTGTTTGAAGTATGCTATCCAATAAGATTATTTCTCTGATAATTCCAAGATGAAATGCATAGGTAGTGGCTGTGTCATTTTTAACACAATGTCTCTATTTAAGTTTCCTTTGAAGCTAGGAAGTTTGGGCATAAGCTGTTTATTATGCCATAGTTGTATTTCTTCCTAAAGAAAACCACCATTGAATTAACTTTTGCATAGTGTATTTCTATCAAAGCATTTGATCCTTGTTTCTGCAAGATAATCCTAAGAACTTTTTATTTTGAGAATAGAAAACCATGATGGATTTAATTCATAAAGGGAAGCTGCTGCAAGGAATGTAAATGTAAGCGCTTGATAAGGTAGGATTTCCTAGTTGCTATGGCAACCTTTGGGTCATGAGCCTGAGAAAATATAAAGTAAGTCCTGAAGCTGTGAAGATGATTATAAAATTTAACTGTCATTCTTCATTTAGAGTTGATGGCAAACATTATTTACTTAAGTTTATCTCAAGGCAAGTATGGATCCGTTTTTAAAAATCTGAGACTCAGATCACAAAGGAATCCATGTTGCACATGTCTAACATTATAAAGTGCATGCAGCATTTTATTATTCTAACCAGACTATTTGTACATAATATCCCCGTAGATTTGGTCACCTTCCTATGGAAGCCAACAGTTTTCATCTCTTGAATTCTTAATGAAGACTGTAGAAGGCAGCTGTATACATTGAGTAATTTTACAGAAATGTGTGTGTGTTCCATGCCAAAAAGAAGGCCTAGGGGACTGTGTGGAAAGAAGGCCTTTGTGCCTTCTTTTCAGGTTCAAATATAAATAAACTGTTTGGGGTGGACAAATGCCAGGAAGGGGTGTTAATACAGTTGTATATTTTCAAAATATATCACAACCTGGAGTCTAAAGAGGTGGGTTATAATCCCTTTCATTAACGCTTCCCTGCTCCCTTCCAGGACATGGTTGGTGGTGGTGAAATCCATTTTTTTTCTACTATGGAAGAATGACTACAAGGCATCAGATCTCTAAATTGAAATATGATGCTTAACCATGTAGTATGACAAAGTATCTGCTTTTCTTTCTTTATCTTTTACAGAATGCTGTTAATTTGTACTAATGACCTATGAGACCCATTGCAAATTACCCAGTCTTGCAAATTAGTGAGTATGTGAACAAATACTATAAAACTATCAGTTACAGCATCAAACAAATGTAGTTTATTGCAGGAAGAAAAATAGACTTGCATATTGAGAGGGAACATATTTTTACAACCAGATAAGTGCTTTCCTGTCGTCTGCTTGCCCTTCGGGGAGTGTCAACACATTATATGGTCTGTGGCAGCCAATGGCTTACTGGCTCTTGAGCAAGAAACATTGTATATTTTTTTAAAATGCAGGCATAGAAAATCTCAGTGATTACATGTATACTGGAATCTGGTGTTAAAATTTTTTCCCATATCCTTTGCCTCCTTAAAAAAAAGGTTCCTCTTTCCAACTTTGTATGCTGAACCTTTACACCAAAAAGAACAGAATTTAAGGTTATTAAGAACAGAATGTATACTTGGCTGGCTTTTCTGTACCTCACCCATCTGAGTCTGAACCTGCAGGATTATTCATCCCCTCCCTTTTGCAGGAAGAGGGAGAATTCCAGCCCACACACCCAGCAGCATATACTCTGCTCATCAAAGCACTTTTCTCAGTTGGTTTGTATTCATGTCTAGCAGCAGAAATAGCTGCTCTTTTTCTTCCCTTTTTTTCCCTTTTCTTCTGGCGTCTCGTAATTGCAACTGGTAATGTGTCTTCTTCCTAACCTGGGAGCAGCACAGAGACAACTGCACTCTCCCACTCACACACAGCCCGGCTCCCAGCTGGAGCCCAGTGGCAGTTGGTTCAGCTCCGTTTCCCTTTCATTCCATCTCCCTTCATCGGTGAGCTTTACCTGGGTCTGTCAGTTGCCTCCTTTATTTGTATCCCCCTTGTTCCTCACATTCTTCTGACTTGCTAATAACAACCACAGCAACAGCCTCAGCAGCAAAGGCCCCATTGGTAATGGGCACTTTTAAGTGCCAGGTAAATGCCAGAAACTGTGATCAGTTCTGTGTTGTTTATTTGTGTTTATTGAATGCTTTACCCAAGGTTGTATATGTGTGTTTGTATATACATACACACAGACACACACACATATTATATGTTTAAATTTTCATTTTAAATTATCATACGGTAAGATTTCCATTTTTTTCCTTTTTTGTGTCCAGTTCTGTAAGTTTTAACAAATGTGCATGCATTCAAGCTTCAGAACATTTCTGTCACCCCAAAGTTTATCATGTTACATGATAAACATTTTGAATGTGTTTTATCCTCATGGTGTTATGGGATAGTACCATTATATCTCTTTTTAATTTTTTTAAATTTTTTTTTTAATGAGGAAAATAAGCATCAGAGAAATGAAGCAACTGAGTCAAGGTTGTACACCTAATAAAGAATAAAGCCAGGATTGGAACCCAAACCTGGAACTTGAGACCCAGGTTGTCTAAAGTCTAGAACTCCAGCTCTCAGGCACTGTTCCCTATTACCAATTACAAAAACCAGCTTAGGGTCATATTCTAAGGTCTTCATATGAGTTTTAAATGATGTTGCATCTTGTAAAGGATCATGGATATTTTTATCTGATACACTCTCCAAAGACCCTAGTAGCCTAGGGCTTCATGCATTTATTTTTTATCTTTTTTTTTTTTTAATTGGAGTGTAATTGCTTTACAATGTTGTGTTAGTTGCTGCTATACAAGTAAGTGAATCAGCCATATGTGCACATATATCCCCTCCCTCTGGGACCTGCTTCCTTTGTTTTAACTTCAGGTAAGACTGGTAAGAGGCTTCCCTGGTGGCTCAGAGCTTAAAGCGTCTTCCTCCAATGTGGGAGACCTGGATTCTATCCCTGGGTTGGGAAGATCCCCTGGAGAAGGAAATGGCAATCCACTCCAGTATTCTTGCCTGGAGAATCCCATGGACGGAGGAGCCTGGTAGGCCACAGTCCATGGGGTCGCCTAAGAGGACTGAATTGAACATCTTTTTGGTTCACCTAGAAACCGTGAATGCTTTCCAGACCAGACCAAACTGCCCAACACCCATGTCTCATTGCTGTCATGCTACCCTTCCCCCACAGGCTCTGTCACCCAGCTACACAGAAACCAGAGCTGGGCTTTTCCATTAGCCATGGTCAGCTCACACTGTCCTATCTCTCTCTGCAAAAATAAAACCTTTTTCCGTAGCTGTGGGCTCTTCTGTGAGGGTGAGTCAGCTTTAGGAATAATAACTAGAATCTTTCATCCATGCTTTCACTCTAATGTGCTGATGCCCGAATCATCCTAAATATCAATACAGAATTTTGCTTCAGACTAGGGATTCTTCTGTCATCATCCAGTATAAATCCCCTGAAGTGCAAAAGAAACTATGAGCAATAAAGGAAGTAGTAAAGTTGTATTTGGAGAAAGATTAGGGGGCAAAATGCTTTGTTCAGGGATAGGCGAGTGCTTCGTAGATGGTCAGAGAAGCTCCTTTCTAGTGGAAAGGAGCTACAAAACTTGCCTAGTGTAGAGTGCCATCTTAAATTGAGCTTGAGGAGGATAAACGTGATTATGACCAGAGTATATGCGCATGCTAAACAGTATTTACCTCTTTAGGGTGGCCACAATCGCTGATAATCACGGAGAAACCTCATATTCTCATTTTCTTGTTTCCTTCTCCTAGTTTTAGTTTTAATACAATCATAATAGATCTAGGCTGAGATACATTGCAAATAAAAAATATGAGCATCCCCTTTACAAGTTCAGGAATATTCCTCCTGAAATTTTGTTTTGAGTTCTTCTTCAGGACAGAATTTGGATAGTACTTCCTTTGTGTGATATACATATATGTGCCTAAGAAATAAGGTCCACCTCATTGATAAGAAAAAAAGGAAAGATACCTGATATTAACGTGAAATCTTTTTTTTAGATTCTTTGATCCCTTAATGTGATCCTTCCTTCTCAAAGCAGCATCGTAGACATCCCCTCCTGTTGGAATAGACAGATGACAAGGTCTGTTTTTAAAGTGAGGATGTGAGTATTGAAAGTCTAAAACCAGAAAAAGAGTTTCTTCTGTTTGTAAAACTATTCATGATGAAGAGGGTAGGAATTATTGCCGTAATTTAGCTGAAGGAGCCCCCTGAAAATTCTTATCTTGCAATAACTTGTTCCTAGTAAAGTTATTCATGATTATCATTGAGCAGCTAATAGTACTGTGCATTTTATGTGCCTATTTAGGCAGGTATGGGTTATTTTTTATTATTTTACTATTTTACTTCCCTATTTGTAGCCTCATTTAGGCTGGATCAGCTGAAAAGTCTGTTGCATTTGCTTTATATAATGCATTTAGACTAGCTAATCTGAAATCACACTTTCCAATCAGAAAGGAATATTGAATGTCTTTGTGGAAAGGTTACTACAAACTAAGTTTTCTTTCCTTTTTTTTCTGATTTAGATTCCTTGAGTGCTCTTAGCTAATGTTTGAACATTGACTCCAACAGTATGTTTCTCCCATTTTTAAACATTGCAAATTCAGGATAGGGGCCTCTGCTTCTGTCTTCAAATGAATGAGAATACCATTTTCAGGGAAAATGGCTGCTAAAGTGTCAGTGCTCTGTATCACCTCTATCAAAGAGACTGATTACAATGTTGATGGTGATTTTCAAGGCCATCTCCAACTTGCTCCTGCTTCTTAAGAATGTATAATGTCGTCCAACCTTAAGACAAATAGGTCAGACTGCAAAACTCTGCAGGAATGGGAGAATGAATTTCAAAATAATAAAGCAGTCCAACTTTGAGATTCTATATGCTGTATAAATATCTCTTAACTGAGAGGAAATACCTGTTAAACGGCTTTTGCACGATGATGCATATTGGTGTCTAGGCTGCCGTCTCACATATTTTTAGCTCTTGTTTCTAAAGAGTTACTGATGTTTAATCTTTAATGATGGTTGAAGGGGGGGAAAATCCATATTCAGTGTTCGCCAATTTTTGCTGCTAATGAACTCTGGAAAAAATAAATTATTCTCCTGTAGGGCAAGAAAACATATTTTTGAGACTATCCCAGCTGCAGATAGAGTAAGTGGCCATTTCTGGACCTGTCAAAGATAAAAATAAATGCAGTGTTCAAGTGCATTCCATGCCGTGCTTGAGCATAAGGGAGAGTGCATTTGTCTTATTGCCTTTCTCCTCCCACCCAGCCTGTGCCCATTTGGCACTGCAGTAGCAGTGAACTTCATGGGCAGCCAGGCCTCCTCTTTCATGTTTCCCTCCAGCTCTAAATTGAAAATATTCCTTTTTGAAAAGAACTATGACAAAAGCAATTTGAGTTACTGATATCTTGAAAGAGAACCTAATTTAAGATTACCTTTGTGGTTGGTCATTGTTGCCTACAGTAGGCAGATGTCACGGTGATCTTCTTAGCGTTAGTATTCCGAGAGAGTCGGACCCGGCAGTGTTCAGGTAGCCTCACAGATTGGGCCATCATGTTGAGATTTCAAGCGGTTGTGCAAAGGGCTGCTCGTGGAGATCTACTCAGCACAGCGACTGAAGAAGAGAGCCGTGCTTTTCCGTTGGCTTGTGCTCTGCGACATACTTTTATATTTAGCAAAAGCCGTGTGACATTGAGTGGCTGATTCAAGTGTGTTGGGAATGGGCTTGGTAACCGTAAAGTGGAGAGAAGGAAAGGGGAAAGCATCGAGGTGCCTTAGCTGGTTTTCCATCCTGTACATGAAAATGTTGTTTCTTTCCATTTTCTCATCAAAGAGCCCCACTCCCACCCCACCCCGTGCTGGTCTAATGAAATCAGACCTCTCAGAGCCCTGCCCTTACAGTTGTCTCAGAATCAGTGATTCATGAACATATGGAGCTAAAGTCTTTTACAAGATAAAGTGATGACTCTAGAAGGAGAGATTGTTGTTAAAGAGGCCATCTGTCTTTGAAAGTATGATTTACCGGGGCATTCACCTCTGCCCCAAGCCATAAAAATAGTCCTAGTGACTGGATCTCTCTCTCTCTCTCTCTGCCTTCTTCCCTTTCTCCTTGCCCTCCTCAACCTAACCTTACAGCCAGAAGTCAACAGGTTTTGTGAGAAATGATGCTGTCGTGAGTCATATAGCTTCTTCTAAAGAGTGGGATGCAATATACCGGCACCTTACTGACATTCCTGAAATCCCTCCCAGACAGACAGCAAGTGTTAGAGTTGTCTCCGTGTGTCAGAGGAGAAGCCCAAGACAAGGAGATGAATTGGAACGCCTGACACAGAAGGGGGTCGGTAACAGTGCTGAAGTGCGGAGAGTCATGCCCAAGCCTCTCCCGTGTGGATTACTCACAGCCACTGTGATTCCCCACAGAATCCCTAATTACCACCCACATCCCTGTCACTTGGTGTGTGATCAGGGAGTCCGCTCTCATTTTAAACTATGCAGAAATGAAACGAGAAGCCAGCATTACTTCTAAGGGACCATGCAGTGCACGAAAAGTGAAAGTGAAAGCCCTCAGTCGTGCCCGACTCTCTGCGACCCCATGGACAGTAGCCTGCGCCAGGCTCCTCCATCCACGGGATTTTCTAGGCAAGAGCACTGGAGTGGGTTGCCATTTCCTTCTCCAGGGAATCTTGCCGACCCAGGGATCGAACCCAGGTCTCCCGCATTGCGGGCAGGCACTTTACTGTCTGAGCCACAAGGGAAGTGCATACCAGGGGCAAATAGGAATGATATTTAGCTCTGCCATTTTGACTGGCCCCATTAGTGCAGCTCTCCTTTCTTCTAAATAATCAAGAGTTAGTCCTTAAGCCTCCATATCCTGCCTACTGGCTCACAGTTTACCTTCATTTTCCAAATTTGCCATCCTGTAGTTTGCTTGGCTTTTAAATCCACATTGGCACTTATAGTTTGTGTCGTGTTCTTGGCCCTTGGGAATGTTTCGGATCACATAGGATACACTATTGAATATATATTAGTTTCTTGATCTCAGCAGAGTAATGGATGCTGAAATATTTCAGAAAGATGTATTTTGTAAAGATTCACGAACTGCATACTCTGCCTGTGTCAGAAGCACAACATGTATGATTTTATTTGTGGCTTAATCAACAGGAAAAAGTGCCAAGCGGCTTTGACTAGCTGGCAGTGGATCTGTTTGTGTTTGCCTTATTTTCTCTATAAGACACCTGGTGGAGATGAGAGCCGGCAGAAACACCGAGTAGGTATCCAGGGCTTCATTACAGCAGTATCTCTAATGATCAAAGAAGCCTTTTTATACTGTCTTGTTCCTGATCATGCAGCTGAGCATCTGTCTACCTGTCTGTCCACCTTTTAATTGCATCATCCCCGTCTCTCTGATCCTCAACGGTTCTGTCAATGCAGCTCAGCTTTCTACCATTTCTGATCATAGTTAACACAAAATTTTCTGCAAAGCAAACCACTAAAACTGAGAACTTTCTAATAAACATGAACCAAGCCATTTTAGGAGAAGTTAATTTTCTATTGCAGATCCAGTGAGGCCCTTGTGCAAATTTACCCTTCAAAGCCAAATACTGTATAGCAAGGAGGGGAGTGTGGTTAAGGAGTACTTGAAGCATTATGTTTATTGGATACAAAAGCAGCTGGTTCTCAGATGTAGCAATCTACTAAACACTGATTCGTTTAAACTAATGACAGTAGAAAGGCAGGAATTTAATTCACTCGATTTGTTCATTTGTCAAACACTTATTAAGACAAGCCCATTATGTGTAGGACTGTGTGCTTCATTCATAAGTGAGATACAGCACCCATTCTAAAAAGAGATGAGCTATGTATAGATTAATTATAAGAGAAACATTATATGTTGATTTTGATAGAAAAGTACTCATAAAGTAGTCTGATATTCAGTGGAGAAAGAACTCACTTCTAGTTGAGTGGGTCAAAAACAGCTTCATAAAAGAAGAAACCCTGAAGTTTGGCATTGACAAATGGGGAAGATTGTAACATGTAAGATTACAATTAGTTGAAGATACTCTAAATAGAGGGACCAGCATGAGATAAAGCATGGAAGCAGAAAATCCCAGCTCATGTTGGGAGGATGGTGTGTTATAGGCTAGTTTATCTGAAACCTGGGGAGACTAATCAGGAGAAATAATGCAGGAAAGGGGGATTATAGAGGATCCTTTAAAGATTTCAGTATTATGTTAGCAACTCTGGATTTTTCTCAGGAGAAACCAAGAAGCTGTTGAAGACATTTAAGAAGGGGAAATAGTGGAAGTACCAGAAGGGACCAACTGAAGGCCGAAGGATCATGGTGGTTCAGCCAAGGAGTAGTGAGAGCTTTAACCAGGGCCAACACAGTGAAGGACAGATATGACCTCCAGAATGTAGAATGCACAAACTCAGGGCAATGTGAGGGGTCAGATGACTTGAGAGGATGCCCTTAACAGGGGCCAGGAGGAGGGCCAGCTCTACGGATGGATGTGACGGTCTTTGTCGTGGACTTCCTGAGCACTCACTGACCCAGGTGGAAATGTCCCAGACTCTGTTGTCATTGTGGACATGGGAGTGGATGAAGAGTGTTAGGCTGATGGGGAGGGATTTGAGAGTCTTCTATATACAATTAATAATCGAATTGATGGGAAATTTTTGATAAAATTTGCCTATGTAAATTATATTTCTTAAGTGATAAACATTGTGTCTCATTGAGCTGATTTAATGCTATGCAAGAGTTAGGAGCTTTATCGCAAATACGTTTTGAAAATTTGACAATTATCTGAGATTCCTCTCCTCATCAGGATCCTTGGGAATAACTGTTGATACATTTAGTAGACAGGAAGAGGAGGTGAGTTGAGGAGGAAGGAACAAAAACCAGAAAAGTTGGCGGGAAAGTGGAGACTCTTGAAGTTGAGGGCAGGGGGAGTCTTGAGATGGGAGTGGGTCAGTGCAGGGTTAAATACTGGGTGATATAAAGGTGGATGAGAACAGTCTGTTGGATGTAGTGTTCTGGGAAGATGTTGTTTCAAGAGGGTAAGTTCTGTGTTTTGTTTGCAGTTGTAAGAATTGACAGCAACTATGGAGAACAGAATGGAGGTTCCTTCAAAAACTCAAAATAGAGTTACTGTATGATCCAGCAATCCCACTCCTGGGCATATATCAGGAAAAGGTGAAAACCCTTCATTTGAAGAGATACGTGTACCCTAGTGTTCATAGCAACACTGTTTACCATAGCCAAGACATGAAAGCAACCTGTGTCCACCAGCAGGTGAAGGGATAAAGAAAATGTGGTACATATGTATGATGGAATACTACTCAACCATGAAAAAGAATGACATAACGTCACGTGCAGCCCCATGGATGAACGCAGAGATTGTCATACTAAGTGAAGTAAGTTAGAGAAAGAAGTAATCGTATGATATCACTTACATGTGGAGTCTAAAAAAATGAGACAAATGAACTTCTTTATGAACCATAAACAGACTCACAGACATAGGAGGCAAACATACAGTTCCCAAAGGGGGAAGGGCGGAGGGATAAATAGCAGTTTGGGATTAACATATACACACTGCTGTATATAAAGTAGATAATCAACAAGGACTTACTGTATAGCATAGGAAACTATAATGGGTACCTTATAATAACCTAAAGTGGAAAGGAATATGAAAAAGAATATATATGTGTGGATCTATCTGTCTATATATATTCAAGTATATACATATATATGTGTGTATATATTTATATGCACATATATGCACGTGTGGTCAGTGACTTCAGTTGTGTCCAATTCTTTATGACCTGTGTGAACTGTGGCCCACCAGGCTCCTCTGTCCATAGGATTCTCCAGGCAAGAATACCGGGGTGGGTTGCCATGCCCTCCTCCAGGTGATCTTCCCAACCCAGGAATCGAACCCATATCTCCTGCATCTCCTACACTGCAGGCGGGTTCTTTACCCACTAGGCCACCTGGAAAGCCCGTATACATTTAAATGTGTATTTTGTGTGTGTGTGTGTGTGTGTGTGTGTGTGTAAAACTGAGTCACTTTGCTGTATACCCTGAAACTAATGCAATGTCATAAATCAACTGTACATCAGTTTTAAAGAAAAATGTAGAAACTGAGGGAAGGAGTGTTTGGTGAGGAAGTGAAAGCCGTGAGTATAGACACTAGGGGAGAGCAGGCTAGATTTCTGTGGGGTACAAGCCTCAGCCCCCTCTCCTTGCAAATGCCTAGGACTCGAGATTCTCCAGGAGGAGTCTTCAGGGGCCCATGGTAGGGGCCTCCTAGAGGCAGCAGCTGAAGAGGCAGACTGGCTCTGATTATGTTTCCTTGCCAGTAACCGTATGAGCCCCGTCCTGGTTAGTGCCTGTTCTGCCAAGATGCATCTCTCCACCTGGTGCTCTAAACTGTACTATGGCAGCCCTTGGGAAGCCATATCTCAAAACTTGGCTTTGTTCTTTGTGCTTGTGAAATGACTTAAGATGTGTTGTCTTGACTTTCTTATTTACTTCTCTTAATTATAGAGCCTGATCCAAAAGATTGTTTATGAGGTATAACCAGCCTAATCGTTTAGAAGAAAAAAGATTTGCTTTCTGTTCTGTTTGTAAGCCTGAAATGAGGATTTAAATTAGATAATGTTAATTGCTAGTCGAAATCAGAAAAAAATCCAGGGCTGTTTTTTAACTTAAGCAGCATAATAGTATCAGAACTAATTATAGCCGATAATAAGAAATAGTATTAAATGATAATCAGACAAAAAGTACTGTTTATTTCATCAGGAGCATTAACTGCAGAGCAGTACAGTATAGAATTTATTTGTTTGCTTCAAAGTAATGGTTTTGAGTTAGATGAGACTGTCCTGTAGAAACTTTAGGTACAAGTTAGCTTTTGTTGTTTATGTAGTAGAAGAACGGATAAGAACCCCTGAGATCTTTAGTGGGTTTTGTGGGATCTCTGTAGAACAGAAGAGTTATACTTAGTCTTTTAGCTATTAAAAAAAAGTTGTTGGAAATTTTGACTTTTCTGCTTATTTCCCTTTTTTCATGTGTTTTCTTCACAGTAGTTTAAATGACAGCTAACCGTGCTGCAGCATTTGGTAAATGTCATGTACCCTACTTTTCTAAAGGCAGTGAAGCAGTGTAAACATGTGGCTTCCTTTTTCAGAAGATCTATCCAGTAATTATCCTGAAGGCTATTACAATATGCAAATAGCAAGGGGCGTCCTTGTCTCCTAAATTAGAATATCAATATTGATTCAACATGTGCAAAAAGAAAACAATATTTTTGACCAAATGTTAACCCCGTCTCAGGATAGTGAAATCTGGATGTCCAGATCTGATCAGGGTTTGCGTTCTAACCTGTGAGTGATCTTCTGTGAGGCAGTAGCTCAGCTGCCACCTCTAGGGTCGTTTTCCTCATCCACGGAACGGTTTTGGCTGTCTGTCCTGCCCAATACAGGCTCCTGGAAGGATCAAGTGTGATGACATTCCTAGTACTCCATAATATACCAGACAAGTGTAGATTATTGCTATGTCAGAAGAAACTTTGTCATCTTTGACTTCTTAATTATCACTCATTTAAAATGTATGAAGCATCTCATTTGTTCTGGCTTCCACAAAGAATTTACATTGGCCTTGGACAAGGACATGATGGATTTCCACTCTCTCTCATGTTAGGGAAACTGAGGCACATAGAAATAAAATCCACTGCTTTTTGTGATCCATTTGAATTGTTTTCTTTTGCCTTATGTTAATGAACTTAATACACTTAGTAGAAATGAAATTCAGCTTGCCTGAAATTGCTGCATGAAGCCACAACAAAGAATTTCTTCTGAAAGTTAAACGATAGTCTTACAAATGCCTGCCATTTTAACGTAAACAGGACAGCTTGCATTCTGTTCAGTTCTCCCATCTGGCTGTGCATATATGTATTTGGAATCCCTGAACTTCAGACTTGAACAAGGTTGGCAGTGACTGTTCAGAAATGAGTGTTTTTGCCATCACGCTAGGTCACCGACCCCTCCAGCTGTCGTTTCAGTGGGTGGTAAGAAACCGAGACAGGCACCCAGTCATCATGACTCTTAGGCTTGAAATTCTCCCAGTGTGTTTTCCATAGGTTCCCAACATACAGATTACTTGCTAATGTCACTCAGACACCCATATTCTCAGAAGTGCCAAAGAAAGGCTCTTCTGTAATCTCTCAGAATTATTTTCCTGGCTGAATTTGTGGGGCCAAATTTAAAAGAGCAGCATGTAGTTAGACACCCATTTTTATTTATGTTTTTTTAAAAATTCACTTAGCTGCTCCAGATCACAGGTTTTGTAAGATTTCTCTGACCCTGTAGCAGTCAACTCTGTTTATTATTATTACTGTTCATTAATGTTCCTTTTCAGGGTCAAGTGATTGTGAGATTTGGCTGGCCATTTTGGCAAAGTAATGCTAATTCGTAGGTCCTTTCAGTGGAATATTCTGGAAGGGTGTAATGATAATATCAAAGCTGCATTTAATTCGTGAAGAGGAGGGAAGGGTAGCACATGAGAGACAGAAATCTGCTGCTCTCTTTGTGAGTGAAAGGTCATGTACTGAGCGCTGCGGGGTGGATTGGTGAGAAATGAGCTCCCGTTTGCTAGGAATTAGAATGAGTCTATCTGATTTTCCTTCACTTGTGACCTTTAAAGATGCAGCTTTTAGATTGATAAGCAGGTGGATGCTTTTAGTAACCCAATGCAGAATTTGTTTCATATAAAAAGACTATCTTTCAAACACCGAAGATACTGCTTCCACAAAGCGGTTTTTTTTTTCTTTTTTTTTCCTTTTCCTTTTTTTCCCTCCAAAGCCTCTGGAGAAAAAAATTCAATGATTAAATCTTATCTGTCACACAAAAAGAAAATTCAGAATTACTGTATGTTCAATTAGAACATTTTTTCCCCCTCAAAGCATTAATCGTTTTCTGGAACACGCATCCTCATGCTAAGCATCTCCAGGAAGGTTTGACAGTGGGCAGTCCTCGGGGCTCTCCCCTCCAGATCTTCCATCCGGCTCCACTCTGCACAGCCTCCTCCAGGCCGATAAAAGAGCTTCCCGGGTTGCTATAGTAATCCTTTCATGTTGGGCCCTGCGCTATCTTGAAGGCAATCAGAGGAGAACACGGAGTGGGGAGCGATGCAGAGTTAATGTCAGGCGGCCAGAGGGGAGCTGCAGTATTATATCTGGAGATGTTTTGGTTTGCTGAAGACCAGATGGCGGTCAGTACAAACGCTCAGCCCACCCCGGGCCCAATTTGATGTTTGGATATTTAAAGCAGATTTTTTAATGATCTAGGTAGACTCTAAACCTGCCCCCCTTTGTATTTAAAAAGGTTGAAATAGCTTATTTCCCATGGCCAACCAGCTCAAATTTCTCATCCTCTCTACTTGTTTTCAGTTCTTAATCACATCATTCATCTTATTTGTTCTAATTTCCTCTTTGTCTTTTCCTTATCCCCTCAGCCATCAACAGTTCCAGCCCATCAGCATCTGTTTTATTTTGTCAAATGCTGGTGTTTCATTGGGCTTCTGTGCTGTTTCTGCTCCTTGTTTGATATTCCTCCCTGATAATAAATTCTTCATAAAGCTCCCCTGATCAGATACATTGGATCTTCTTTCTTTTCCTGTGTACAGGTTTTCATTTCCTACTCAAAATCACAAATGAGGTTAAAAAAATGCATGCCCTCCTGCTCTGTGTATCCAACTTTTGACATGTTTAGAGGGAGCAGGGAGCCTAGTGACTTGTGCCCTGCCAGCCTCCTTGCAGCAGTCAGTAATAGCAAGATTGGTCAACGGTTAGAGTCAGCTATAACACAAGAAAATTTTCTTTCATTTAAAGATATTGTTTAAAAAAACAAACACAGTTGTGTGTTGTAGAGTCCGTGTAGAAAAATGGCCCCATTGGAGTAGAAAACGTCACTGTGCCTGCAGGTCGCACAGCAGGGCCTCTGCAGACGCAGTCCTCACCCTCTCATCCTTCAGCTATTCATGGGTGCGCGGGTGCACACGTGATTCCTTAGACACTCGCTGAGAACCTCCCAGACATGGGCTGTGAGCATGACGAACAAGGCTCTGGTCCTCGTGGAACTTGCATCCGAATCAGTTTGGACCTGTCTGAAGGAGAGGACATCATGATAGAAAGTTCTAGAATGTGCTGTGCCTCACGGAAGCCACTCAGTCCCGTATGGGTATTTGAATTTAAGTCGAGCAAAACTGAATACAGTTAAAATTCAGTTCGTAATGCACTCTAGCCACACTCCAAGTACCTCAGGTATCCGCACTGTTGGACGGTGCAGGTGAACAGGATAACTTCCAGTTATCACAGGAAGTTCTACCATCTGGGCTGCTCTGGAACATCCCCATTTCTTATAGCTACATAATGATCAAAGAGGCAAATATGTAAATAAATAACACTCTTAATCTTTGACCTCCAGAAATGTTTAAACTTCTTTGGGTTTCTCAATTCTTCTTGAGAAGAGTCATCCTGAAACACCATTTGTAAGCAAAATCAGCATGGAGCTCATCGTAATCTGGGGGCAGGGTGAGGTGGACTGGCCCAGGACCAGGAGGAAAGGGGGCCCAAGAGAGCTGAAGCTGCCTGTGAGCTGTCTGAATCACCCCCTCCTGGTGGAGTGAGCAAGGTTAACATGGGAAGGCTGAGCCCTATCCAACTTTTCATCCGTCCCTTCCACAAACTTTTCTGACGCATTGAGAGGCCATTGCAGAGAAGGAAGTAAAACCCTTATATCTAGTGGAAGGAGGCAAGTGTTAACCAGTGACGGGGCAGAATGGGGGCTGCCGTGGCACAGGAACGCACGGAAGTCTCCTAGAGCCTTGACCCTGCCTTCTGGGCACGTGGGAAGAGGGCGAGAAGTGGGGGAAGGCCCCTCGGGGAGGTGTCGGTCTGTGCGTCCCTGGGGTTTGTGTTCAGTGTGCCCTTCTTTAGCATAAGCTAGTTTAAAAATCTAGGCTCTGTAGAGACAGGGCTTGGTGATTGTCAATTATAATAAAATAAGCCATCATAAAATTCTTCAGGTAGCAAAGTTCAGTAGTTCATTTGAAATATTTGCTGTGAAATGTAACTTTTCTGCTGGTGTTCTGGAAGGGGAGTATTATTTTTTTTTGTTCTAGGTGTGAAGTCCTAGCAGATGAGCCATTTTTCTCTCTGTTGCCGTCTCTTACTCTTGGCCATGCTGGCTTCCTTGCTGTTTCTGGAACACACTAAGGCCATTCTCCCCGTAGGGCCCTTGCTTTATTGCTCCGTTTGCCTGGAACTAAAACATGCTTCCTCTCAGATATCCACTTTACTCTGTCCAACCTGTCCTCCAGATTCTGCTCAAATGTTCCTTCATCACACAGGCCTTGCCTATAATATAAAGGCCTCTCTATTAATAATATATGAGGAAGGATATGAGGCCTATGTAAATATTAGCCTCCCACCCATGGTACTGCCCACCTCCCCTTAACCTGCTGTATTCACAAAGCACTGATCATCACCTGGAGTATTATGTGTTACTGACTCTTCATGGTCTGAGTCCCATCTTGAGAACATAAGCACCATGAAGACAGCGCTCAGATTTGTTCAATATCATATGCTCAGCACTCGCTAGAGCACCTGGCATAGAGTAGGTCTCAATAAATACATGTTGAGTGAATAAATTCTATCTTGATATTTATTATCAATTCCAAAAGGAATGGTTAAACTATTCTTTTGTTTTTTATAGCTTCTGAAAAGATAACTGGTATTTCCCTTTTATAATTCAGTGATTCTTTATAATCAGATCAAAGTCTACTCCCATTTTCACCACACCAAGTAACCATTTGGCCAAGCTGATGCCCTGTACTGCCCCATCAGACACCAAGGTGGACTCCATGATGGCACCTTCAAGTTCAGTTTGCTGTGTTTGAACAATGGCATGTAACTGGAGTGCTGGCAACGTGTGGCCAGATCATGGAGCTGTCACAGGACCACCCCGTGGCTCTGATTTTTAAGCCAGATGCTCCGGGCTTGTCTCTTTCCCCTCCCCGCCTGTCTTCCTCCCATCATGCTTTTCAACAAAATAATGACGCTAGTAGTAAAACAATCCCTATCAGGTCTCGCGTTCAGGTCCCAGCCCCGAGAACCTTGTTACTGGTGTTGGCAGACTATCGATGTGGAAACATTAGAGGAAAAACTTTGGTGCAAGACATACACGGCCCCTTTCTTGCATAGTGTCCTCTTAAGTGAGAGGCCACAGTTCGCTCTTGCCTCTCTTTAGATACTTGGGCCTAAATCGAAGCAGGAGAGAAAAGGAGAGGCGATATCTCAGACCAGCAACTGTTAGGATGAGGGGTTGGGAGAGCACTGCTTCTCCTTTATTGATTTTGTGAAATAGTTTGAAGAGTGATTCCGCGTTTTGGGGTGTAAAAATAACAGCTTCAAGTCGCTTCTCAATTAGGCGAATGTACTTTCACCGAAAAGGTCTGTTGTTCTTGGGACGCACTTTCCTTCTGTTCTTTCCGAGCCTCTTTAATCAGTCGTGATGCGTCAGGAGGTGCAGCCACCTTCCTGACACCCCCTGCTTCTTCCCTTCCCTCTCTCTTTTGTGAGGCTGAGTCGCCAGGAAAACTGATTGGCAAAATTGTTCCTTAATTGGAGGGAAAGGTAGTTCTCTGAAGACAGGCGCTATCCAGAGCATAACAAATTGGACTACCAGATTGTATGTTTTACCCCAGTCAGGTTTCGTTTCAGCTAGAAATCCGGAGCATCCATGGACTGGGGTTAAAGCAGGCATCTATCTGAACATTAAAATATTACCGAGGTTTAATTTTTTAGATTATTATTTAGAGCATGGTGATGAGAATCTTGTTTCATCATTGTGTCCGTGGTCAGGCCACTGCATTTAAATTTCCCTTAAAACGCAAACAGTAATGAGTTTTGTATGTAAGCTGAATGCCCTGAGCCTTAACAAAATGACTAATAGGTGTTTCCATGGCCTGAGAAAAAGAAAACCCCCTTTGATGTCCTTTTTTGTTTGTTTATTTGTGTGTCTGTATGTATGGAAAAAGATATTATAATGTAGTATTATATTACCCCTCGCTGAATATTTCAGTGAGTGATACGTGTTTGCTCAGCATACAGAATAAACCTCAATGGGCATAGGCCTAGTAACAATTTTAAGTTCTCTAATTTTTAGAATAAAAAGAATTAGTTATATACATCTAAAATATCACTCCCTTCAGAAGAAAAACAGAAAAGCTAAAAACTCATTATGCTTATTATTCTTTATACTTTTACAGTTTACCCATGTCTTTGACTCTAGAGGGTCCATGATGCTTTCTGAGAAATTATTTCAGTGTCTAAGAGAGGTGATGGGGAAGGCAATGGCACCCCACCCCAGTACTCTTGCCTGGAAAATCCAATGGACGGAGTGGCCTGGTGGGCTGCCGTCTATGGGGTCACACAGAGTCGGACACGACTGAAGTGACTTAGCAGCAGCAGCAAGAGAGGTGATGCATGTGTTACTCACCTTGATTGCAGTATGTGTACATGTGTCTCAGTGCTTCTTTATAGTATTAAGGATTGCTCATTTATATGTCTACAATGACAGTGGCTAATTTATACGGATATAATGCTAATTTATACGTCTACAGTGGCAATGTATACATACATTAACCTATCATGTTGTACAACTTTAAAGGAAATTGTGTTGTATAACCTAAATATATGGGGTTCCCCGATGGCTCAGCCATAAAGAATCCACCTGCAGTGCAGGAGACACAAGAGTCGCAGGTTTGATCCCTGGCTCGGGAAGATCCCCTGCTGGAGGAAATATCAATGTTATTACCTGGAAAATCCCATGGACAGAGGAGCCTGGCAGGCTACAGTCCATAGGGTTCCAAAGAGGTGGACGTGACAAGTGACCAAACACACATACAGCCTAAATATATATCATGTATGCCCATCAGTTATGCCCCCAGTAACGGAAATCAGCCCTGAGTACTCACCGGAAGGACTGATGCTGTAGCTGAAGCTCCAGTACTTCCAGGCCACCTGAGGTGAAGACCTGACTCTTTGGAAAAGACCCTGATGCTGCGAAAGATTGAGAGCAGGAAGGGAAGGGGGCAACAGAGGATGAGATGGCTGGGTGGCATCACCAAGTCAATGGACATGAGTTTGAGCAAGCTCCAGGAGATGGTGGAGGACAGGGAAGCCTGGGGTGCCACAGTCCAGTCCGTGGAGTGCCACAGTCCATGCAGTCACAGAGTCAGACACGACTTAGTGACTCAACAGCAAAAGCTGGGTGGAAAAATTATTTCCTCTCACAACAGCCACACCTATGGTAATTTTATAGTTAAAAAGTGCTGAGGCTTAGACGAGTTAACATCACAGGTAAAAGCAAATACTGAGTGTCAAGGTTTCAGTTTTTGGCTAGGCTCAGAGGACTCAAGGTCCCCAGGAGCCAAGTTCTGTCCTGCAGGAAGGGACCTGCAGTGGCTTCATGAGAGGTCATGAGTTCTGGTCCCAGCCATCACCACCTGTGTGCTCTCATACAGATGACTTAATTCCTCTGTTTCTTTATCTATCAGAATGAGGCTACTGATACCCACTTTGTCTTTGTTCTAGGAGTAAATGAAATAAGTGAAGACATTTAATAACCATTAAGCAAAAGTTCATTTTTTTCTTATATTTCTGTCCCAAGTCTAATGTTTCCCCTGGTAACGCCACTTTGCATCACAGATACCACACGTATAAACCTCTATCTACGTTTCCAGGCTTCAACACTTACGAGCTGGTGACCTTGAACAAAGAGTGCCTCAGTATCCTTATCTGTAAAATGGGGATAAGAGCACTACTTCACTGGGTTTTTGCTGAGGATATACGAGTTAATGCAACTGACATACTTTGAATAGCTCCTATCAGAGTACGTGCTCAAGACATTACTGAATATGATGAGGTATAATATTTTTCTCCTTTATAAATTGAATTCACAAATATTTTTACTGTGCATCTATTAAAACATTTTTGTCAGTTCTGATGTGTCTGAGCTTATTTTAAACCTGAGTCTTTGAGACTGTATAAATCACAGGGTTGGCAATTTGGTTTCTGATTCCTTGGCATTGACTGATCAACATTTGGTTCATTGGTGAGCATTTAAGAACCACCAGTGAGAGCGTAAGAAATTAGCAATCCTTCATGCTGTCAGGAAGCATTGAGATTGAGCTGTCAGAGGCCGAGGGTGAACGCTTCGCTGGATTGAGTCACTGAACCAGTTGGATTCTTTGTCTTCCATGGCATTCTTGGACAGAGTCCATTTAACTAGGAAGTAGAGACTTTGGTCAGTTCATTTAATAAGAAAGAAGTCAGAAAACCCTGTGTTAACCATTTGGGCATGTTGGAAATAGGAGAATGTTAGTTATTGAGCTTAGGAAAATACTATGGCATGAAGGAATATGTAACCTTTGACTTTAACATACAACCTAAATTGTACCTTTAAGGCATTAGAAAAAATTTGTTCCTTGTCTTTCTTTTGTAATTCATCAAAGTGACTGTTTATTGGATGCTGGGGTAGAGTGGTGGTGAGGAGAAAATGGGAAAGAAGAAACCGAGCCATTGGCATTGTGACTGGTGACAGATTCTAAATTTATGGGAACGTGCTTTATTCTTTCTTGATGACTATCTTCCCCTGTGTTTTTCTTTAGGAAAAAAAAAAAAACCCCACAACCTTGTCTGACTGACTATAACCTTTAAATAATTGGTAAACTGAAGCGTTGAAACTGACATTAAAATCTAATGAACAGACTGGAAGGAGGGAGCTTTATTTTAGTAAAGGGCTGGCCAGCCTGGTGTCCCCCATTTCCTACTGAGTAGGAATGATTTCTTCTGGCAACAGGCAACATCGGCAGTAGTATTAAAATACTTCAATCTGTTTCTGTTAGTAAGAATACAATAATACATCATCTCTAGGCCTTGAGATGAGTGACCCATTTTAGGAGCAGAAAGTCTTCACACTGAAAGTGCTTCTCTGTCCAACACTAGTCTATATGCCTTGCCTTTTCTCTCTGGGCACACGTGCACTCACACGCACGTACACACAGAGTCTGTGCTCAAGAGCCTCTGCCCTGGTTCCTGAATGTCCCCCTGCCCTGAATGCCTCCTTCAGCCTCAGTAATTCTATCATCTCCAGGAGCTAGTCCAAGGTCAAATCCTCTTAAGAGCTTCTCCGTATTCTTCCTCCCTAGATTGTGTTCAGTCCAGTTCTAGATGTATGTCTTGAGTGTGAGAGGCCCTGGAGTTCCCACACTGAGCAAAGTGGGCCTAACCTCTGCTCTCAGAGACCTGAGGGCAGGGGAGAGGAGGGTGAGGTCAGGCTTTGCCGCAGCATGGCAAGTGCTGAGACATGGGGTACAGGGTGCTCAGGGAACTCAGACGGGGCACCTTGCCCAGAGCTTGCCCAGTCTTCCCACAGATCTCACCTCGCGCTGAACATCTAGAGCAGCTCTAGAAGCTTCCAGGGAAACTGGCATTTAATTTGATGCTGCCTTGCAAGCGTTTTTCTTGTGTGCTGTCTCCCCAGCCGAGTGGTAACTCCTTTGAGGGTAATGGCCTTATTTTAATTTTTATGCAGATTTTTAACACTAGTGGATGGAAAATACACAGTAAACACCGATTTACTTAGCGCCTCTTCCCTTGCCTCCTTCTCTTCTGACTTTGCACAGGACTGCTTCCCTTGGCTGCATTCCTGCATGAGCCCATACTTTGAAAATGGTTGTTTTCTGACCCTTGTTTGCTTCTGGCCAGTGAACTCCAGCAGGTTGGTTCCCAGGCAGACACGTGAATTTTTTCTGCTACTACATCCGTCTGTCCTCATGAAAGAGAGAAAGTAAAAGTGTCAGTCGCTCAGTCATGTCCGGCTCTTGCAACCGCATGGACTGCAGTCCTCCAGGTGTCTCTGTCTGTGGAATTCTCCAGGCAAGACTACTGGAGCAGTAGCCATTCCCTTCTCCACGGAATCTTTCCAGCCCAGGGATCGAACCCACATCTCCTACTTTGCAGGCAGACTCTTTACTGGGGCCCATCAATTTAATTATACTTCAGGCTCCCCAGGCACAGACCTACCATGCCCTCTTTTGCATAGCCTCTAAAATGGTGTCCTCTTTCTGGGACTGTTTTCCTAATGAGGGTAGAGTATAATTTAGGGGCTTAATTTTAGAAAACTATATGAAGCAGTACACCCATAAAATGTTATGATTCACGACCACTTGTTTTGTTCTCATAATGCAACCTAAACTAAAAAGCCATTCCTCAAAGCTATAAAAACTGTTCATGGTTGTCTTTAGTATATCACGTGGAGTATAATTCAGCCCACAGAGAAGGCAAAAGATGGATTCATGGGGCCTTTTGCCTTGGTCTACAGTAAAGGCCAGTAATTTCTAAGCTCTCTGGAAGACCCTATTTTACTGTAAACCCTGAGCTCTTTCTTAATCCCACTTAGTTTCCCTTTCCATTTTAATATCGATGTGTCCTCATTTATAGACCTTCTCTTCCCCCTATGAATTATTGCCAGGACCCTGACTGTGCCCTCATCCATGGCCCTTCTAGTATCTGCTGTCTTCAGCTGTTGAGGTTGGTATGTGATGATGCATTGGCTAGAAATCCAAAGCGCAGCCTCATGGAGAATCACTTTGGTCATTTATCAGCTCTGACAATACCTGGGAGAACCTGTGGTCCTCCCCTCACACTTCTCCAACATTTTCCTGGAAATGAATGAAAGAACACTGTCTATAGTAGAACCTCAGTGTTTACTGTTAACCCAGGTTGCTAACTCTAGTGTCCTCAGTAAAACTTAAGATACCTCTTGTATTGTGATTCGTATCTGAACACCAAGGATAGATCCTGTGTCTGACCTTTTATGCTTCTTCATGATCACATTATCTAGGTCATCACACTTAAGAAAGTACGTATGTGATAATATTCTGGAAGTTAAGGGTTTAGGCCACAGAGTAGAGGAACCTGGGTTGGAATCCTGATGTAGACATTTATTCAGCTGTGTCCCTTCAACAGGTTACTTAACCTCTCTGTTTCTCATGGGCAAAATGAGGCTAATCGCTGAACCTATCCCATGAGATTTCTGTGAGGAAAGCATGGCATAATCCACATAAAAATCACAATAGTGCTTGGCATACAATAATCACCAATACTTATTCATCAGCACTTATTTTAGGAATAGCTATTAGAAGGAGAGGAACTCAGAAGGGACTTAGCAAATTCAGATAAACTTGGGAGTTTCAGCCAGACTCCAAGAGGGACAACTTGTATGT
Organism: Oreotragus oreotragus; assembly: GCA_006410675.1. Taxonomy (NCBI): domain Eukaryota; kingdom Metazoa; phylum Chordata; class Mammalia; order Artiodactyla; family Bovidae; genus Oreotragus; species Oreotragus oreotragus. Next base: position 189,548 of record SJYX01007465.1, read on the forward strand.
CTTTGATCCATGCTGTACTTGATGAAGCCAGTTCAGAACATGGTGTGAACAGAAGTCCACCTGAGAAATGAACTAGTTATTTAACTCCATGATTAAATGTCGACGGCATGGTGTTCTGTCTCTTTCTTCAGTTAGCCATTAAATGAAGTAATATGACTTTTGCTCCTTGCACATCAGTTGTTTAGCTGAAAAGTAAACTTTTTATGTCCTAGGAACTAAGCTTTTCTTCATTGTAGTTATAGACAGCTCATGTATTTCCACTTAAGGTGTACCTTGTACTGCATATTTGCCCTGAATCTGAAGATCCATCTGTTTTTAGCAGGCTCATTTCAGACTCTCATAGAACTAAGTGATTTCCTTGAAGAACAAGTTTTACTATTTGGTAGATGAAACTGGCAGTGGCTATTCAGAATCATAAGTGGAGAGCAATGACGTTTTAAACCTCAGCAACTTTGAAATAATTTTATGCGTTAGTAATAATAGGATAGTATCTAAAAAATATTGGAGAATTGTTTTGAAAATGTCCCCTTTTTTAAAAAGCCCATTCCCCACCCCAAAAGGTAAAATTAATATTTATCTTGATATTCTCTTTAAGCTCGAGTCTTGAGGGGGAAAACTTTCCCAGAGCCAATCTCTTGATTTGATGAAATTAATACTCCCATTGTTTATTATTTATTTTCATTGAGGGTTCTGTGGGCTTCCCTGTATTTCAAAAGAGCCCACCTTCTATGCTCTAGAGAAGTTTGGTAGCTCAGAATGGCTTGACATAACTGTGGTCAAGGGTCTTCCATGAGCCGTGGCTTTAGGAGGGCTCAGGCAGAAAGACAACAGGCCGGTTCTTTTTCAGTCCTTTTCCGTAATGAGAGAAATAGATTCTGCTTGGTACTTGGGTGGGTTTCCCGATCTACTGGGAGTCCAATCCATTAATAGCCAACATTAGGTCATGGCCAGAGGGCCATGGTCCCCGCAGTTGTCATTAGTGAGTTCTTATTTCTGTTCCATTGAGAAGCTGAAATTGACAAACTGTCTGCAGAGCTGCCTGGCTCTTTGCTGCCTGTGTCTGAGCAGGACACATTAAGGATAAGTCACTTGTCATGGTGGAATTGCTCATCATTAATCACAGGGGGACCGCATTCCTAGGTAAATCAGTAACCTTGTTGATAAAGCCACATCTTGATAGAAAATGTACCTTTTTGACACCCCCCTGTCTGCCGGCCTGGTCTGTAGTGCTGCCGCACACCGGAGCCAGCTGCCTTATTCCATCCTGATGATGGTGATACACTGTGGATCTGCGAAGATCTGAGCCATCGCTGCTGGGTGAGGCCCGCTTTGATTTGTATACAATATGAATAACTGTTTGTGTATTAGGCATGCTGTAATTTTTTCATCTTCTCCGCCTACAGGAACTATATTACCATATCAGGGTAAAGTTCATTCTGTCGGACTGATAATTAATCCCCTGTTCTTTTTCTCTTTTCTGCTTTCTTATCTGGTGGCTACATTATATACAAATTCTAGCATTTTTCATCACTATGCCAAATAAAGCAGTTTGGAGATGCAAGCAATAAAAAGCTTATTTTTATAACCCCTCTAGAAAGAAAACTGCACAGATTCCATTTTAGTGAAAAAAGGCATTCCATTATGTGGCCGCATTTATATGTACTGCTCAGACCACATGCTGGACACATAGGACAACCAGCTGCAACTGGGACAAGTGTCTGGTCTTCTGAGAGTGGCCCAGAAAAGGTGGCGAATCTGTTTGAGATTTTTCTACTTCCAGTGCAGTTTCTGCACATACCCCACTGTCTGTTCTCCTTCTCTTGCTTCATAGTTTTTAAAACAGAAATAAGATAGTCTGTAGAAGGTATTAACTTGAGATTCACATTCTTAACTGCATAGCAGATGCCTTACTAATTGAGGCTTGTATTTAACTGGGTTAAATGCAGTGGTTTGATGTTAGGATACATTGTGGCCAAGTCCGTTGTACTTTGACGGGAAGGGCTCAGCTTTGTACCACCCTGCAGTATGCAAGTCTCGTATTCGTCCTAGGATACTGGTTTTGCTGTAATTTCATTTGGGGACCAGGGAACATTGCAGCATGGCAAGCTGGGTAGGAGCTAAATATTTCAGATGGAGGAAGGAATATTGTTCTAATTAAACTGAATCTAGTGCCTGTGGCAAAGTATGTGCTTAATGTATTGGGGTATGTGTGAAAAATTACATGTATTTTCATAAATTGGTTTTTTCCCCCCTCTCTCATCCTTGCTGAAGGGCTTTTGTTTTGGATATTGTTTGCACAGAAGAATTATTTCATTACTGACATGGGACAGCATAATAAAATCTGAAAAGTCGTAACAGTTACCCTGGCCCTGAAATGTTTCTCTTCTTTGGATGAATAGGGAATATGAGTTCAGGCTTCTTCTATAAGGTGGAAAATGAAAGAGCGTTATTTTTTCTCCATTATGTAATACAGAGAGCTTCCCTGATAGCTCAGTTGGTAGAGAGTCCACCTGCAATGCAGGAGATCCCCGTTTGATTCCTGGGTCAGGGAAGATCCCCTAGTGAAGGGATAGGCTACCCACTCCAGTATTCTTGGGCTTCCCTTGTGGCTCAGCTGGTAAAGAATCTGCCTGCAATGAGGGAGAGCTGGGTTTGATCCCTGGGTTGGAAAGATCCCCTGGAGAAGGGAAAGGCAACCCACTCCAGTATTCTGACCTGGAGAATTGCCATAGAAGAATTANACCCACTCCAGTATTCTTGGGCTTCCCTTGTGGCTCAGCTGGTAAAGAATCTGCCTGCAATGAGGGAGAGCTGGGTTTGATCCCTGGGTTGGAAAGATCCCCTGGAGAAGGGAAAGGCAACCCACTCCAGTATTCTGACCTGGAGAATTGCCATAGAAGAATTATTTCATTATTGTTACCAGACAGCATAATAAAATCTGGAAAGTCGTGACAGTTACCCTAGCTCCGAGATGTTTCTCTTCTTTGAATGAATAGGGAATATGAGTTCAGGCTTCTCCTATAAGGTGGAAAACAAAAGAGCATTATTTTTTTGTGCATTACCTAATACAGAATCCCATGTACAGATCCGTGGGCTCTAACTTGTTTTCATTTAGAAAAGAAAAGCAACTTTAGGATGAAGTAGATCTTGAATATTCAAGAGAAGGTCAAAGCTGAACACAGGATTTTTGTCTTCTTAGCCTGACACTTTTCTGTTAAATGTCCTTTGTGAAATATTTGACTTAAGGGGTCAAAAATGTTAAGTTTGGCCAATTTCACTTGATAGCCCATTGATAGGCATTGATTGCACCCAATGCCATTCTTGTAACCTTGAAACATCTCTGTGATGATACTGTAATTAGAAATAAGGGTTAGTGCATCTAATTTTCTGATTTGTGGGTTGTTATAGGGTCTGTTGACGAAGGGCCCAGTGGGAGGTGAGCTTGGAAGGGGTAGCATTTTTAGTGACTGTCTTGCCTGATCCTATTTTGCCTGCTCTCCAGTGACCTCTGAGGGCCTGATTCAGCTGTCATGTTGGTATACATGACTCCCAAGTCAGCATCTTTCTTCGTCCTGTGAAAATGTAGAGCTACACATCACTCATCTGTTCCTCACTGCCCATATCCTCCAGGCCTCCCATCTTCACGGAGGAGTCCTAGTCCTTCAGACTCACCCTTGTCATTTACCTCCGCTGTCACCATGCTTCTCCCACACCACCGTTCAGAGATGGATCAGGTTGTATAGCTTCTCCTTTGTGATTCTAGGATCTGATCTTTCCTATTTAACGACTGCTGCTCCTCCCACCCTTGTTCAGGCCAGCCTGAACTTAACTTCTCAGCAAAGTCTCTTGCATCCGTGGTTCCCTGCTTCCTACGCTCATCACACACACAATGTTCTGTCCATCTTATCTCTGTAGAATCCCTCTTCCTGAGTATGGTGTGGTATATGATACCTCGTACTCCATTCCATCCATACTCATAAGCTTAACTACCTTCTCTCCCTCTGCAGCATCCAAAGATTACAGTCTCTATTTTTTCCCAAATGTTCAGACCCCTCCATAGTAATCTCCAAGTAAGACCTTGCTTCACCCACCTTAAGGCCTACTTTCCTCTAAAATATTCACAGAATCTTTATCACACCCTATCTTTTATCCTAATTCTCTGAAGACCCGTCTTGTCTATCCTACTAAATCTTGAGTGCCTAGAGAGCAAATTCTTTTTCTTTAGTTTACTTATATCTACCACGTGTCATAGCTACCATGTAATCTGCTGCTGCTGCTGCTAAGTCGCTTCAGTTGTGTCCGACTCTGTGCCACCCCATAGATGGCAGCCCACCAGGCTCCCCCATCCCATGTAATCAACAGATCAATAATAAATACAGCTGACATTCACTGAGCATTAACTATGTGCTAATTACAGTACTATTCAAAGTGCTTTACATACATTTTTTTTCTCATTTGTATTATTATTGTTATTTCCTTTTATAACAGTGCACATGGAATTCAAAGAGGCAGACAAGATCACTTCTTTGCAACATAGTCAGGCAAGGCTTCGTGTTAATCCATAGGGTACAGTAGGGAAGAAGTTTATTGTGCAGATGGGCAACCACGAAACAGGGGCCTGCTGACATGATCAGAGAGGAGGCCAGAGCTGCAGAGTAGGTGGAGAAATACATGGGACTGTAAGTATGGTGGCAGGGGTGGGAGAAGGCGCCGACGGAGAATACTGCACCTTGGCACACAGCGGGGAAAGGAATCCCACAGAGCTCCATGCCCACAGCCCTCACTCAGTACTTAGGATTCTTCTGCTCCTTTTTGCTTGTCTGTCCTGTCTCTGCCCCTGGCCCTGAGGTCCTGTAGGAAGGGAAACCTGGCTGATTCATTTTTGTAGCTTCAGCATTCACTCATCCTGTAGTACATGCACAATCAGTGTCATCTGATGATGACCGTGGTGCAAAAAATTACAATATCGTAACAGGCAGCCTTCCCTTTGTCAGTAGAAGGCTCCTTCCTGTGAAGCAGGCAGAAGAGTGTGGAAACCCGGTTGGGAGGAGGGGCTTTACGGACTGAGAAGGGCCTCTCGGTTTTCCCTTCTGACCCATCCGACCGCACCCGTGGTGCTGTGACCTCTGTTGTCAGAAGGGGCGGATTGGGGCGATTGTAACTGGCACTCCTTCTAGTTAAGTTCTGGTTTCATCTTGACATCCAGTGGAATGGCCGCCATGCCTGCAGCGGGCTGTTTGGTCGTCGATAGTAATGACGGTGTCCTGCAATGCTGTGCTACTAAACAGGAGAAGAGAGCGTACCTCACTCTTCTAGCCCGCAGTTCAGAGCGCCCTGCGCCCTGTGCGTCTTGTGCGGCCGTGCTTTCATCACGTCTCTGCAGCGCCATTAGAGCGTGGGGACTGAACGCCTGCTTTCAGGGTGCCCATGCCGTATGATGACGCCGATAGGCAAGAGAAACGAAGCAAAGCTCGCCACGGCAGAAGAGATTTCTGGGGCCGACTTTGTGGCGGGCACGGCATTGCGGGTCAGCGATGTGCTCTTGTCTCCTCCGGCTGGCTACTGGCTGCCAGCTGCGAGGCGCTCCCGTGCTGACAGGCCTCCCCGACCCTGTGCTCTGCCCTCAGGCTCGCAATTTACTGGATGCAATCTTGTTGAGAAAATGCGGTCTTTATTAGGAGCTCGGCACAGATCGACTGCTCTGTGCCCGCTTCCGCAGGACTGGTAGGATGCGTCAGTGTGGGGGGACGGGACAGGTGGCAGTAAGGGCACGGGAGAAGGAGAGTTTTCCAGTGCTCAGAACCGGACTCCCAGCTTCACACAGAGACGGCCTGAGCACACAGTGGAGAGGTAGCTCATTGGCACCCACGGGGCTTTGGGGGCATTCTGATCAGAGACCAATCGCAAGGAAATGCACGTGTCAATAAAAATGGAGTAACTTAGTTTCTGGATACCTGAACAGTAAATTTACCATACATGTGAGTGACAGCTTTTGCCCTCTAGATGTGTATATATATATGTGTATATATATGTGTGTGTGTGTGTGTATATATATATATAATGAGAACTCAAAACTCATGTGTGTGTTGATAACCCTCCCAGTGATGTGGCTGACATATGCATCTTTACATATAATATTCTGTTTTTCACTGGGAAGATGCACCCGCCTACTCTCGGATACACGTCCCTGTCGGTCTCCACCTAGCTTTGTCGGCTGCTGTGGCTCTGTTATGTTGGTCTAATGTATTCCACAGAGAGATTTGTGAGTGGCGTGCTGCACCTCCTCTTTCTTCTCCCGTATGCTGACTCTTTAACAAATGTCCACACATGTGACTTTTTTCCCTCCTAATCCTGATGGTGCCTGTTGTTTTAAACAGTTCCTCGATTTATAGGTGTGACTGGGTAGCTTCTTAAGCACAGAGACAAATGCTTTGCAAATAGAAGTTAAATGCCAGAGAATCTGTAAGAAATAAAAATCATAGTCATTTAAAATAGTCATTCTATAAGAACTGTAGAAATGTAAAATTAATAAATACTAGCACAAGCATTAAATATTCACTGCCTACTACTTCTGAAATGGTACAACAGCATCATTTTTTAATGATGGGTAATGATAAAACACATCAATTTTAAATAACCTGTTTTCTCCTTCCCTCTTTCCAAAGCTATGAGTTGGCAAGCTTGAAATTAAATACAAGTAATGGTAATAACTAAGCTTCTGCTAACCTTAGTCATGGAATAGACACTTTCCTGTGTTTTCTAGAAGGTCTGTGGCTATTTGAAAAGACTAGAAAATTGAAAATTGCTGCTGATGGGATCAGCTTGAATTTGAAGAAAAAATACATCTCTGTTCGTGGAAAACAAGAAATGTAGAACCTTAACTAGCAAATGCACCATTATCCTCTAATGCATTCTTATTTGTCTCCTTATTAAGGCTTACTGAGTCCTCTACAATAGTTAAAATGAATCTTTAACTGTAATACATTTCTATTCCTTCCCCTCCAACCCCCCTAAAATCCCTTTAAAAATACCTTTATTTTTAGTTATGCTTCACTTATTATTTAATAAGGGACTTACAAAATGCAAGAGGAGCAAATAATGATAATATTTTGAATTTTTGTTTCTTTGCTATCAAAGAACTGTAGATAGCTTTTATCTTCAATCTTATTTGCCACGCAAATTTAATCGACAGATTTTCCTCTCTATCTTATAGATGGGGAGCACTAAAGCATCTGTTTCCTAAGGTTGTGTTATAAAGTGATTAAACAGCTTCTAAGTCCCAGGACAGGGAAACACAGGGTGCCGTGGGACCTACCCTCTAGGGATCCTGAGCCTGTCTGGGGAGGATGAAGTCTGGTCATGTCTCGTGAAGGAAATGGTATCTGAGCCAAGATCTGCAAAATGAGCAAAAGGGTGAGAAGTAAGTAGGGAGAGAGCAGGTTGCTTTTGGAACACACAGAAATAGCCGAATCCCTGCAACCATGGCGAAGCTGAAGGGGCATCGTAATGCTGTAAGAGGACCTGATTCTGAGCAATGAGGCAGCACAGGAAAGGTTTACATGTGGAGTGAAAGGAGCTGGGTTTTTCTAATTGTTTTTTGATAATTCTCCATCTCGAGCTGGCTGAGAGAATGGTGGGTGACCCTTTAGAGTGGTTGAAATGAGTAACCATATATATATATATATATATAGCTTTGCTGGGTCTTAGGTGAAGCCTGTGAACTCTTAGTTGCACATGTGGGATCTAGTTCCCTGATGAGGGACCAAACCCAGGCCCCCTACATTGAGAGTATAGAATCTCAGCCACTGGACCACCAGGGCAAGTCCCCAAATGGGTAATCTTGATTGATGGGGAAAAAAGACCTCACATGCCTCTGCTGAAAGGGAGGGATGTGGTCGGGATGGAAGGGGCCCTGAGTCAGGCTCATGGGAAGGGGGTCTGAAGAGGAACCAGTCCCCGTGAGAGGAGTCAGGACGGGGACGGAAGGAGAGGCGCTAGTGGTGGCCCAAGTCGAGGCTGAGGAGAGGACACGAGCTCTGCACTCCCGCCGCAGCCGCTGGGCCCCTGGGAAGCAGACTGCCACCCCCATCCTGGGAGTCCTGGTACTCACAGATGCTGGAAGCCCTCAGCTAGCGAGGAAAGATAAAATGAAGTTATTAACAGCGTGAGGACTGTATGCATCGTCTCTTCAGAGGGCTCTGCTTACTTCCTTTCTGAGCCAGTCCCAGAGCTGGCGATTGTTCCCCCCAGCTTTTGTGGCTTTGTTGTCATCCTCCACCCCCCACCCAGCCACCCCCCAGTTTTTAGGCACCGAGCTATAAAGGACAGAAACGTTGCCAATAGCATTACTACCCTGGCCCATTGTCAAGATTTCATATTAACAGGTTTGTGTGAAACAGAAATGGGGACAAGGGGAGAGGTAGACTCTTTTAAGCCCAGCCATTTTGTTTTTCAAGGGACAGATCTCCCTGGGTGATAACTACCGGATTGATGGGGAGAGTGAAATGGCACTCAGAAAGGAGGACTGTTAACACAGTGTGCGAGCCGAGCTGCGCCCGTGCTTAAGCACCTGGGCCGTTGCGTGATTCAGAGCAAGAAACAGGAAGCGAGCCCCTGCCGTCTACAGAGAGCTTGGCAGGAATAGTCCCTGGGTTTCCGTCTGAACACAACTCCATTAAGAGATTACTAACTAAGAAGCACTAAGGTTTGTGGTTGAATAAGCGATTGAAACCAAACCCGCAAGCTCATCGAGATGAATTCACACGTTCCTGTACCTGCAGAAGTTGGCTGGAGTTGCACACATCTGATGCCAATGTTTAGGAGCATGGGGCAGGGGGAATGATTTTCCAGGGAGGAAAATAGTCCTGGAAACCCCACTGAAACGCACTGTGATCAGGAGGCTGTTCTGGAGGGAACGGGATTTCTATTAAATGGGTATGAAGATCACCACTTCGGTACGCCAGCTGTATGTTTTTCAGTGGTACTTCTTTGTCATGTACTTTCAAAGATGGCATTAAATTTGTCACCAGCTCTAGCCATCGCCTTCTTTCTCCAGGCGATGTTTTGATAAATGTTGATGAGTTTATAACTGTAAAACCAAATGGCATTTATAGCGTGATACATGCTTTACCCATTGCATAATTATATCTCACGGCTTCACATGTAGAAAGGCATTTACCATTTACTTCTGTGTAAAATGACAATCTAAAGCCTCAGGCCTGAATTTTTTTTTTTTTAAACACAAAGATAAAGACTTAATTAAAAACCCAACACAATTTATTTTTGTATCTGGCATTTAAGGTACCTAGTTCTTTGGTTAAATCTGTGATAATCAGGATGCTTCTAGTAACAAAGATCAGTGGGTTTCGTGTTTTTCTCCTTTCTCTTTGAAACATGGGTGAACTCATTTAATTATCAAGCTGATATCTGCTGTGACTTCTTGTTTCTCATTTCTAGTTAAAAGAGCTATTTTGAAATTTAGCACAGAATTGAATAATGTGTTCAGTTAATGAGGAACATTTAAGAGGAGTTTCTAAAATTAATGTGATAGCAAAATGATAAACCACCGTGGAGGTATAGACAGACAGTGATGATGTTTCAAGTCTGTTGGTTGTGGTCAGGCCAAGTTTTGTGGGCTTTTACGTTTTGATTTGATATTTTCTGTATTCTGACATCTAGGCCTTCCCTGTGGCTAGTAAAGCAGTAAAGAATCTGCCTGAAGTGCAGGTGACATGGGTTCCATCCCTGGGTGAGGAGGATTCCCCTGGAGGAGGAAATGGCAACCCACTCCAGTATTCTTGCCTGGGAAGTCCTGTGGACATAGGCGCCTGGAGGGCTACAGTCCGTGGAGTCGCAAAGAGCCAGATGCAACTGAGCACACAGGCACATACGCTGACATCTAGCCTAGGGAGAGCCGTTTGGACCTTTAAGAGCAGAGTTCTCCAACCCCTGGGCCACAGACCGCTACAGATCTGTGGCTGTTAGGAATAGGGCCACACAGGAGGAGGTGAGTGGCAGATGAGTGAGCAAAGCTTCATATTTACAGCTACTCCCCATTGCTCCCATTACCTGTCAGATCAGCAGCAGCATTAGATTCTCATAGCACCTTGAACCCTACTGTCAGCTGTGCATGTGAAAGATCTAGGTTGTGGGCTCCTTAGGAGAATCTAGTGTCTGATAATCTGATTCTGCATTATGGTGAACTGTATAAATTATTTCATTATATATCACAATGTAATAATACTGGAAATAAAGTGCATGGTAAATGTGATGCACTTGAATCATCCTGAAACCATCTCCCCACCCGTGGTTTGTGGAAAAATTGCGTTCCACAAAACCAGTCCCTGGTGCCCAAAAGGTTGGGAACCACATACGGTCATAAAGGAGGCGTCTTACTACAACAAAACAGCCTCCTTCTCTGGCGTTCATGGCAGACCGGAAATGCAGCTTCCAGTATCTGGCTCAGAAGGCAATGGCACCCCACTCCAGTACTCTTGCCTGGAAAGTCCCATGGACAGAGGAGCCTGGTAGGCTGCAGTCCATGGGGTCGCGAAGTCTGAAACGACTGAGTGACTTCACTTTCCCTTTTCACTTTCATGCATTGGAGAAGGAAATGGCAACTCACTCCAGTGTTCTTGCCTGGAGAATCCCAGGGACGGGGGAGCCTGGTGGGCTGCCATCTGTGGGGTCGCACAGAGTCAGACACGACTGAAGCGACTTAGCAGCAGCAGCAGCAGTATCTGGCTAGGATATCTACTGTGTGTTCACGAGGAGACAGCTGAGCAGCTTTCAAGGAAACAGGCTAGTATAGTAGTGGTTTATCTTTCCAATGCTGCCTTGACCCTACTGCCCTGAAATGCAGGCCTCTGACCTGCTGAGCAATGAGCAGAAGTTAAAGTTGTCTTCTCTGTTTGCTTTTCCATTGTGTAAACTTTGTGATGGTTTTTCCTTTCTCCCAGAAATAAAGCTCAGTCAGAATAGGTGGCTTCTAAAGTGTTTGGTCATAGGAATATTCTTGTTTTGAGTCTCTTCTGAAAAACACTTATTGAATGATTCCTGAATGTTGTGGAATCTGTCACCCTGAAACAGTTCATGTTGGATCCTGTTGAAAGGTTAAACTCCGTGGAATTCTGGAGGGGTTAAGATTTTCTTCTTTTGAGGTTAAACTCATCACAATCTAGTTAATAAGTTTCATTTATTGGGTTGGCCAAAAAATTCATTTGGGTTTTTCCATGGCTTACAGGGAAAACCCAAACTTTTTTGGACAATCCAGTAGTTCTTAGTGACTTTTAAATTAATTGCTTGTTTTTTTGTTTTTGTTTTTGTTTTTTTTGCATGTTAAAATAGGAGTACCAGCTATTTATATACACCTAACTAAACCTGAAACCCTGGTGAACTATTTGACAGCAAACAAAAATTCTGTTTATAGCGCTTGAGCTCAAAAAAACTGATTTCTGAGCTGAGATAGAACAGTTGAAAACATGTTGCAACTGACTATAATCCCTTGGCTAGGAGGCTTAATAGAAATGAGAAATGCACTGACTACAATTAAAATGCAGGTGTGAGACTATTGTCTCAGGTCAGGATTTTAATAACACATTTTTGAACTGCTTTCCTTTGCCTTTAACAAAATCACAGGGCAATAGTCTTTGCAATTTCAAAAAAAAAAAAACTATAATAGAAGAAGTAATGTTAAACCAACATTTAAGACCTTCCAGAGAGCCTTCAGAAGTTATTGGAAAAAGGAACAGAATAATTTTTCGTGGAAGAGTGGTTAGGAAGAACCATTTTCATGCCTTTAGTCTGGGACAGGTGGTATAGATTAATGTTGAATACATATAAAATCTATTGAGACTAATTAAAGATGCATATCCACNACATTTAAGACCTTCCAGAGAACCTTCAGAAGTTATTGGAAAAAGGAACAGAATAATTTTTTGTGGAAGAGTGGTTAGGAAGAACCATTTTCATGCCTTTAGTCTGGGACAGGTGGTATAGATTAATGTTGAATACATATAAAATCTATTGAGACTAATTAAAGATGCATATCCACATGGAATACCACATCTCAGTGGATCTTTGGCAGCCAATCCAACCAGCACATAGAGTGTTTATGCCAAGCGTTTTTCTAATTTAGCCAAGAATGGTATTAGTGAAACTTCTGAAAACTGCCTTGAAAATCCTTAGTCTTTGTATTGTAGAGTCTTCTCTTTTAAGAGTCTCCATCTCCAAGAAGTACTTCTTTGAATAGAAATAATTTATAACTTGTGTTCACCTATAATGGGTACAAATATACAGCAGTGTAGAGTAAGTAGTTGACTGTAGCTAGCCCTAGATCTTATATGTAGAAGAACTTCAATTTAATAATTTGGCAATGGCTATAATTATATATCTTGGCTCTTTACTTCCTGGGAAGGCATTCATTTCTAACCTGGTGCTTAGCCCAGTAAAGATAAAGCTGTGTTAAGGACCTGTCTCTGGTGTTTAATCCAGGACAGGGAATTAACACATCAGTCCCTAAGCCTCTGTCCCTCATCTCGGTTGGCTTAATACCCTTTGGTGACTTGGTCGTTTCTCACAAATGCTAATGAACAGTTCACTTTGACACTGTAGAAAAGCACAAGCTGTCGGTTGTATTCAGATGTTTTTTGTACCTGCTAATGAATAAACTCCCCATGGTTCACAGGTAGCTGAAGGAAGCCACGACTTGAGGTGTGTCCCCAAAATGATTTATTAACTGCCTTAAACCAAGAAAATGGATTTTAGAGAAAGTGGGAGAGTTTTGTGGGTTGTTTTTTTTTTTTCAGTTGTAAGATCAGAATAAGGAGGATTCTATCTTAAATAAAGGAACTTAATCATCTTAGACTGTACTCCATATTGAAGTTTTTATTGGGAGTAGAGGTGAGAGTCGGAAGGATATACAGACAGATAAGAGTGCCTGTTTATCAGTTCATAAAAGAGGTATCGACATTTGTCCACAGAGCTTTCTTTTAAATAAACATTGAATTGGAGCTGTACAGGGCCATCACCTACCCAGTCAGTAATGGGCTTCAAAGAGGCTACCCTTTCCAGTCCTTTTAAGGTTTAAGCCAATAAAGCAAATCCTGTAGATGCAGCGAGAATAAGGGGGAAACGTTCTGGAAGAAAAGGGGAGGGGGCCGCTGGAACTTATGGAGAAGAGATTAATATTTATAGACATCAGCGCTAGTCTCTTACTAACATTTATAACTCCAACAGTGGCAGATTGAGGGCTGAATCAACATTCCCCCCCTCCCCGTAAAATAATAAATACGGTAAAGTAGCTCTCAGAACTGCCTTTATCATAGGGATAAATCAGGACAGTTTGTGTTGCAAGAGAGACTTAAAACTTATAAATATGTTGCCCTTTAGGCTGCTATTCATCAAAGTGTCTGATAGGAAATCTGGACTAAAGGCTTTTGTTATTGTGTGTCCGCTTATTCTCTTTTAGAAGTATAAATTGGAAAGAGCACTGTCATTTCGGTCACACTGGCCTGCTGTGCTGCTTAAATGCACGTCCCTTTTGGGATGTATTTGAGAAGGAAATCGTGGGAGCTGACTACCACACGGTTTCACACAAATCCTTCGTCACCTGAACCTTCCTCGCAGAAGGCATAATTTCCAGCAGGAAAAATACAGTACATAACTGCCTGACAAATGGCCTATTTTGGTGCAGTCAACTCTTTCTAAGATACTCGAGCAGAGAAGTTACTCCTTAAAAGCCTCATAAAATCCAGAGGGACCCAGCTTCCCTTCCGGGGCCCCTATCCAACTGTGTCAGTGTGCATGCGTACTTCCGCTGTGCAGAGGGCAAGTAGGCCGGGCAGGTGACAGATGCTTTCAGTCACGTGACTCGATAGGTATTATTGTGTGTGAAATTCACAGTACTTTGCAATTCTGAACCTGCATTTCCTGGCTTCTGTGGTTTGGAGTCAGAGTGGAGGCTTGAGCTCTGCTCTCTGCTCCCCTCCAGCGCCTTTAGATGTTGCATCACATATGGCGTGTGGAATCGCCTGCCGTTTGGAGGCCCCCACAGAGTATGTACTAAGCAGTTTTCCTTTTTGGATGTGTAATACTGCTCCTGGTTTTCAAGAATAACTAATTGGGAGCACCAACCTCACTGTGCCCTTGAATGGTTTGCAGTTTAGGAGACCTGAATAACGGAAATGGAGGGTCGACAAAGGAGGCATTGAAGCAGGCTGCGGTTTGATGGTTTGCCCACTTGGCCCGGGAAAGCTGCTGGTGTAGAGTTGCCCTGGGAAGGAACGCCAGGCACTCAGGTCTGCGGGTTGTTTCTGACAGTGGCTAGGGGCAATTTAGGGAGTTGGGCCATTCTCACTGACCACTCAGGGTCCCTGTCGTGCCATACAGGAGCATAGCGTGGGCACCAGGTTAGTTTGGATTTGCTTGCATGCCAGCATGTTGAAGGTGCTTAATCGGCCTGCTGACGTCACACCATGATGCTCAGTCATGTGTGGGGATAGTTATTCTGTTTTTTCTCTCTCTCTCTTTTGTGTGTGTGTGTTTGTGCCTCATAGCTTGCAGAATCTTAGTTCCCCGACCAGGGATTGAACCCAGGCCATGGCAGTGAAAACACAGAGTCCTAACCACTGGACCACCAAGGAATTCCCACAAGGGACAAGTTATTCTTGGAACACCAGTCTAGGAGTCAAGAGAAAGACTTCAAATCAGGGCATCCAAACATACCGGTCCCCATGTGATGCCCAAGCATGTTCCGCCCCTGCCGGTCAGTGCAGCTAACCAGAACAGGGCAGTGATGTGATGTCAGCTTCACCCGTGTAAGGGACTGAGAGGAGGCCAGCTCAGGGGCCACCTTGGCAGTTTGACTTGCCAAGTCAAATTTCTCGTCCTCCATACAAGTCAGAATGCCCAACCTTATCACCGGTTAACTGACTCTAAAGAGGGGCTCAGGACCGGGAGAGCACAGGTTTTCTCTTTATCGGATGCCTTTAAAGCCGCTTCACAGCACATCCCTGTGATTGCTAACACCATTATGAAGATTGACAGTTTCATCAAGCGAAGAAGAAAATGTGCAGACAATAAGCAGAGGCAGTGCTGGGCCCGGCTCTGGGTCCGCTCATTCCTGCTTGCAGGGCCCTGAGCCGGGGGGCCAGCGAGCCTTTGTTCCTCCCACATCTGGGGCTTTTTTTAATGAGCACAGAGCCGGAGGTTTCTGGTGCCCTTTCCTGGTCTTCCCTGGTGCCTCAGATGACAAAGAATCCGCTTGCAATGCAGGAGACCCGGGTTCGAGCCCTGCATCAGGAAGATCCCCTGGAGAAGGGAATGGCCCCCAACTCCACTGTTTTTGCGTGGGAAATCCCATGGACTGAGGAGCCTAGCAGGCTACAGTCCATGCGGGTCGCAAAGAGTCAGACACGACTGAGTGACTAACACTTCCCTGGCACTAATAGGTACTCTAAGAGGGACTGGGGAGAGGAAGGGAAACTGGTTTTGTTGTGATGGTGAGAGGTTTTTTCTTTTTTCTTTGTGTGAAAAGGATGGTCTCAGAATAAGCCTCCATCATTTTTTCAGCATCTTTTCCGCCTCCCGAGCTGAACTACATATCCCCAGGTCTGCGAATATTTTAGTACAGTGGCCAAATCAAATGGACCCAAAGCTCAAATGTAAAAATCAAGATTGTCTTTATGGGGAAGAAAATTTTCTTTTTTGCACAAATCAGAAAAACACCTACTATGCAGAGTTTGCTTGTTGACTTCAGCAGATGCAATGGACTGATAGTGTTCATTCAGATTTTAAAATTTATCTGAATCTTGGTTCAAGTAATTTGGAATCTACATTTAATGTTAACTAGATTGGATAACTTTTATGTTTCCACATGTATACATAGGCTCTCTTCCCACCCTTTTCAACCAATATCCATTAGTTATTGAACTTTGTAAACTGGCTTTGAAGCATGACAACAGTGTTTTACTGCACCAGTCTTATAAACTTTTACAGTGCAATACATGTTAGTTTTCAGAGGCAAACCAAAGGTTAATTCCTCAAAGTTCTAGCTGTTGCTTTAGTAGCATTTGATGAAGACTCTTTTATATACGTTTGTAATAGATGAAAAACCAGATTGCAAACCCTTTGTGTTTTTTGAAGCAAACTATGTACCAGGTTTTTGGTCCAAACGGTGTAGGATAAGTTAAGTTGCATTCTATTAACCCATATGAGTATATTCCTGTAAGCATAGTTATGTTGCAATTAAGTTTTAGAAAGCAAAAAAGAAAGAAAGAAAGGACACAGAGCATCTCTGTATTGTGAGTAGATATCCACAGCTGAGAATCCTAGGGACCAGCCTCCTACCCCCAGCTAGCTGCCCCCTAAATGTGTGGGCTGTCGCCTGCAAGGCCAGTGGTGTGAGCGATTCAGAGCAAACCCATCAACACCACCGGCAAAACAATTCTTAGTAAAGACTCACTGCAAGATGATTCTGTGAAACCACCGGCAGAAAGGAGCCGCTATGTGACATCACCACTCCTCCTAGTTTGATACGTGTTAACGATATAGTCTCAGAAGTAAATAACCCTTCTGTTCACAAGACCAACCTTAGTTACCGAGTCTTGTTCCCTTGAGGTTTGAATTCAGCCCCATGACTGTATCGTAAACACAGTTCTGACCTCCAGGGGGCGGGGTGGAGAGGGGGTGCTGTTCCTAAATCTTCCTTCTTTTGAAAGTGTTCTCAAAGGTTACACTTTCCATCCAACTCACTTGCCTTTCAGTCACCATATTCTTTAAAGGAATCAAAGGGGTTAATTGGTTTCTTCAGGGAGGAGACTTCTGCGGAGGAAAGCAATTTTAGGTTCGTCTGTGTAGTAGCTGAGGAAACGCGCTGGAAGGGGTGGCACGTGTTTCTGTTGGGCCGATAACCCACATACAGCTTTGGCAACGTGTGATTTCCAGCGTGGGCTAAAATAAGAAGTGCTTGTTTGATTTATCTCCCACAATGGTAGGGCATTCTCTTCTTAAGTGGCATTTCATTCGCAAGCCAGGCACTGTAAATTTGAACTGAATATGTAGGTAAATATCCCTCAAGGAGATAGCAGACTGGCTGGCCTCGCCTGAGAACACACTGCTTGAAATGCAGCTCTCGGCTCTTGGGAAAAGGCTCCACACCTGAAACGTGTTAGCTTCCAAAAGGGGGCAAGGTGGACCAGCCAGCCCAACCAGCTAACGGTTAGTCTGAGCTGTAATTATAGAGCCACCTACAAACAAAATCACACTTGAGTGATGGTACCTACATGTGCCCTCAAGCCCTCCAACTTACGTTCAGTCCGCTGGAACTCTGCTTTAACTTTCTTGTTTGGGCACATCGCCTTAGTGGAGGCAGCTCGGTACATTCTAGCTTTTACCGTAGCATCTTTGCATGGCAGGAACAAAGACAGTGACAGTGTTTTATCAAGTCCTAACAAGATTGCCTCTGTGCATAATTGTTAAACTAAAGGGCTGTCGATCCACTGATGTGGAACAAGCGAGAAGCTTAAAGAATCGAGAAAACCCATAATCGCAGAGTAACTTGTATTCTGATTTATTATTTATCACATCATGGTTAAAACAATTTCCTACAGTTTTGTGTATTTTTAATATTATTTTGACATTGAATTTTCAATGTCTGATGCAAAGGCAGGTTTCAGAAACTTTTTAAACATTTATGTATTCAGGTAGTTAGGGGGGAAAATCCCTTTTTTATTAAGCTACAAAATGCATGTTTATCAAAATTCATCTCAGATTCCATTTAGAAATAAAGATATCTCAGGTTTGAAAGAGCTTAGTGAACTACAAAGGATGACAGATATTACTGACAGAACAAAGTTATGAATGATGAAAGAACCCAGGAAAATGTTTATACTCATGTGGCTATAAATTAGCAAGTAGTAGAAGAAAAGAGTGCTGTTCTTTGGTTTGCATGGAGCAGGTATTACGTTGGTAAATGTGGAAGATAACCCACGGTGTATGTCGTGGTTTGCTTCATGGCGAGGTACCCAACCTCCTCTGCGGTCCAGTCGTGCATGGCTGGAGGTGTGAGCCCACCACCCCCACTGGCTGATGGATGCTTCTCTCCTCTCTCCCAACAGGAGGCCACGGGCAGAGTAGGGTAGCCCAGTAAGCCTTGTTCAGAGATCCCAGCTGAGAACCAGAATAACCAGCAGTTGTGATTGTTAGGTATGGCTCAGAAATGACGCATTTTGTGGTTATGAGCAGCATCTGTCAGAGACACTAAAGGAGAGTTGCCTGATACTAAGGCACAGCTGACAATGCTGTGTTTATCTTAATGTAGGTAACTGTTTCACTGGAGTGACTGGTGCACCCAAACACTCTGCACATCCTTGGCTGATGCCCGCGGTGCACCGGATGTTGGCAGGTAGAGGCCCCCCATCTACACCTGTACATCTCATCTGTCACCACGGTGCTGCTCAAACTTCAGGAGTCGTCAGACTCACCTGGAAGTCTATTGAAACAGATGGCTGGGCCTCACGCTAGAGTTACTGACTCAGTAGATCTTGATGGGAGCTTGAGAATTTGAGTTTTAACAGGCTTTCCTTAGACTGTGAGGCTGTGGTCCAGGGACCACAGTTTAAGGATGGTGTCCTGCTGGTTGAGTTATATGCTCACTAAGAAGCAACCTCACTGATTCTCAAAGCACTTGAAAGAAAAGGCTTGCATTTTACCTAAGAGGTTGGTCAGTAAAAGTACAGCTCTATGGTTTTTTAAAATTTATTTAATTGGAGGCTAATTACTTTTGAATGAAAATATTTACAACCTGTATTATTTTCTGTGCTTTCTCATGATGCCATGTTTTTGACCAGTGAGCTGATGGCCCCAAAACATCTGATAAGATGTTCTGTACCGTAGGAGGAGCATCTTGTGTTTAGCCACAGGAAGGGATTGTCAGTGGCGGAGAGGAGGAAGTCTTTGCCACAATATTATGAGGGATCAGTGAGCTGGGGCCTTTAAGAACATAAGACATATTTGCAGAAAAGCATTTTCTTTTTGGAGGGAAACGGGGCAGTGGCTGCTTTTAGGAGGGATAAAACCGCAGGAACTTAAAAACATAACAACAGTAGGCATGCAGCAGCCACAGGGCCCAGATTTCAGCATAAGACACAGAGGCCGAGCACTAAAACCAGGCATTCTTCTCATTTGCAGCAGCCTGGATGGGCCCAGAGATGATCACACTAAGTGAAGTAAGTCAGAAAGAGAAAGACAAATATCCCGCGACATCACTTCTATATGGAATCTTAAAATACAAGATGACACAAATGAGCTTATCTACAAAACAGAAACGGACTCGCAGATGTAGAGAGAAGACTTGCTATTGCCAAGGGGGAGCAGGGTGGGGGAAGGATGAATTGGGAGTTTGGGATTAGTGGAGGCAAACTGTTACATATAAGAAGGATAAACAGCAAGGTCCTACTGTGTAGCACAGGGAACTATATTTAATATCCTGTGATAAACCATTATGGAAAAGAATCTTTAAAAAGTGCATAAATCTATATAACTGAATCCACTTTGCTATACAGCAGAAATTAACACAACATTGTAAATCAACTATACTTTAAGAAAATAATTTTTTTTTTAAAAAAGAGCCAGGCACTCTTCTAGGTGCTGGAGAAGGAATCGAGAACAAAACATACAAGTTCCTCCCCTCAGAGGTTAGACTCACCTTTATTGAATTCCTAAAAACAAGTGGACGGATGTTAGGATTCCTTGATTTTAAAAATTATCAGGCCATTGTTCTCCAGATAAACCCAAGGCAGTCTAACCTACTTCATTTCGAGTGGAAATACAAGTCTGCTTCATGCCATAAAGTTTTCTTCTTTCTGACCAGCTTTTCGTTACTAACGGATGTAATGGTTTTGCATATATCCATTTCTTTCCTAAGAGATAGAGAAGTGCAACCGTCTGCTTACTTCCATGGCATTCCTATTTGGTAACTGAAGTCACCCCACTTACAGCTTATCCTCGTGTTTTAAGAAATGAGACTCTCAAGAGAAATCATCATTATTATCGTACAATCCCAGTGTTTATTGAAGCCTTGTGTTGTCAGGCCCTGGGCACAGTCATCCCTTCTTTTAACACAAGTTTGTTATCTATAGCTGTGGGGGTCTGCTACTGTTTTCTATGTAAATTCATTTCTGTTATTTATTTTTTTTAAAATTCCACATATAGCAATATCATTACAATATTTGTTTCAAAAGTTCCATTTCTATAGGTGACAAAATTGAGGCTTAAGGAAAATCCCATGGATGGAGGAGCCTGCTAGGCTGCAGTCCATGGGGTCGCTAAGAGTCGGACACGACTGAGCGACTTAACTTTCACTTTTCACTTTCATGCATTGGAGAAGGAAATGGCAACCCACTCCAGTGTTCTTGCCTGGAGAATCCCAGGGGCAGGGGAGCCTGGTGGGCTACCGTCTATGGGGTCACACAGAGTCGGACACGACTGAAGTGACTTAGCAGCAGCTGTACGTGAAATTACTTCCTCCAAGTCACAGAGCTTCACGTGGAGACAGGATTTGATCCTGGGTCCATCTGACTTCACCTTTCCCACCACAGACGTCCTTGGACAGGAGCTTTCATTGTGTTTATGGAAAAACTAGGTCTCTTAACGCCAGTGTTTTGTACACAGTGCTTTTCTGTGGTTTTGAGATAGGGTGCACCTGTCCTTGGTCACTGCAGTAGGTACTGGTGATGGAAGTGACTATTTTAGAACTGAATGTGCCACCTATTAGCCCATAGAAGGGAGCCGGTTTTTTAATGTTTGTTTTTTCTAATTATGTGTGTTAAGTAAAGTGATTGGACAAACAGTCCTCTCCTGCCTGCTAATCTGCTATAAATCAACCTTCAGATGTTAATAAAACAAGTCAAGACAGACAAAGGAAGTTCCATTTGTATTTTAAACTCCCAATTCATCAGGGTCTCCTCCTTTAGATCTTCTGCGAGAGTGTCCTTGGTCTTAATGTAGCTGGAAGATAAAACACAGATAAAAGAGCCATTGTCTCAGAAGAACATTAATAAAAAATGAATGTTGATCCTAATTGAGTAATATTTAAACATACAGAGTGGAGGCTGCAGTCTGCAGGGAGCATCTGAATCTCTTAGAATTTGACTCTCTATCTCATCTTCCTCCTCCCCTTAGTATGTTCTTACCACCAGCTGCCTTATAAGAATGTAAATGGTCCTTCTCATTGGAATTAGAAAAGGTTTCTGTAAATACAGTATTAAGGCAGATTCCCAAATCTTTTGTTATTATTGTTCTTATTTTGAAGCAATGATGTACTTTTCCTCTAATTATCTCTTTCTAAAATCTGTTTCAAAAATGATGTTCGATTGGCTTTTTTTTTTTTTCCCCACTGTTATGACTGGACTTCCCTGGTGGCTCAGACGGTAAAGCGTCTGCCTACAATGTGGGAGACCCAGGTTCGTTCGATCCCTGGGTTGGGACGATCCCTTGGAGAAGGAAATGGCAATCCACTCCAGGACTATTGCCAGGAAAATCCCATGGACAGAGGAGCCTGCTAGGCTACAGTCCATGGGGTCGCAAAGAGTCGGACACGACTGAGCGACTTCACTTCATTTCACTTCACGCCTGTTTTTACTGGTTCCTACTAACTTAGTTTTAAGCTCTCCCTAATTTTGTTGGGCCGGCTATAATAGAAAGAGCATCGCCTGGCCAAGATGGAACAGTTTGCTTAATAATATTAATCATGATAGTATTGGATTAAAATCAAAGAATAAAATAAACGTCCATTTGAGTCCATACTAATATAAATAAATATCTGAATAAATAAATGGTTAGGGAGAAAGGGAAAACTCTTCTACGCAAGACAAATTCAATTAAAGGAGTAGGAGAAATAGAAAATTACCACTTGAACACCATAGTAGCGATTGCTACAGGCAAGATCCATCCATGAATGCTAAAATTAATGAGCAGAAGTTGATGGAGAAAGGATAGTTGCATGGCCTCAAAGTATCTCCCCCCAAATACTTACTAATTACTCTAGTGATTTCACGTGTATATATATCCACAAATTCTTTAGACTTCTGCCACTAGGAGGTTGACCTAGAGGTTCTGTCCGCTCATGGACAGAACTTTAGTGACTCTGATTCTACCAGAGAGGGGCAAATGGTTATTTTCCAAGGTGAAACCTGGCAAGTGGCCAAGGTTAGCATCACCACAGAAACTGATACCGTGTCTAGGCTGACGTGATGTGAGAAGGGCTTCCCCAGTGGCAAGTGGTAAAGAGCTGTCTGCCAGTGCGGGAGATGCAAGAGACATGGGCTTGATCCCTGAGTCGGGAAGATCTCCTGGAGGAGGAAATGACAACCCGTTCCAGTATTCTTGCCTGGAAAATCCCACAGGACAGAGGAGCCTGGTGGGCTACAGTCTGAGGGATCACAAAGAGTCAGACACAACTGAGCACGCACACGTGCAAAATGTTGTGAGAGGGGCACATGACCTCTGTGGTATTCTTGCCCCAGACCCATGACCTCGATCAATTTATGTGAAAACATCAGTGAAACCTAAGTGGAGGGACATGTTAGAAAATAGCCGACCAGCACTCTTCAAGCTGTCCAGGTGATGCAGTGGCATTGACAATGTCAATTTCACAGTTTTGATCATTGTGCCCTATTTAAGTAAGATGTTCACATTAGGAGAAAGGAGGTTATAAGAACTCTACTATTTTTGCAACTTTTCTATAAGTCTTAAAGCATTTCCAAATAACATTAAGAATATGACACCTTAAGGGCATAGAAAAGTTAAGGTTAAAAAAAAATGGTTAGTTGAATCCTCTTTTATTCACTTATTTATTTTTTCATTCATTCAGCAAATATTTGCTGCCAGACACTGTATGGAATCCTGAAGACATGGTAGTGGTATAAAAGATAAACATACGCTCTTCCTTTGCAGAGCTTGGGACAGTGCTTCAGTTCAGCTCAGTTGCTCAGTCATGTCCTTCTCTTTGCGACCCCATGGACTGCAGCATGCCAGGCTTCCTTGTCCATCACCAACTCCCAGAGCTTGCTCAAACTCATGTCCATTGAGTCAGTGATGCCATCCAACCATCTCATCCTCTGTCATCCCCTTCTCCTGCCCTCAATCTTTCCCAGCATCAGGGTCTTTTCCAGTGAGTCAGTTGTTTGCATCAGGTGGCCAAAGTATTGGAGTTTCAGCTTCAACATCAGTCCTTCCAATGAATATTCAGGACTGGTCTCCTTTAGGATGGACTGGTTGGATCTCCTTGTAGTCCAAGGGACTCTCAAGAGTCTTCTCCAACACCACAGTTCAAAAGCATCAATTCTCCGGCGCTCAGCTTTCTTTATAGTCCAACTCTCACATCCATACGTGACCACTGGAAAAACCATAGCCTTGACTAAGTGGAAAGTGCTTGAGTAAGAGGAAATATTTGGTCATCCCTTGTTTCTGTTAGTATCACAGTTTCATGGGGTGTGTAGGGGTTTAAACAGGTGCTGAAATAGGACAAGTGGTGTGCTTTATGGGGGCGTGTAAGAGTGGCACTCAACCCAGTTGTGAAAGACTAGAAGGGTTCCCTGGTCACCCCTTGCAATATGAGTAAATGCATTGTTTAGTCATTCAGTTAAAGGGTTTTCAGTGTTTTCTATAGGAACAACATACTTACGACCTAAATTTAGAAGTTGATTTCATCTTCTTCGTTTCTGAATGCCTTTAAAATAAGAATAGTGTCATAATTGTTTTTGTGTGCCTCAGATCCAAAGGAACGCAGCAGAGTCTTTTTGTTTGTTTGTTTTTTAGTTAACGTACTTGTCTGCTTCGAGTCTTAGTGGCGCCTGTGGGACCTTCGTTGCATGATGTGGCATCTTTCATTGCGGTGCACGAACTCTCTGTGATGCATGATTTCAGTAGCTGCCACTGCCTGGGCTGAGTTGCTCTGCAGCATGGGACATCTTAGTTCCCCAACCAGGGATCGAACCCATTTTCAGGTGGGTTCTGAACCACCAGAGAAGTCCCACTGCATAGTTTTTGTATGAGACTGAAGCATCTTCAAATCCCTTTGGGTTGCTGCTGCTACTGCTGCTAAGTCACTTCAGTCGTGTCCGACTCTGTGTGACCCCGTAGACGGCAGCCCACCAGGCTCCCCCGTCCCTGGGATTCTCCAGGCAAGAACACTGGAGTGGGTTGCCATTTCCTTCTCCAATGCAGGAAAGAGAAAAGTGAAAGTGAAGTCGCTCAGTCTGTCCGACTGTTAGCGACCCCATGGACTGCAGCCCACCAGGCTCCTCCGTCCATTGGATTTTCCAGGCAAGAGTACTGGGGTGGGGTGCCATTGCCTTCCCCGCCCTTTGGGTTAGAATCATATTATTATTACAACTCAAAATATGTAATAATAAGCTATATGTAAAAATATGTAATATAAGCTATATACATGCCACTGTGATTTTTAAAAAATTGAGTAGTAAAAACTACGTTGGAGTCCATGAAATTTTTGATGTAAAAAGATGTTCTCGATATACACTGAAATCAGAACAAATATATTTGCAAAAGGATTTTCTTGTAGCATTTGTTAGAATCATAAAATTTAGAAGCAATCTAAATTTATAACAAGAGCAGGATATCTAAATTGCTTTTCTGGTATGCTCATATGATGTATCAATAATTTAGTAATTAAGAATTTTATACACAGGCAGGCACATACACAGATTCACATGTACACCCCATTTATGTAAAGAACTACACTAAAATATTAGTAATGATTACTTCAGAACTGTGGGATTTTTTGTTTATACTCTATATTACTCAAAATATACATGAATTGGATTTTCCAGGCAAGAGTACTGGGGTGGGGTGCCATTGCCTTCCCCGCCCTTTGGGTTAGAATCATATTATTATTACAACTCAAAATATGTAATAATAAGCTATATGTAAAAATATGTAATATAAGCTATATACATGCCACTGTGATTTTTAAAAAATTGAGTAGTAAAAACTACGTTGGAGTCCATGAAATTTTTGATGTAAAAAGATGTTCTCGATATACACTGAAATCAGAACAAATATATTTGCAAAAGGATTTTCTTGTAGCATTTGTTAGAATCATAAAATTTAGAAGCAATCTAAATTTATAACAAGAGCAGGATATCTAAATTGCTTTTCTGGTATGCTCATATGATGTATCAATAATTTAGTAATTAAGAATTTTATACACAGGCAGGCACATACACAGATTCACATGTACACCCCATTTATGTAAAGAACTACACTAAAATATTAGTAATGATTACTTCAGAACTGTGGGATTTTTTGTTTATACTCTATATTACTCAAAATATACATGATTTTTATAATTAGAGTAAATTTTTGAGAAGAATATTGGTTCTTAAAAGGGGTCACATAGGGGTCTCAGGACTCCTAATGCAGAGGTTTAATAACAAATGCCTTCAGTAAGATGGGGCTTCCCTGGTGGCTCAGATGGTAAAGAATCTGCCTGCATATTAGAGTGGGTTGCCATTTCCTCCTCCAGATGATCTTCCCAGAGCGGGGACTGAACCCGCTTCTCCTGTGTCTCCTGCATTAGCAGGCAGATTCTTTACCACTGAGCCACTAGGGAAGCCCCAAATTAAGACTATCTTTATACAAGTGTCAAATCATTATGTTGTACACCTGCAATTAATGTTGTATATCTGAAATTAATCTTGTATATCAATTATAGTTCAATAAAAATAAAAAAGAATATCCCTATACCTAAAAGTAAAAAAAAAAGAATCTGCCTGCAATGTGAGAGACCTGGGTTTGGTCCCTGGGTCAGGAAGATCTCCAGGAGAAGGGAATGGCTACCCACTCCAGTATTTTTGCCTGGAGAATTCCATGGATAGTGGAGCCTGATGGGTTATGGTCCATGGGGTCGCAAAGAGTCGTACATGACTGATCAACTGACACACAAACCAGATGAGAATCCTTCCCAGAAAATTCTTAGGGAAGTCAGCCTCAGCCTCTAGCCTCAGTCGTCTTAATATAATAAGCTCATATTAGCTTCATTTTTGTGTACCTTTTCTCAGTATGTTTTAAAGTAATGTCTTTGATAGTTTCATGCAGGGAAAAAACGCTGCTTTGGTAGCACTTCGGTAATTGCTTCGGTCCTGAGGTGTACACCCCCAGGACACTTAGCCCACCTCATGGCTCCTGTCTCATGGGTCGTTAAGTCTCAAGCATTGAAAAGTATTTGGCCTGTGTAACAAGTGAGTGAATTTACATGGCAAATTCCTAAAAGGTGCTGATAGTCTCATTAAAAGCATTTGGAAATCTTTTCTGAAAATCGATTATAACCCGGTAGATAAGCATGATTCCTCATCTGTCAGTGTCAGTCATTCTCATGTGGCCATTTCACCTGTGGTCAGCAACTGTGGCTCTCATTATTCCAAAAACCTAAGTCTGACCTAGGCCACTCGGGTCATCAGGCACAAAGACAGAGGTCCGCTGGCCACACTGGGACCTTTCTGATAACAATATGCTTAGGTGTCAAACCAAGGAAGGGACCAGTTCTTAAAATGCTGAGCCCTGCCTGCCCAGACTTCTTCTCTGTCCCTAGATCATTAGAGGCTGTTTTAAGATCAAGCCAGAGAGGCCTTTCCAAGCACATGCAAACAAGAGGTTGAAGAAGAGCTGCCGTCTTGAAAATGGAGTAGATGATGGAGAAGCAAGTCAGTTGATAAAGGCACAGGACTTGAAACAGAACTAGGCAAACGGGAGGCTGGCACCAAGGTGAAATGTGGAGGAGAGACATGGAGCCAGAGGCAAGGATGCAGAAGAGTCCAAGAGCTCTTTGGATGACACGATTTCTGACACGATCATAGTCTTTTGAGGAAACCTTCCTTTACCTCCATTTGGACTGTACTCAGACTTGAAGGTGTAGAATTTTAAGAGGCACACGGGGACACTTCAGTTCAGTTGCTCAGTCGTGTCCGACTCTTTGCGACCCCATGAACCGCAGCGTGCCAGGGCTCCCTGTCCATCACCAACTCCCGGAGTTTACCCAAACCCATGTCCATTGAGTCGGTGATGCCATCCAACCATCTCATCCTCTGTTGTCCCCTTCTCTTCCTGCCCTCAATCTTTCCCAGCATCAGGGTCTTCTCAAATGAGTCAGCTCTTCACATCAGGTGGCCAAAGTATTGGAGTTTCAGCTTCAACATCAGTCCTTCCAATGAACACCCAGGACTGATCTCCTTTAGGATGGTCTCGTTGGATCTCCTTGCAGTCCAAGGGACTCTCAAGAGTCTCCTCTAACACCACAGTTCAAAAGCATCAATTCTTCGGTGCAGAGCTTTCTCTATAGTCCAACTCTCACATCCATACAAGACCACTGGAAAAACCATAGCCTTGACTAGATGGACCTTTGTTGGCAAAGTGAGGTCTCTTCTTTTTAATATGCTGTCTAGGTTGGTCATAACTTTCCTTCCAAGGAGTAAATGTCTTTTAATTTCATGGCTGCAGTCACCATCTGCAGTGATTTTGGAGCCCAGAAAAATAAAGTCAGCCACTGTTTCCACCGTTTCCCTATCTATTTGCCATGAAGCGATGGGACCAGATGCCATGATCTTCGTTTTCTGAATGTTGAGCTTTAAGCCAACTTTTTCACTCTCCTCTTTCACTTTCATCAAGAGGCTCTCTAGTTCTTCTTCACTTTCTGCCATAAGGGTGGTGTCATCTGCATATCTGAGGTGATTGATATTTCTCCCAGCAATCTTGATTCCAGCTTGTGTTTCATCCAGCCCAGCGTTTCTCATGATGTACTCTGCATACAAGTTAAATAAGCAGGATGACAATGTACAGCCTTGACGTACTCTTCTTCCTATTTGCAACCAGTCTGTTGTTCCATGTCCAGTTCTAACTGTTGCTTCCTGACATGCACGTGATCCACATAGTCAAAGGCTTTGGCATAGTCAATAAAGCAGAAACAGATGTTTTTCTGGAACTCTCTTGCTTTTTCAATGACCCAGTGGATGTTGGCAATTTGATCTCTGGTTCCTCTGCCTTTTCTACAACCAGCTTGAACATCTGGAAGTTCATAGTTCACGTATTGCTGAAGCCTGGCTTGGAGAATTTTGAGTATTACTTTACTAGCGTGTGAGATGAGTGCAATTGTGCAGTATTTGAGCATTCTTTGGCATTGCCTTTCTTTGGGATTGGTATGAAAACTGACCTTTTCCAGTCCTGTGGCCACTGCTGAGTCTCCCAAATTTGCTGGCATATTGAGTGCAGCACTTTCACAGCATCATCTTTCAGGATTTGAAATAGCTTAACTGGAATTCCATCAGCACTAGCTTTGTTTGTAGTGAGGCTTCCTAAAACCCACTTGACTTCACATTCCAGGTGTCTGGCTCTAGGTGAGTGATCACACCATCGTAAGTAAATGTGCTCAGTGGTATCCAACTCTTTGTGACCCCATTGACTGTAGCCTGCCAGGCTCCTCTCTTTATGGACTTTTCCAAGCAAGAATAACGGAGCAGGTTACCATTTCATGCTCCAGGTGATCTTCCTGATCCAGGGATCGAACCTGAGTCTCTTGCATCTCCTATACTGACAGATGGGTTCTTTACTACTGAGCCACCTGGGAAGCCGTGTACCCATATCTCACATTAAATAAAATTGTGAGTAAGAATTAAAAATATCAAGAATTTTCATAATTTTGCTTTTGAAATGATTAATTCCAATCATCTGTTGTATTCTGAAGCTAATCACTCTCTTTTCCATGGCTTGACCATGTTCATAAGACTCTTGAAAAGAAAAAGGCCTTAATAATGTGCCTCCAGTGGTCAACAGAGCAACCAGCCCTGCTTCCAGAAGTTCCTGACCTTCTGAGAGAGAAAGACATAGTATGTACAAGGTATGTACAAGGACAGCACAGCATGGTGAAAACTGAGTCACAGGATGCTAATGAACTATGGGAACCTGGAGGAGGTGGTAATGACTCTGTTGGGATAGGGGTGCATATTCCAGAGAGGATGCAGAGGAGACCTTGGAAAGAAGGGTCCTGGCATGTTTAGAACAAAGAGAGGAGTGTGATATGCTCTGAAGAGGCACAGGAAGGGGCGCTTTCTAGAAAGGTCATTAGGTCCAGATATTGAAGGACACTGTATGCCAGGCTAAGGAATTTGCACTTTATCTTGTAATTAATAGGGAGCCATTAAGTGATTTTAATCCAGGGAGTGATATGATCACACCTGTGTTTTGAAAGATAACGTCTGTGCAGAGAGGGAGGGAAGACAGGAGGTGGGAAAAGGCTGGAGCCAAGAAGATCAGTTAAGAGACTTCAGTCACTGACTACTTGCAGCTGATAAGAGCCAAGTAAGGGAATCCGGAGGGGGACGGCAGAGCTCAGGGTGGGAGGAGGGAGAGAGTGGAAGGGATGTGGAGCCCTTCCAGGTGAGGCACATCAGTGGGCTTCCAGGGGGCCCTGAGTACTCCTCAGGCATCTCTGCTTAACTCCAGCTAGTGTTTAGTGACCTTCTAAGAAAAGATCAGAAGGAGTTGGAAGGCAGATTACACACCCATTCTCATCACTGATCACCAACGTTCAAATCCCTGAAAGGGGTTTTTGTAGCCTCACTTGTACCAAAAAGGGAATTAAGAAACCTGGGTGTCCCACCCCCACCCCACCCCTCATCTCCAACGTGTGCATGCGTGTGTGCTAAGGTGCGTCCGTCATGTCCAACTCTGTGTGACTATGGACTGTAGCCCTTGGGGTTCCTCTGTCCACAGGATCCTCCACACAAGAATACTGGAGTCGGTTGCCATGCCCTGCTCCAAGGGCTCTTCCCGACCCAGGGATGGAACCTATGTCTCATTACGTCTCTTGCGTTAGTAGGTGGGTTATCACAAGTGCCACCTGGGAAGCCCTCATTCCCAGTAGAGCCTTGCTATTCAGTGTGGTCGACCAGCAGCTTTGAAAATCTCTGTCAGATGATTGAAAATACAGACTCTTAAATCATATCAGACCGACTGAGTCAGACTCTGTAATTTAACTAGAGACCTGGACCATTCATATGGACATTACAGTTGGAGGAGCTCTGGCCTAGAGTGCAGTATTCTGTCATGATCATAAACATTGAGACGGATGGCTTAAGCAAGGAAGATCACAGAAAGAAGTGTGCTGTTCCTGAACAACAGTTTTCAAGGAAACTAGTCATCAGTGAGTCATTGGATGAAGAAGAATGTGAATCTCCATTATGCGTGTGTGCTAAGGTGCGTCCGTCATGTCCAACTCTGTGTGACTATGGACTGTAGCCCTTGGGGTTCCTCTGTCCACAGGATCCTCCACACAAGAATACTGGAGTCGGTTGCCATGCCCTGCTCCAAGGGCTCTTCCCGACCCAGGGATGGAACCTATGTCTCATTACGTCTCTTGCGTTAGTAGGTGGGTTATCACAAGTGCCACCTGGGAAGCCCTCATCCCCAGTAGAGCCTTGCTATTCAGTGTGGTCGACCAGCAGCTTTGAAAATCTCTGTCAGATGATTGAAAATACAGACTCTTAAATCATATCAGACCGACTGAGTCAGACTCTGTAATTTAACTAGAGACCTGGACCATTCATATGGACATTACAGTTGGAGGAGCTCTGGCCTAGAGTGCAGTATTCTGTCATGATCATAAACATTGAGACGGATGGCTTAAGCAAGGAAGATCACAGAAAGAAGTGTGCTGTTCCTGAACAACAGTTTTCAAGGAAACTAGTCATCAGTGAGTCATTGGATGAAGAAGAATGTGAATCTCCATGGCCAAGTGAGGCCCACCTCTGGGGCTAAACACAGCTTTCAGCGACTTCTCTGTATATAAACATTGACTTAAAAATTCAAGTTTGCATCACGGTGATAAACTGACATGGG
Source organism: Oreotragus oreotragus (assembly GCA_006410675.1). Classification (NCBI taxonomy): domain Eukaryota; kingdom Metazoa; phylum Chordata; class Mammalia; order Artiodactyla; family Bovidae; genus Oreotragus; species Oreotragus oreotragus. The sequence continues at coordinate 220,454 of SJYX01007465.1, forward strand.
TGCTTCATAAAGTCAACAGGAACTAGAACCTCAGGTTCTTCCTCAAGTTTCACAGAACAACCACTACATAAATGAAAAATCCTCTCTCAAAGCAGCTGGCTGCCTGCAACCAAAGCAAATAGATTATTCTGCATTCAGTTGCAAAAAAACCCCTGACTTCTTCCAGCCGGTGCTCTCACACCCAGTGGGTTTGTCACTTTGCATGGGGCACCCTGGTTAATGTCTGCTTCTTCGGTTTTATTGTTACTGTATGTTTTGTGCTCCTGTGCATTGAGCCAGTGAAGACAAAACAACAAACAAGAAAATAAAGCAAGCGGTCCAAAATGGACACTGGAAAGAGGCTGCCTAGGTTTGTTACGAAAGTGATGACATTCAATTATATGATCTGAAGGGAGGGGGGAAAAACGCTACACTATCCCATCAGAGTAGGCCTTTTCACTCTCTGTCCAGGAGATAAAATTTGCTGCAAAAATATAGGTAATGACATAAACAGATGTTTAAGGGAAATAATAAGAGTCTTAAGCTGGAGGCAGAAAAAAGCGGGCACAGAAAGAGCCTCATAGAATGCTCAGGGGAAGAAAAGGTAAACAGGAGACTCACTTTTCCACAGCCTCTTAATGAACATCCATGGATCAACCTGGACCGGCTGCTAGAGCGAATGTGCCTTGCTTTCCAGATGCAGGCTAACAGCATCCTTAGCAGCTGCTCACTGGAAGAAATGACACTTACCTTGAAAGCAAAGAAGCAAAGCCTTCACCTAAAGCCTAAGAACCTCAGGTTGAAAAGGTTCTCTCCTATCACTCTGAAACTTTATATACTTAGAACTTTAACCATGTCCATCCCAAACTCCCCAACTACACCTTTTCCCACCACAGCAACCATAAGTTTATTCACTGCTATGTTTAAAATGGATAGCTGATAAAGACCTACTGTATAGCACATGGAACTCTGCTCAATGTTATATGGCAGCCTGGATGGGAAAGCAGTGTGGGGGAGAATGGATCTTTTCGCTGTTCACCTTAAACTGTCACAACACTGTTAATCAGTTATACCACAATACAAAATAAAAAGTTAAAATGAAATGCCTAAAACATTAAAAAAAAAAAAAGGAATTTTGACCACTGTGTAAGTTTCTTAGCAAACTTTTATAATTCTTTTTGGCGGGAGGGAAGAGAGGATGGGCCAGCACAGTAGTGATCGCCACCGCTGAGTTTCTGTTCTTCTGGTTGCTTAATAAACCGATTGCAATCGGTTCTCACCTCATTCCTCTAACTTGTGTCTTATATGAAAGCTTTCAGGATTTTGACTGCTGGCACACCCAGATGCCTTTCTTGCAGTGGGAGCAGACCTCTGAAGGGTTTTCTGTGGGGTTACCAAAGTGCAGTTTCAGAGAGAATACTGTTCTGAATTTCAGTCTTAAAAAAAGTTGTTAGGTTTATGGCCAGTCACGCTTGTCACATTTACTGTGTGAATTACGGACTTTGGTGGAAAGAGGGTAAAACTCCACAGTTGTGCACAACCATAATTTCTGCAGAGAAAAGACCAACAATTGCAGAACTTTATTACTACTACTTTTCATGTTTAAGATGCAAAAATCAACTCTCCCGACATTATAAGCTGTTCCTTTAAAAAAAAAATACAGAGAAATAAAAAAGAAAACCTCTAATGGGCTACTTGCTGTTCTATTCACTTTTTAGATTTGTCAATTTTTGAGTGACTGCCAGCACCAGGGACTCTTTGTAACACCTTGTACTTGGGGTATAATAAAAACATGAAATGATTAAAAATACTGTGAGTGTAGCCACAGAAGGGACTATATATTCTGGGCCCTAAGGAAGGACGTTTCTTTGCAGAATCAGACAGACTCCATTTATGTTATTAAATTGTTGCACTATTCACTATCCAGGCTAGAAGCTTTCTGACATGTCAAAAGCACTAATATGTCCAAAGCACACATTAGAACATTAACCTTTAGGATGCTGGTGTCCTCTAGCCTTGTAATTCAGAGTGCAGGAATTAGATATCCAGTTCTATGGCACTGCTTACATGTCCCCGATGTCGATATGTCAGAAAATATTTCATTTTCCTAATTCATCTGTGAATCAACAAAAGTATGACGACTGTAGAGTTTGTAAGCAGAATACATTATTAATATAAATGGTAGGGCTAAATAATTATAATAAACATCAACTAAATGCTGCTTCTCTGAACCATAGCTCTGTGCCAGGCACTGTGTTGATCCTTTTGCCACACCTGTGGTTCTCAATGTGTTCCAGCATGTATGAGAATCTTGGGCCCCACTCTGGGGTTTTAAGTTTGGCAGGTCGGGGCCCAAGCATTTGCATTCCTGGTAAATTCCCAGGCGATATGATGCTGCTACCCTAGGTACCATAGTTTGAGAACTGGCATGTGTCATCTTATTGAATCCTTCATTGTGTCCATTTTACAGACAAGGAAACTGAGGCTCTGAGAAGCGCTCTGATACTTCATAGCTGTCTACACCGAGACACTTAACTTCTCCAGGTCTCCGTGAGGGCGACCATTCCCATGAGGAGTCTACTCACGGCCAAGCCTTGCCTTTCTCTCTAAAAGTCCCCCTGACTTTGTCCGAATGTTGATCCGTGGCCCTCTCCTACCGCCCATTACTATAGTACCATTATTAGCGCAGATTTATGATCTGCCAGCAGTGTTGTGGTTAGATGTCATCCCTGTCTTTCTATTAGTCCGATATTGATAGATAAAATTCTGTGGTGATGCATCGCCTGCCCTTTCAAAGGTTACTGCCAGCAGATGCTAGGAATCAATACAGTTCTTATCTGTCACAAACCACAAGAAAACCATGGTAAACAAGGCTCAATGAAAGGCCTGTGAACAGGTCAAAGGGAGAATTCCACAGGCACACTGTCACCATGGTGTCCCTACCTAACCTAGAACCTGCTTTGGAGCTCAGTGATCTGTTGACAATTTGGGCCATATGATACAGTGGGGTTCAGAACTAGGCCCTGGGTCCAACACCACCTCTGGTGACCCTTTGTCATGGGAACTAAGGTCAAAAGATGTTAAAAATCTACTTTTATTATAACACACGGCCAAGATCGATAAGATTATTTGAGCTCTTTGAGGGCAAAGGCTAAATAAATCTAAGGAGATATGGTAGGTTTATATACCTGCTGTTTTTTCCATCCACCTTTCAATAGGAAGAGTCTTAGATTAGGCAAAAATGAAGATAAAAAGCACGATATTTTCATTCTTTAAATGCTTGCAACTCAATGCATTAAGAAAACCAAATGGTAGTTACAGATACCCTAGAAAAACTTTTTTGTTGTTGTTTTAATGAGGGAAAGTCAACTTTCTAACTTGATTTTTTTTCTCCAAGGAAAAGCCCCTTTATCTACAGAAAAAAACAGGCCTAGGGTCCGGCTGAGCATTCCTCAGGGATCAATGCAAAGAAATAGAGGAAAACAATAGAATGGGAAAGACTAGAGATCTCTTCAAGAAAATTAGAGATACCGAGGGAACATTTCATGCAAAGATGGGCTCAATAAAGGACAGAAATGGTATGGACCTAATAGAAGCAGAAGATATTAAGAAGAGGTGGCAAGAATACACAGAAGAACTATACAAAAAAGATCTTCACGACCCAGATAATCATGATGGTGTGATAACTCAGCTAGAGCCAGACATCCTGGAATGTGAAGTCAAGTGGGCCTTAGGAAGCCNGACAGGTCTTAAATGTTGGTTTAACATTACTTCTTCTATTATTTTTTTTTTTTTTTTGAAATTGCAAAGACTATTGCCCTGTGATTTTGTTAAAGGCAAAGGAAAGCAGTTCAAAAATGTGTTATTAAAATCCTGACCTGAGACAATAGTCTCACACCTGCATTTTAATTGTAGTCAGTGCATTTCTCATTTCTATTAAGCCTCCTAGCCAAGGGATTATAGTCAGTTGCAACATGTTTTCAACTGTTCTATCTCAGCTCAGAAATCAGTTTTTTTGAGCTCAAGCGCTATAAACAGAATTTTTGTTTGCTGTCAAATAGTTCACCAGGGTTTCAGGTTTAGTTAGGTGTATATAAATAGCTGGTACTCCTATTTTAACATGCAAAAAAAACAAAAACAAAAACAAAAAAACAAGCAATTAATTTAAAAGTCACTAAGAACTACTGGATTGTCCAAAAAAGTTTGGGTTTTCCCTGTAAGCCATGGAAAAACCCAAATGAATTTTTTGGCCAACCCAATAAATGAAACTTATTAACTAGATTGTGATGAGTTTAACCTCAAAAGAAGAAAATCTTAACCCCTCCAGAATTCCACGGAGTTTAACCTTTCAACAGGATCCAACATGAACTGTTTCAGGGTGACAGATTCCACAACATTCAGGAATCATTCAATAAGTGTTTTTCAGAAGAGACTCAAAACAAGAATATTCCTATGACCAAACACTTTAGAAGCCACCTATTCTGACTGAGCTTTATTTCTGGGAGAAAGGAAAAACCATCACAAAGTTTACACAATGGAAAAGCAAACAGAGAAGACAACTTTAACTTCTGCTCATTGCTCAGCAGGTCAGAGGCCTGCATTTCAGGGCAGTAGGGTCAAGGCAGCATTGGAAAGATAAACCACTACTATACTAGCCTGTTTCCTTGAAAGCTGCTCAGCTGTCTCCTCGTGAACACACAGTAGATATCCTAGCCAGATACTGCTGCTGCTGCTGCTAAGTCGCTTCAGTCGTGTCTGACTCTGTGCGACCCCACAGATGGCAGCCCACCAGGCTCCCCCGTCCCTGGGATTCTCCAGGCAAGAACACTGGAGTGAGTTGCCATTTCCTTCTCCAATGCATGAAAGTGAAAAGGGAAAGTGAAGTCACTCAGTCGTTTCAGACTTCGCGACCCCATGGACTGCAGCCTACCAGGCTCCTTTGTCCATGGGACTTTCCAGGCAAGAGTACTGGAGTGGGGTGCCATTGCCTTCTGAGCCAGATACTGGAAGCTGCATTTCCGGTCTGCCATGAACGCCAGAGAAGGAGGCTGTTTTGTTGTAGTAAGACGCCTCCTTTATGACCATATGTGGTTCCCAACCTTTTGGGCACCAGGGACTGGTTTTGTGGAACGCAATTTTTCCACAAACCACGGGTGGGGGGATGGTTTCAGGATGATTCAAGTGCATCACATTTACCATGCACTTTATTTCCAGTATTATTACATTGTGATATATAATGAAATAATTTATACAGTTCACCATAATGCAGAATCAGATTATCAGACACTAGATTCTCCTAAGGAGCCCACAACCTAGATCTTTCACATGCACAGCTGACAGTAGGGTTCAAGGTGCTATGAGAATCTAATGCTGCTGCTGATCTGACAGGTAATGGGAGCAATGGGGAGTAGCTGTAAATATGAAGCTTTGCTCACTCATCTGCCACTCACCTCCTCCTGTGTGGCCCTATTCCTAACAGCCACAGATCTGTAGCGGTCTGTGGCCCAGGGGTTGGAGAACTCTGCTCTTAAAGGTCCAAACGGCTAGCCCTAGGCTAGATGTCAGCGTATGTGCCTGTGTGCTCAGTTGCATCTGGCTCTTTGCGACTCCACGGACTGTAGCCCTCCAGGCGCCTATGTCCACAGGACTTCCCAGGCAAGAATACTGGAGTGGGTTGCCATTTCCTCCTCCAGGGGAATCCTCCTCACCCAGGGATGGAACCCATGTCACCTGCACTTCAGGCAGATTCTTTACTGCTTTACTAGCCACAGGGAAGGCCTAGATGTCAGAATACAGAAAATATCAAATCAAAACGTAAAAGCCCACAAAACTTGGCCTGACCACAACCAACAGACTTGAAACATCATCACTGTCTGTCTATACCTCCACGGTGGTTTATCATTTTGCTATCACATTAATTTTAGAAACTCCTCTTAAATGTTCCTCATTAACTGAACACATTATTCAATTTTGTGCTAAATTTCAAAATAGCTCTTTTAACTAGAAATGAGAAACAAGAAGTCACAGCAGATATCAGCTTGATAATTAAATGAGTTCACCCATGTTTCAAAGAGAAAGGAGAAAAACACGAAACCCACTGATCTTTGTTACTAGAAGCATCCTGATTATCACAGATTTAACCAAAGAACTAGGTACCTTAAATGCCAGATACAAAAATAAATTGTGTTGGGTTTTTAATTAAGTCTTTATCTTTGTGTTAAAAAAAAAAAAAATTCAGGCCTGAGGCTTTAGATTGTCATTTTACACAGAAGTAAATGGTAAATGCCTTTCTACATGTGAAGCCGTGAGATATAATTATGCAATGGGTAAAGCATGTATCACGCTATAAATGCCATTTGGTTTTACAGTTATAAACTCATCAACATTTATCAAAACATCGCCTGGAGAAAGAAGGCGATGGCTAGAGCTGGTGACAAATTTAATGCCATCTTTGAAAGTACATGACAAAGAAGTACCACTGAAAAACATACAGCTGGCGTACCGAAGTGGTGATCTTCATACCCATTTAATAGAAATCCCGTTCCCTCCAGAACAGCCTCCTGATCACAGTGCGTTTCAGTGGGGTTTCCAGGACTATTTTCCTCCCTGGAAAATCATTCCCCCTGCCCCATGCTCCTAAACATTGGCATCAGATGTGTGCAACTCCAGCCAACTTCTGCAGGTACAGGAACGTGTGAATTCATCTCGATGAGCTTGCGGGTTTGGTTTCAATCGCTTATTCAACCACAAACCTTAGTGCTTCTTAGTTAGTAATCTCTTAATGGAGTTGTGTTCAGACGGAAACCCAGGGACTATTCCTGCCAAGCTCTCTGTAGACGGCAGGGGCTCGCTTCCTGTTTCTTGCTCTGAATCACGCAACGGCCCAGGTGCTTAAGCACGGGCGCAGCTCGGCTCGCACACTGTGTTAACAGTCCTCCTTTCTGAGTGCCATTTCACTCTCCCCATCAATCCGGTAGTTATCACCCAGGGAGATCTGTCCCTTGAAAAACAAAATGGCTGGGCTTAAAAGAGTCTACCTCTCCCCTTGTCCCCATTTCTGTTTCACACAAACCTGTTAATATGAAATCTTGACAATGGGCCAGGGTAGTAATGCTATTGGCAACGTTTCTGTCCTTTATAGCTCGGTGCCTAAAAACTGGGGGGTGGCTGGGTGGGGGGTGGAGGATGACAACAAAGCCACAAAAGCTGGGGGGAACAATCGCCAGCTCTGGGACTGGCTCAGAAAGGAAGTAAGCAGAGCCCTCTGAAGAGACGATGCATACAGTCCTCACGCTGTTAATAACTTCATTTTATCTTTCCTCGCTAGCTGAGGGCTTCCAGCATCTGTGAGTACCAGGACTCCCAGGATGGGGGTGGCAGTCTGCTTCCCAGGGGCCCAGCGGCTGCGGCGGGAGTGCAGAGCTCGTGTCCTCTCCTCAGCCTCGACTTGGGCCACCACTAGCGCCTCTCCTTCCGTCCCCGTCCTGACTCCTCTCACGGGGACTGGTTCCTCTTCAGACCCCCTTCCCATGAGCCTGACTCAGGGCCCCTTCCATCCCGACCACATCCCTCCCTTTCAGCAGAGGCATGTGAGGTCTTTTTTCCCCATCAATCAAGATTACCCATTTGGGGACTTGCCCTGGTGGTCCAGTGGCTGAGATTCTATACTCTCAATGTAGGGGGCCTGGGTTTGGTCCCTCATCAGGGAACTAGATCCCACATGTGCAACTAAGAGTTCACAGGCTTCACCTAAGACCCAGCAAAGCTATATATATATATATATATATGGTTACTCATTTCAACCACTCTAAAGGGTCACCCACCATTCTCTCAGCCAGCTCGAGATGGAGAATTATCAAAAAACAATTAGAAAAACCCAGCTCCTTTCACTCCACATGTAAACCTTTCCTGTGCTGCCTCATTGCTCAGAATCAGGTCCTCTTACAGCATTACGATGCCCCTTCAGCTTCGCCATGGTTGCAGGGATTCGGCTATTTCTGTGTGTTCCAAAAGCAACCTGCTCTCTCCCTACTTACTTCTCACCCTTTTGCTCATTTTGCAGATCTTGGCTCAGATACCATTTCCTTCACGAGACATGACCAGACTTCATCCTCCCCAGACAGGCTCAGGATCCCTAGAGGGTAGGTCCCACGGCACCCTGTGTTTCCCTGTCCTGGGACTTAGAAGCTGTTTAATCACTTTATAACACAACCTTAGGAAACAGATGCTTTAGTGCTCCCCATCTATAAGATAGAGAGGAAAATCTGTCGATTAAATTTGCGTGGCAAATAAGATTGAAGATAAAAGCTATCTACAGTTCTTTGATAGCAAAGAAACAAAAATTCAAAATATTATCATTATTTGCTCCTCTTGCATTTTGTAAGTCCCTTATTAAATAATAAGTGAAGCATAACTAAAAATAAAGGTATTTTTAAAGGGATTTTAGGGGGGTTGGAGGGGAAGGAATAGAAATGTATTACAGTTAAAGATTCATTTTAACTATTGTAGAGGACTCAGTAAGCCTTAATAAGGAGACAAATAAGAATGCATTAGAGGATAATGGTGCATTTGCTAGTTAAGGTTCTACATTTCTTGTTTTCCACGAACAGAGATGTATTTTTTCTTCAAATTCAAGCTGATCCCATCAGCAGCAATTTTCAATTTTCTAGTCTTTTCAAATAGCCACAGACCTTCTAGAAAACACAGGAAAGTGTCTATTCCATGACTAAGGTTAGCAGAAGCTTAGTTATTACCATTACTTGTATTTAATTTCAAGCTTGCCAACTCATAGCTTTGGAAAGAGGGAAGGAGAAAACAGGTTATTTAAAATTGATGTGTTTTATCATTACCCATCATTAAAAAATGATGCTGTTGTACCATTTCAGAAGTAGTAGGCAGTGAATATTTAATGCTTGTGCTAGTATTTATTAATTTTACATTTCTACAGTTCTTATAGAATGACTATTTTAAATGACTATGATTTTTATTTCTTACAGATTCTCTGGCATTTAACTTCTATTTGCAAAGCATTTGTCTCTGTGCTTAAGAAGCTACCCAGTCACACCTATAAATCGAGGAACTGTTTAAAACAACAGGCACCATCAGGATTAGGAGGGAAAAAAGTCACATGTGTGGACATTTGTTAAAGAGTCAGCATACGGGAGAAGAAAGAGGAGGTGCAGCACGCCACTCACAAATCTCTCTGTGGAATACATTAGACCAACATAACAGAGCCACAGCAGCCGACAAAGCTAGGTGGAGACCGACAGGGACGTGTATCCGAGAGTAGGCGGGTGCATCTTCCCAGTGAAAAACAGAATATTATATGTAAAGATGCATATGTCAGCCACATCACTGGGAGGGTTATCAACACACACATGAGTTTTGAGTTCTCATTATATATATATATACACACACACACACACATATATATACACATATATATATACACATCTAGAGGGCAAAAGCTGTCACTCACATGTATGGTAAATTTACTGTTCAGGTATCCAGAAACTAAGTTACTCCATTTTTATTGACACGTGCATTTCCTTGCGATTGGTCTCTGATCAGAATGCCCCCAAAGCCCCGTGGGTGCCAATGAGCTACCTCTCCACTGTGTGCTCAGGCCGTCTCTGTGTGAAGCTGGGAGTCCGGTTCTGAGCACTGGAAAACTCTCCTTCTCCCGTGCCCTTACTGCCACCTGTCCCGTCCCCCCACACTGACGCATCCTACCAGTCCTGCGGAAGCGGGCACAGAGCAGTCGATCTGTGCCGAGCTCCTAATAAAGACCGCATTTTCTCAACAAGATTGCATCCAGTAAATTGCGAGCCTGAGGGCAGAGCACAGGGTCGGGGAGGCCTGTCAGCACGGGAGCGCCTCGCAGCTGGCAGCCAGTAGCCAGCCGGAGGAGACAAGAGCACATCGCTGACCCGCAATGCCGTGCCCGCCACAAAGTCGGCCCCAGAAATCTCTTCTGCCGTGGCGAGCTTTGCTTCGTTTCTCTTGCCTATCGGCGTCATCATACGGCATGGGCACCCTGAAAGCAGGCGTTCAGTCCCCACGCTCTAATGGCGCTGCAGAGACGTGATGAAAGCACGGCCGCACAAGACGCACAGGGCGCAGGGCGCTCTGAACTGCGGGCTAGAAGAGTGAGGTACGCTCTCTTCTCCTGTTTAGTAGCACAGCATTGCAGGACACCGTCATTACTATCGACGACCAAACAGCCCGCTGCAGGCATGGCGGCCATTCCACTGGATGTCAAGATGAAACCAGAACTTAACTAGAAGGAGTGCCAGTTACAATCGCCCCAATCCGCCCCTTCTGACAACAGAGGTCACAGCACCACGGGTGCGGTCGGATGGGTCAGAAGGGAAAACCGAGAGGCCCTTCTCAGTCCGTAAAGCCCCTCCTCCCAACCGGGTTTCCACACTCTTCTGCCTGCTTCACAGGAAGGAGCCTTCTACTGACAAAGGGAAGGCTGCCTGTTACGATATTGTAATTTTTTGCACCACGGTCATCATCAGATGACACTGATTGTGCATGTACTACAGGATGAGTGAATGCTGAAGCTACAAAAATGAATCAGCCAGGTTTCCCTTCCTACAGGACCTCAGGGCCAGGGGCAGAGACAGGACAGACAAGCAAAAAGGAGCAGAAGAATCCTAAGTACTGAGTGAGGGCTGTGGGCATGGAGCTCTGTGGGATTCCTTTCCCCGCTGTGTGCCAAGGTGCAGTATTCTCCGTCGGCGCCTTCTCCCACCCCTGCCACCATACTTACAGTCCCATGTATTTCTCCACCTACTCTGCAGCTCTGGCCTCCTCTCTGATCATGTCAGCAGGCCCCTGTTTCGTGGTTGCCCATCTGCACAATAAACTTCTTCCCTACTGTACCCTATGGATTATCACGAAGCCTTGCCTGACTATGTTGCAAAGAAGTGATCTTGTCTGCCTCTTTGAATTCCACGTGCGCTGTTATAAAAGGAAATAATAATAATAATACAANGTTGAAGCTGAAACTCCAATACTTTGGCCACCTGATGTGAAGAGTTGGCTCATTTGAGAAGACCCTGATGCTGGGAAAGATTGAGGGCAGGAGGAGAAGGGGACAACAGAGGATGAGATGGTTGGATGGCATCACCGACTCAATGGACATGAGTTTGGGTAGGCTCCGGGAGTTGGTGTTGGACAGGGAGGCCTGGCGTACCACGATTCATGGGGTCGCAAAGAGTCGGACACAACTGAGCGACTGAACTGAACACATGCACGCACATGTGCAAACGCACACACACACACAGGTGCAACTTAATGTTTGATGTTAAGAGACTTGTCTCCACAAATGAGAGTGCCTCAGCATAAAGGTCTTAAAGCCCTTCATTAGTAACTCCATTCAACAAGCATTGATTGAATACTTGCTCTGTAAACTGACCCTGTATTATGCTTTGAGAATACAAAGATATAGATAGTGTAACTATTCTCAAGGAGCTAAAATAATAATTTTTAGACCCATTTTATATGTGTAAAACATGAGGCTGCAAGAGCTTAAGTAACTTTTTCAAGATTTAGCTAATAACTGGCAGTGCTAGCAGTTGCATCTAGATCAGGATTTTTAAGAATAGGAAACCGGCCTGTAAAGAATGATCAAAGAACTGTTCAGTGTTATAAGCACTAAGGCTGACAATTAACAACGCACTGTGATCCAGAAGTCTAGGAACTTGGGGAAGTATCAGAGCTTCACAGGGGAAGCGAATGACTTCCAGTGGAATCGTGCAGCATCCTCCATGGTCAGTTTACCTGCCTTTAGGCACAGCTTAGATGGATTGGATCAAATAGCAGGAATATTAGAAATTACTGTCAGGAACAAAGTAGTGTCAGTTACCAATTTTTATTGCTTTGCCTCCTGCATTCAAAACTATATTTTCCCCTAAGAATGTCTATTAGTGTCAAAGTATAATTATCAAACTAAGCCAACTATTATTGTTCATTAAAGTTTGTCTGCACACTTTTCTTTCCTCCGGTGTTAAATGACGGGGGAAAGTGACAGCCCGTTCATGCCACAGTAACATAACACACCACTTAGTGAGGTTGGGTTTCTAGAGACCGCCAACATCCCAGATTCTGTCTCTTATACACATCTGTGGCCACAGGACTGGAAAAGGTCAGTTTTCATACCAATCCCAAAGAAAGGCAATGCCAAAGAATGCTCAAATACTGCACAATTGCACTCATCTCACACGCTAGTAAAGTAATACTCAAAATTCTCCAAGCCAGGCTTCAGCAATACGTGAACTATGAACTTCCAGATGTTCAAGCTGGTTGTAGAAAAGGCAGAGGAACCAGAGATCAAATTGCCAACATCCACTGGGTCATTGAAAAAGCAAGAGAGTTCCAGAAAAACATCTGTTTCTGCTTTATTGACTATGCCAAAGCCTTTGACTATGTGGATCACGTGCATGTCAGGAAGCAACAGTTAGAACTGGACATGGAACAACAGACTGGTTGCAAATAGGAAGAAGAGTACGTCAAGGCTGTACATTGTCATCCTGCTTATTTAACTTGTATGCAGAGTACATCATGAGAAACGCTGGGCTGGATGAAACACAAGCTGGAATCAAGATTGCTGGGAGAAATATCAATCACCTCAGATATGCAGATGACACCACCCTTATGGCAGAAAGTGAAGAAGAACTAGAGAGCCTCTTGATGAAAGTGAAAGAGGAGAGTGAAAAAGTTGGCTTAAAGCTCAACATTCAGAAAACGAAGATCATGGCATCTGGTCCCATCGCTTCATGGCAAATAGATAGGGAAACGGTGGAAACAGTGGCTGACTTTATTTTTCTGGGCTCCAAAATCACTGCAGATGGTGATTGCAGCCATGAAATTAAAAGACATTTACTCCTTGAAAGGAAAGTTATGACCAGCCTAGACAGCATATTAAAAAGAAGAGACCTCACTTTGCCAACAAAGGTCCGTCTAGTCAAGGCTATGGTTTTTCCAGTGGTCTTGTATGGATGTGAGAGTTGGACTATAGAGAAAGCTCTGCACCGAAGAATTGATGCTTTTGAACTGTGGTGTTAGAGGAGACTCTTGAGAGTCCCTTGGACTGCAAGGAGATCCAACGAGACCATCCTAAAGGAGATCAGTCCTGGGTGTTCATTGGAAGGACTGAGGTTGAAGCTGAAACTCCAATACTTTGGCCACCTGATGTGAAGAGTTGGCTCATTTGAGAAGACCCTGATGCTGGGAAAGATTGAGGGCAGGAGGAGAAGGGGACAACAGAGGATGAGATGGTTGGATGGCATCACCGACTCAATGGACATGAGTTTGGGTAGGCTCCGGGAGTTGGTGTTGGACAGGGAGGCCTGGCGTACCACGATTCATGGGGTCGCAAAGAGTCGGACACAACTGAGCGACTGAACTGAACACATGCACGCACATGTGCAAACGCACACACACACACAGGTGCAACTTAATGTTTGATGTTAAGAGACTTGTCTCCACAAATGAGAGTGCCTCAGCATAAAGGTCTTAAAGCCCTTCATTAGTAACTCCATTCAACAAGCATTGATTGAATACTTGCTCTGTAAACTGACCCTGTATTATGCTTTGAGAATACAAAGATATAGATAGTGTAACTATTCTCAAGGAGCTAAAATAATAATTTTTAGACCCATTTTATATGTGTAAAACATGAGGCTGCAAGAGCTTAAGTAACTTTTTCAAGATTTAGCTAATAACTGGCAGTGCTAGCAGTTGCATCTAGATCAGGATTTTTAAGAATAGGAAACCGGCCTGTAAAGAATGATCAAAGAACTGTTCAGTGTTATAAGCACTAAGGCTGACAATTAACAACGCACTGTGATCCAGAAGTCTAGGAACTTGGGGAAGTATCAGAGCTTCACAGGGGAAGCGAATGACTTCCAGTGGAATCGTGCAGCATCCTCCATGGTCAGTTTACCTGCCTTTAGGCACAGCTTAGATGGATTGGATCAAATAGCAGGAATATTAGAAATTACTGTCAGGAACAAAGTAGTGTCAGTTACCAATTTTTATTGCTTTGCCTCCTGCATTCAAAACTATATTTTCCCCTAAGAATGTCTATTAGTGTCAAAGTATAATTATCAAACTAAGCCAACTATTATTGTTCATTAAAGTTTGTCTGCACACTTTTCTTTCCTCCGGTGTTAAATGACGGGGGAAAGTGACAGCCCGTTCATGCCACAGTAACATAACACACCACTTAGTGAGGTTGGGTTTCTAGAGACCGCCAACATCCCAGATTAGTAAGCAGGAATGTCTTGGCACCAGTAGCTTTCTCGAAACGCTTGTTGTTAGTAATCAAGGATGGAATTTTCTTCCAGAAGTGACAGGCAGCATTGGAAGGGAGCAGCAAGGACATACACAAGCCTAACAGGACGTGATTGTGTACAGAAGGGCCACCTAGGCCTACATATGTCATTAACTCATGGCATCTGCTCTAGATAGAAGCACAGCACAAAGAAAGTGGCGAGTCAGCAAGCTTTGTGAAAATTGTTTTTGTTTCGTTTCGTTTCGCTTTAATTTTGGCCTTCAGAGAAAGATTCAATGACATGGAAAGCTCGCGTTTGTGGAACAGCGTATTTGGTAGCTAGGTACCTGAGGTGTTGATGGTTGAAGTTTTCCAGCGAGGATGTCGTGTGTTGCATGACTAACCTAATGCGACCTTAGAGCACGGAGAGTGTTCATTGAGCTAATTATGGCCATATAATTAAAGGGGAGAAACCAGAAGATAACTCATAGATTGGACCTAATTTCAAATGTCCAGTCCTCTGCCAACATCTGCTATTTACCTTACACTTTGTTTAGTGAGAATGGTTTTAGTTTGCAATTTAACATCAGTGATGGAGATGTTTTATTTTACTCTGTGCTTCTTAAAGTTAGCCTTAGAATGAAAAGAATAATAGCTAAAGCTCTGAAATTGAAAAAAAAATTCCAGCATGTTATGGAAGCTCCTAAGTAGCCGTATAGACAGAGGCTGCTTGGAGATAGTGATGATGCTAATGAAGAAGTTGGAGAAGAAGATTGTATCCTTTCGTTAGCATTCATAGAGCTTGAAAAATAATTTTACACACATATGCTGACTCGATTCTCATAATCCCCTGGGAGGAGGGACACCATTTACCCTTTGTAAGATGTGAAAACAAATTCGGAGTTTTTCCCAGTTTCATCACCAGTAAACTCAGAACTACAGCACTTATTCCTGTTTTTCAAGTCATATGGTCTCATTTTCCTTAGATACCCTCTTAACAAGTAAAAATAAAGCACAAGTGATGTCCTTATCACATAGCCCTAATTTCAACGATGATTAATCAGCAGCCCACATTCAGATGATACTAATCAAGTTATTTTCATAATAACACCACTTCGGATAGCTGCAGTGCACGTCTGACTGACATTGGCTTTGTACTGGGGACTTGGTACAAGTCAGGAAAGTAGAATAACTACAGCACTTATTCCTGTTTTTCAAGTCATATGGTCTCATTTTCCTTAGATACCCTCTTAACAAGTAAAAATAAAGCACAAGTGATGTCCTTATCACATAGCCCTAATTTCAACGATGATTAATCAGCAGCCCACATTCAGATGATACTAATCAAGTTATTTTCATAATAACACCACTTCGGATAGCTGCAGTGCACGTCTGACTGACATTGGCTTTGTACTGGAATCTCCTTTAACCTCTGTCCATATGCAATCTTTTCATCAAACCCTGGCTAAAGAAGCGCCTTCTAACCTGTATGTTTCTTCCCAGACTCACTGGGACCAGCAACTCAAGAGCCCAGAGGTTAAAAGAAAAACAAAAAACCACTTGCTTTAGTAATAATAAGGGCCTTAGTCACAGAACCCAACTTTCCAGGTAAGAAATTGTCATTTCATAAAATAGCGCAAAGCTGCTTGAATTCCTGATAGGAGATGTGAGTGAGTTGAACGTTGCCACATTATCCAGCATGATGATTATCATGGCTTTACAGGTGTTTCTTGAACAAGCCATATTGCACTCACTCAGCGTACTCTCTAGAATGAGAATGTGAAACGTCTGTCCCCTCCCATTTCCCCGTTTTCTGTTTCTGTAGTCATGTCAGTTGAAGCTGACATTCACTCTGAGTCCATATCTGATGTGTTCCAACTGATATCCTTACTTGCTTGTCCTGTCGGCTCTAAGCTTTAAATTTGGAAGGTTTTCAATGGCTCTTGTTGGAAGGAAAAAATGAACCAGGAGATGTAGAGAGAGACTGCTATTACAGCCAAATTTCAGTCACATAGACTGTCAATACTAATGAATGCCCTTGAAGCAGATACTGTAAATGCCTGAAGTTGGAGTTGAACTGCCTTATGAGTCAGAATCGTTCGGCAGAACAGACACCCACTCTCTAAATACTAACGGCCCAATATTTAGACTCCGGTTATAGAGCTAATGGAATCGCCGGAGCATATTGTAACATCCTGATGGCTGATAGGCTTCAAATTCCTTATATGCTGAAAATATTATTTTAGTTTTATTTAGTTAGATTCTTTCATTAGTTCCCCACCACTCTTTTAGCATCAATGGACTGCAGCCCACCAGGCTCCTCCCATGGGATTTTCCAGGCAAGAGTACTGGAGTGGGGTGCCATTACCCTCTCCAAAGATGAGCTAAAGGAACACAGTAAATTCTAAGGGGAAACATATATACGAAAACAGCCAGCTTCAGGTTAGGGATTCTAATGACTGTGGCCTCATCTCTTCCCCAGCTGAGGTGGATGTAAACGTGCACATCCATCAGAGGCTTAAGCCTGCCATCACCTGTGTCAGAACGGAAGGAGCTCGCGTCTGCTTGTGGTCAGAAGCTGTCCTGCTTTTGGCCCCTAGGCTATTCTCCAGCATGAGCAGGCTTGCTCTGTGTCACTCGACACTTGCACTCAGAAACAGGAGCCAGGGGTCTGTACCTGATCCCAGGACAACCAGGCCAGAGGCCGACCAGTGGCCGGTGAGCCGGCCCAAGGTGATGAGTTCTGCGCCAGCGCAGCTACTAGGAGAAAAAGCAAGGAAGCAGAGGCTGACAGAGAGGCTGAAGCACGTTAATGCTTCCCTGGAGAGAGGACTCAGGTACGGTGAGTAGGTATTAGCAGTATCTGCCCACTCCTCCCCTCCCATCTCCCTGCCAGCCCTTTGGTGGCTCTGGCTGACGCCAGGTGCCAGCGTCTGTGTCTTTCAGTCTAAAGATCTTATTTCCAGAACCTACAGCAGGCTAGAAGTATGGGGGAATTAGCACCTCTGAGGACCAGTCCTCAATCAACGGCTCACAGGAGGTCCTGTATAAACGCTACCCCAGCTCTGTCACCTCTTGGCTTGGATAACTCTGGGTTTGCGTTTTCACATCATCGTACCATGAGATGAAGCTTTAGTCACCCCTGTGATAGCGCTTAATCACAGATCCTTGATTGCCTGCTGCTACTCCGTTCTCTTCCATAGCTCTCTACAAGTATTTCCTGTGCCTCCCAAATAAAGTAGTTATGCTTTAATTCTCGTCTCAGACTTACTTCCCTCAGGAGGCAAGAAGATGGTTCATACCCTGAAGCAATTTGAATCTTGTGCGCCAGTTGCCAAAGTATTCACTCTTGAATAAGCTGGGCTTGGCATGTTGGGATGTTTTTCACTTTTTCCTTTTTTCAGATATATCTTTACTCAGCAAATGTCCTTTGCTAGTGACCAAGAGCCTAAATTCTCAAGGCAGGAAACACGCATTTGGGAAAGAAGAAACTGGTGGTTTCTTAAAGATAGAATCATATCCTTCTTTAGGAAGTATTTTTGGTAAATATTTGTTTTGAGCTAGGACGTTCTATTAAAGCAAAGGCAGGTTCCTTGTCAAAATATTTAATTAGGGCTTCAAAACATCCTCTCTTTGTGAATATCCTATGATTGATGGCCATATAAGCATGGACAACATAAAAGATAAGAGGTGATTGTCTAGTACAATCTGCTCATGATACATTTTGGGGGAAAAGCTAATAATCTGTGATTTGGGGGGAATCTTTGGAAATAATGCATAATTGGTTGTGTGATGCTTATTTAATAGATACCACTTAGAGAGGGTCACAGAACCAGGTGATTCTGTTATGTTCGTTCTGAAGAGAAAACATTCCTCCACAACTTGAATTTAAACCCATGTGTGTGTATGTATGGAGAAGGCAATGGCAACCCACTCCAGTACTCTTGCCTGGAAAATCCCATGGATGGAAGAGCCTAGTAGGCTGCAGTCTATGGGGTCACTAGGAGTCAGACACGACTGAATGACTTCACTTTCACTCTTCACTTTCCTACATTGGAGAAAGAAATGGCAACTCCAGTGTTCTTGCCTGGAGAATCCCAGGGACGGGAGAGCCTGGTGGGCTGCCGTCTCTGGGGTCGCACAGAGTCGGACACGACTGAAGCGACTTAGCAGCAGCAGCAGCAGTGTGTATGTATGTGGATAGTGATTACATTATGATATGTTGATATAATAAAGTATTATGTACAGAAATCCAGGAAAAGTCCAGAAGACCTCTGAGTGTCCTGTGTAGCCCACTCTTCCGACTTATCCCCACCTTTCATGGTCTTTGAGGTATTTTGCACTCTAGCTTGTAGAAAATGCTTATAAAGTGAAAGTGACTAACATCCAGAGAAATGCAAGTGTGGCATCCGGTGCAATGTATTATCATGTGGTAGATCTTGACCAATTTTGTGGGCATGCTAAATTCATTGTAGCATTTCAGATTGCCTGTCTATGTATGGTACTTTGAATTATTTGAGGTGACTGTATTAAAAATATCTTACTGGTTCCTTCTTTGATTAATTATTCAGATAAAATCTTTTACTTGTATTCATTTTATAATAACATGAATGTCATTTTACCCTTAAAAAAATTGCCCTTTGACAATACCACATAAGTAAGGGGGGAAAAAAACCACATTGTGCATTAGGATGAATTGTGAGATCAAGCTTCAAAGTGTAGGGGTTTGTCTGGAAATTGTTGGGAAGTGATTTCAGAACCAGAGAATGCCTTTAGGATGAAGACTGTCAGACTCCCCCTGAGAAGGGAGTCTGATGTCGAGTTAAGCACACTGGCCTGGGAATCAAGCAGTGTGTGCTGCGCTGCGTGTTCAGTTGCTTCAATCGTGTCTGCCTCTTTGCAACCCGCTCTGTCCACAAGATTCTCCAGGCAAGAATACTGGAGTGGGTAGCCATGCCCTCCTCCAAGAGACCTTCCTGACTCAGGAATCAAACTGCATCTTCTGTGCCTCTCCTGCATTTCAGGCAGATTCTTTTTGTAACTGCTGAGCCACCGGGGAAGCCCAGGAATCAAGCAGAGAGAGATTCAAGTTTGGATTCCAAATTTACTAGCGTCATGGCTTTGGGCAAAACTCTTAACCCTTCTACACATCAGTTTTCCTGTTTGTAAAACAGCAGTATCTTAGGGTTCTTAGAGGATTAATCGGTGCACGTTACACCCTTCGTGGTACCTGCACATATATGTGGTAACTAGCTACTGGAGTGGGTTGCCACTTCCTTCTCCAGGGGATCTTCCTAACCCAGGGATCGAAATTGCGTCTCTTGTGTCTCCTGTATTGGCGGGAGTTTACCAGCTTCGCCACATAAGAAGCCCTGGGCTGAATAGGAGGAAATCACCTATTACGAGCTGAGCAGTCAAGGCTTTGGAGGAAAGTGGCCAGTGTTCTTCCTAACTCTAGAGAGACCAGTGCTGGAGCTTCTAGTATAGATTGCAAGGTTTATAAAGCCAGATTCTGAATTCAGTCAGAGAAGCCACACAGAGCAGGAAACTGAAAGCTCCATGCTTGGGTTTTGCATCAGTCCAGATGCCTTCTTGCCAGGAGAGGCAAAGATAGGAGCGGGCACAGGGCCCATAGGCTAGACCTGGGAGTTCACGGTGTCAGAGTCAGGAAGCTGGTACAGTCACGAGGTGAGTGGCAAGTCCTCTTTCACTGTAGACTGTGGATGTTGGACTGTGATTCCCTAAGGCTGTCCAGCCCAAAGATGAATAAAAGTGGCATGCACCCATGCATAGATAAAAGTGTGTACGCGTGTGCACATGCACACACACTCACTCTGCTTCTGAAAGTGACAGTGAGCGGCAGCCATGAGGCAAATTACGCCTGGCAGGAGTGGTGGCAGTGGCAGCTGGCTTTTGAAACCCAGAGTCATGGTGTCTATGGCTCCGTTTCTTCTTTTCACAAGGTTTTGGGGAAGAATGGATCCCTCACAAGAGAGGAAGGCGTGAAAATATATACCAGAGGCCTCTTCCTGTGTGCAAAAGGACACCATCCCT
This sequence comes from Oreotragus oreotragus, assembly GCA_006410675.1. NCBI lineage: Eukaryota > Metazoa > Chordata > Mammalia > Artiodactyla > Bovidae > Oreotragus > Oreotragus oreotragus. The sequence goes on from SJYX01007465.1 coordinate 240,771, forward strand.
GTGTTCTCCTGGATGCTTTTCTCATTAGATATATTTGCCTGACCCCTTCTCTTTTGTCTGTCTTTCTTTCATTTATAGAAGGGTTGAAAAATTCACATGCAACCATCCATACACCCGCTAAAATAGAGTACTCTGTTTAGCTGGGTAAATTCTCATCTCAAGTTGTCACCTCTTTTGATAAAGCTGAGGTGAGAACCCCTCTCTGGCCAGTAAATACATTCTTTCATTGCTTTTAATGATTTAACTTGATCTTTTATATGTAAGTATTGTATCTTAGATTTCATTCTTAATCCTTGGTCTTCCCAAGGCAGAAACTACTGCCATGTATGGATATGATTTTGTGGAGGGGGAAGAGGACCTCGGGCTCAGAGACAGAGAGACCTCAGGGGCCTTCTGGACTTCATCAGATCCTCCGGGTGTCTTCCTGGTCACCCAGTAGGACCACCCAGGTCCTACCAGTACCTGCAGCTGAAGCCTGAGGCTGGTGGTCTGAGGCCTGTTCTCTTGGTGGAAGCCTGAGGGCCTGGTGGTCCTCCCTTGCAGACCAGTCCGCTCCTCTGCTCGCACAGGTACTGCAGCCTCTGTGTCTCAGCCAAGTTCTGCACCTGACCTTTGGCTTAAGTTGTCCATGCCGCAGCCTCTGCACAGATGTGCGTCTGTGACCATCATGGCAGCTACCGTTCAGCCGCCTGATAGTTACCAAAGGGGCTTCAGGAATGTTGGAATCCCTTGACACCATAGAGGAGGGGGTCTTAGACCTTCTTGAGGTGTATGTGCCTGCTGTTTGCGCGGGGCCACTCTGTATGTCTCCTTCCAGAATTCTAACCCAGGAGTGGGGCACAAGATCCCTCTGCTTTCGCTTTCCTCTCAACTAGCAGCACCCACTTCTTTGGCATCTCATCTGAGAAGAGGCCAGAACATCTTGGCCTAAGTGTGTGTGTTTCCCTTCCCTCCATCTTTTTTTTCTCCTTCCCTCTCTTGGAGTGAATGGGATAGGCCTTCCACCTCCTCTTAATGTCTGATTGGAACTTCTCTTGTGTTAACTTTAGAAGGGACTCCACCTTCTGAACCAGACAGATTTAACACAGAGCCATGGAACAACCAAAGGCCAATGTACATTGATTAACATCTCAAAAATGTCTCCCTATATTCATGCATTTAATCATCAGGATACCCTGGGCACCTACACATGACAGGCATGGCTGACAGCAGAGACACAAAGAGGAGAAAGACTCACTTCCTGCCCTCAGGAGATCTGCATGCTAGTTGAGGAAACGTGCGTGCTAAGCCAGTTCAGTCGTGTCCCACTCTTCTGTGACCCCATGGACCACAGCCAGCCAGGCTTCTCTGTCCATGAGATTCTCCAGGCAAGAATATTGGAGTGGGTTGCCATTTCCTTCTCTAGTTGAGGAGGCAGACGTGAAAATAAATCACTACAATTCAATACAGGTGGTTCCAGAATGCAGGATAAGAAGGTGTGGCAGGAGACCCGGGAAGCTGTGAGTAACTGCGGTGGCCCGAGTGGCTCCGGGAGAGCTGCTCAGAGGGGAAGATAGGTTAGAGGAACTAACCGTCCAGAGAAAGAGGAAGGCCGTCCTCACAAGAGCAGTGCATGCAGACTGGACCAGAAGTGATGAGCTTGGAGAACAGCGAGTGGGGGGGGGGGGCAGGGGACAGAAGGAGGTGATGAATTCAACAAGCATTGATTGAATACTTGCTCTGTAAACTGACCCTGTATTATGCTTTGAGAATACAAAGATATAGATAGTGTAACTATTCTCAAGGAGCTAAAATAATAATTTTTAGACCCATTTTATATGTGTAAAACATGAGGCTGCAAGAGCTTAAGTAACTTTTTCAAGATTTAGCTAATAACTGGCAGTGCTAGCAGTTGCATCTAGATCAGGATTTTTAAGAATAGGAAACCGGCCTGTAAAGAATGATCAAAGAACTGTTCAGTGTTATAAGCACTAAGGCTGACAATTAACAACGCACTGTGATCCAGAAGTCTAGGAACTTGGGGAAGTATCAGAGCTTCACAGGGGAAGCGAATGACTTCCAGTGGAATCGTGCAGCATCCTCCATGGTCAGTTTACCTGCCTTTAGGCACAGCTTAGATGGATTGGATCAAATAGCAGGAATATTAGAAATTACTGTCAGGAACAAAGTAGTGTCAGTTACCAATTTTTATTGCTTTGCCTCCTGCATTCAAAACTATATTTTCCCCTAAGAATGTCTATTAGTGTCAAAGTATAATTATCAAACTAAGCCAACTATTATTGTTCATTAAAGTTTGTCTGCACACTTTTCTTTCCTCCGGTGTTAAATGACGGGGGAAAGTGACAGCCCGTTCATGCCACAGTAACATAACACACCACTTAGTGAGGTTGGGTTTCTAGAGACCGCCAACATCCCAGATTAGTAAGCAGGAATGTCTTGGCACCAGTAGCTTTCTCGAAACGCTTGTTGTTAGTAATCAAGGATGGAATTTTCTTCCAGAAGTGACAGGCAGCATTGGAAGGGAGCAGCAAGGACATACACAAGCCTAACAGGACGTGATTGTGTACAGAAGGGCCACCTAGGCCTACATATGTCATTAACTCATGGCATCTGCTCTAGATAGAAGCACAGCACAAAGAAAGTGGCGAGTCAGCAAGCGTTGTGAAAATTGTTTTTGTTTCGTTTCGTTTCGCTTTAATTTTGGCCTTCAGAGAAAGATTCAATGACATGGAAAGCTCGCGTTTGTGGAACAGCGTATTTGGTAGCTAGGTACCTGAGGTGTTGATGGTTGAAGTTTTCCAGCGAGGATGTCGTGTGTTGCATGACTAACCTAATGCGACCTTAGAGCACGGAGAGTGTTCATTGAGCTAATTATGGCCATATAATTAAAGGGGAGAAACCAGAAGATAACTCATAGATTGGACCTAATTTCAAATGTCCAGTCCTCTGCCAACATCTGCTATTTACCTTACACTTTGTTTAGTGAGAATGGTTTTAGTTTGCAATTTAACATCAGTGATGGAGATGTTTTATTTTACTCTGTGCTTCTTAAAGTTAGCCTTAGAATGAAAAGAATAATAGCTAAAGCTCTGAAATTGAAAAAAAAATTCCAGCATGTTATGGAAGCTCCTAAGTAGCCGTATAGACAGAGGCTGCTTGGAGATAGTGATGATGCTAATGAAGAAGTTGGAGAAGAAGATTGTATCCTTTCGTTAGCATTCATAGAGCTTGAAAAATAATTTTACACACATATGCTGACTCGATTCTCATAATCCCCTGGGAGGAGGGACACCATTTACCCTTTGTAAGATGTGAAAACAAATTCGGAGTTTTTCCCAGTTTCATCACCAGTAAACTCAGAACTACAGCACTTATTCCTGTTTTTCAAGTCATATGGTCTCATTTTCCTTAGATACCCTCTTAACAAGTAAAAATAAAGCACAAGTGATGTCCTTATCACATAGCCCTAATTTCAACGATGATTAATCAGCAGCCCACATTCAGATGATACTAATCAAGTTATTTTCATAATAACACCACTTCGGATAGCTGCAGTGCACGTCTGACTGACATTGGCTTTGTACTGGAATCTCCTTTAACCTCTGTCCATATGCAATCTTTTCATCAAACCCTGGCTAAAGAAGCGCCTTCTAACCTGTATGTTTCTTCCCAGACTCACTGGGACCAGCAACTCAAGAGCCCAGAGGTTAAAAGAAAAACAAAAAACCACTTGCTTTAGTAATAATAAGGGCCTTAGTCACAGAACCCAACTTTCCAGGTAAGAAATTGTCATTTCATAAAATAGCGCAAAGCTGCTTGAATTCCTGATAGGAGATGTGAGTGAGTTGAACGTTGCCACATTATCCAGCATGATGATTATCATGGCTTTACAGGTGTTTCTTGAACAAGCCATATTGCACTCACTCAGCGTACTCTCTAGAATGAGAATGTGAAACGTCTGTCCCCTCCCATTTCCCCGTTTTCTGTTTCTGTAGTCATGTCAGTTGAAGCTGACATTCACTCTGAGTCCATATCTGATGTGTTCCAACTGATATCCTTACTTGCTTGTCCTGTCGGCTCTAAGCTTTAAATTTGGAAGGTTTTCAATGGCTCTTGTTGGAAGGAAAAAATGAACCAGGAGATGTAGAGAGAGACTGCTATTACAGCCAAATTTCAGTCACATAGACTGTCAATACTAATGAATGCCCTTGAAGCAGATACTGTAAATGCCTGAAGTTGGAGTTGAACTGCCTTATGAGTCAGAATCGTTCGGCAGAACAGACACCCACTCTCTAAATACTAACGGCCCAATATTTAGACTCCGGTTATAGAGCTAATGGAATCGCCGGAGCATATTGTAACATCCTGATGGCTGATAGGCTTCAAATTCCTTATATGCTGAAAATATTATTTTAGTTTTATTTAGTTAGATTCTTTCATTAGTTCCCCACCACTCTTTTAGCATCATAAATTAAAGCCTCAGTTGCTGCTAAGCTGCTAAGTTGTTTCAGTCGTGTCCGACTCTGTGTGACCCCTTAGACGGCAGCCCACCAGGCTCCTCCATCCCTGGGATTCTCCAGGCAAGAATACTGGAGTGGGTTGCTATTTCCTTCTCCAGTGCATGAAGGTGAAAAGTGAAAGTGGGGTCACGAAGAGTCAGACCTGAAAGTGAAAAGTGAAAGTGAAGTTGCTCAGTCGTGTCCAGCTCTTTGTGACCCCATGGACTGCAGCCTACCAGGCTCCTCCGTCCATGGGATTCTCCAGGCAAGAGTACTGGAGTGGGGTGCCATCACCTTCTCCGAAGCCTCAATAACATACTGTAATTGTGAATAACACCAGAGTGGTCTCTCTAAATCTTGGTGTCTCTAAATCTCAGTTTCCTCATCTGAATAGTGGGGATAATGATAAGATATTGAACCACATAGGACTGTTGTGAGAATTAAATAAGATAACATAAAATGGTAATATAATTAATGATAATATAAGATAATATTAAAAAAACGCCTGGGACATAGAAAACATTTTAAATGTATATTAGCTATTGTTATCATGCACACAATTAAAATAATGCCCTCTCCAGAAATAATGGGTGTTTTCATGATATTAAAAAACTTAAAATAATAATGAACCCTATAGAAAAGAGATAATGTGTTTCTCTTGCCTCCAGACATGCAGAAAAGTAGTCACTTCCCTTTTCCTTTCTGTGTGTAGTAATTATTACATGTGATAGTGTTGTGATTTTAAGTATTTTACACTAATTGTTAGTCTTTTAACACCCTGAAGGCAAATGTAAAGAAAAAAAAAGCTTTTATTAAGTTGAAGCAAGTGACCTGGTTTAATAATGGTATCTCTTATCGATGGGAAAGGTGATATTAAGTTAGCTGCTTAAAAGCCGGGTATAAAAAAGTAAGGGAGCTACAGGTGCCATCTCCATTGAGCTTCTAAGGAAATTCAATATAAAGCACTTTCTAGAGGGACAGTTATTTAACAGCAAGTATTGCAAACAATCTCCATCTCTAATATGCTTAGAACACAAGGAAATTGAGAAGTAGCAGGTAAGAAGTGAGCATAGTAGAGTTGGCTGTGTCCATAGCTTTGAAATCCTAAATTTCTTTTCATATGGTTAGAAAAAGGCAACATTATACTTTCTTACAGAGTGAGGGTTCATCAGAGACTGCTTCAGCGTGTATAGTAAATGGCTTCGCTACCAATATCTCTTCTGGGGTATGGAAGAAGTCCCAGTTCCCTTAAATCTTTAGAGGAATAATAGAGCCTAAGATGTATATTGTCATTTGTGGTTTTCAAATATTTTAATATGTATTTTGCATTTTCATCATGTAAATCTTTTGTTTTAGTTATGAATATCTTGTGATTTGAGAAATGTAGATAGTTCTGTATGTGAATTAAAATTATCCATTCCCATTACCTCAGCCCTCAACTAACTTTGGGATCAGTGACCACCCCACTGGATGCTGTGAAGGTCTGTTCTTCGATAGTTACTAGCTTCTTCCTACAGAGACCATCTCTTTTAGAATGTGATTTTCTTTCCCAATAGTCCATGCTCATGGACAGCCCGATTGTACAACTAGTTTTCACTCACAAAGTAACCATTTAATATACCCCAGGGAATAGAGTATCTATTATCGGTTCATTAGCAAAGTGGTTTGTGCAGATCAACAGTTGGCCTTCAGCACTGTTTCATCTGAAAGAGACAATGTATTTTGAAATGCTGGAACACTCCCCAGCTTTGAATTGCTACTGAAGCAGCTCAATATAAAACTGCTCTTTTATTCTTCTTTTGCCATAAACGGGCATCACAGAATCAAATCCATTGAGAAGAAATTCCTTGCTTTGCCAACACAGTTAGTTTTGTAAGAAGCCTCTGTCTTCAGATTGTTCTCCTCCAAAATCCAAGTTGGATGGCTGTGGTTATTTTTTAATTAATATTTTTTTAAGAGCCCCTTTTCTCCCAAGAGCCTCTAAGCAGATTTAGCAGGCTTAAAATGACTCTTCCACAAGGTGATTTCAATGCCATCTTACAAGCAAATAAAACAGTGACTTTCCTACTTTATTGGCTCAATTTTTCACTCTCTCTTTTAATTCTCCAAAATCCTGTCCACTGGAGGGAGTTTTTCTTCAGGGTGAGGATATCTTCTCTCCAAAAAAGATGCTATCTTTTTGATGAACAAAAAGACCATGAAACCAATCCAGCCATGAAAAGGAGTAAGAGGAGAAAAACATTTCTGTGTGAGGAGCAAAAGGATTCAGTGATTATTATTATCTTGCATGGTTTATTCTTTATTCTCTTTCTTTGATTGCCTTTCACTTCTTGGATAAGTGGATTTTAATGGAAAAGCTAATTCAGATCTTCACATTTAGTGGATGGGTATCACTGCCCACAAACATTGTATAGAGGGCATTGCACCTCTCCACTTTATGGAATCAGGCAGCTCAGATCATAAGCATCATAATTGCTTGGACCCCTTAGTGCTGTGGGCTCTGATTAAAAAGTCCTATTGAGCTCAGAGTCTTTTAAGAGGAAGGCAGCTAATGTGATGGTTAAAATTGAAATAGCATAGGCGAAGATGCTGTAACTACTTTCTTTTGTCACAGTCGTCCTGGAAAAGAGTTTTCACACATCTAATCAATGTTTCCTTTCACAAAAGAGATTCTCACCCTAAATGTAAATATCAGTTGGACAGTGCTTGACCGCAGTTCTTCAGCTTTAATGCTGAAAACCAATAGACCCAAAGGTAAAAAACAGCTTGATGCTTATTAGCCTTTAAAGTTAAGATTCGGGTCACCTTGGGTTTGGCATGGTATAAGGGCTCATTCTCTTGGCAGAGAAAAGCAGAAACAGCTCTTCTTACAAATGAAATAGCGCAAGATTAAAGGATTTCATGGGGACAAGAGAATCTTGACATCATCCTGTACAATAACCTTTGTCCTGTTTTCAATCCCAGCCACTTTCCAGTTTGTAAGTTGATGGTGGAATTATAAATGTCTATTCATTAGGTAGACTTTGTTAGCCTTGGAACCATCAAAATCTTGGGTGTGGAAATTTGAAGGCAAAATCTGGCCTTGGCTGTTTCAGAGCTACCCCTTCTAAAAAGGATATTATTACAAGACATGATATTTGCAGAACCAGACCTTTGTGTAGTTGATGTGGCTGAATGTGCTGTGGGAAGTCACCACTATGAGCATCAGTATTTTAGCTGTCCCTCCTTCATGTGCATTTTGGAGTTAAAGGTGAAATTCCATCTTTAACCCCCTTGTGGTTGTCTGAACAGTGATTAATGAACTCGATATGATTCCTTGCAGACTTTTCAAAGGGTGGATGAAGGATGGAATTTCAGCCTCTTTTTTGAAAAAAAAAAAACAAAACAAAAAACAAACAAAAAACACAGGGCTTTTGCATCATACAGCTTTTAAAATTAATGTCCTTTCTTGAATGCCAAGAAAACAAAGGGAATTTCTCAGAAGTATATGCAGCTTGACACAATAGGCCTTAATTGGTGTCAAGGAGATGTTGGGATGAATGAGGAAATGCCCATTTAGCTGATAAGACTTAAAAGTGGAGCCTTGTTATGAGCTGTCATCTCAACGTGTATTTAAACTATAGCAAAACTGAAACATATTTGCCATATAGATCATAATGACTCCAAAGGAGCCATTATACTCTATTATGTAATTACATAATCAAAGCATGCATAGTAATCAGCTTTTGGAATTCAATGCTAATCAAACATACCTATAGTATGTGTTTAAGCTAAAATAGAGAGCGTTAATTTGCCATTAGTCAACTAAACAAGAATGTGTATACAGAATATTCATGAATAGCTTAATGTTGTGTCAGATGATATTTTTTGTTTTGTATTCAGGGGAAATCAACAATAATTGAAGAAAAAACCAGCACTGAAGGAAGATTACTCTTTAACTTGCTGTTCAAAAATTTGCCTCACCTTTTACTGATTATAAGAGGAGATTAGATTAAATTCAGTTTTTTTTCCCTCCATAAGCTCTAGTGTTACAACAGTTACTACATTACATGAGATTCTTAGGCGATCCTGACTATCTCCATGCCATAGGGTAAAGTGTTATGAATATTACACTTGAAACAAGCCTTTAATAAAAATATAAAGAAACCTTGAACATGTATTACTTTTGTAATTAGAAAAAAATCAATAAATGTTATTTAGAAATAGCCAAGAATAGAAATACCTTGATGAGCCATTAGGAACTGTGGCCTCACACTTGCCGCTGATCTTACACGCCTCCTCCCTGGATCTCACTGTCTTCATCTGTAAATGAGGGAATTGATCGGCAGATTCCTTTCAGTTGCGTTGCTTTGATTCCTCAAGGGTTCTATGAGAAAGACGATGACATAAAGGAAATGTTTTGGTCCATGTCACATACTATTGCCCACTCATTTATTTATTGAATTGGTTTAGTTTAACTCTAAGTTTATGAACTGTATGGTTCGCATTCATAATTATCTTGACTATTGAGTAGACAGTCCTTGGAGCAGACAATCAACAGATTCTGCTTTACTGTTTGGGATGGCAAAACATGGGTGAGGATCAAAAAGGTTAAAAGTAGCTTTGTAAACAGCAGACAGATTGAATGCTTTTGATTTTAAATAAATATTCAAGTATTCACAAAGGTTGAAGTATTGCCTCTCTTTGAAATAAAGAGTTGTATTTATGTTGAAGTGTGTGCACTCTTAACCTTAATCCATGGTTGATGGGCCCATCTTTTTTGACACTGGTTCTCACTGCCTTTTATTTGCATGCTGGCTGACCGAAAATGTTACTGTAATATTGAAAGGGGACTGAATTCTTTCATCAAAAGCTTTCATGGCTTGAACTTCATATAATTTATTTTCAAATTACTTTTACTGTAATTCTTATTAATTCAAATAGGATTCTGATTTGATATAAAACTCTCTAAATGCAAGGAACAGTTTAATGAAATGAAAGATAGGGTTGAGTCTTTTAAAGGAAACGTACAAAATATGCTGACAATAATTGCTTAGATAGAAATCAAATCTTAATGGCTCTGTTAATGATTTGTAGTGAACACTGTGTTTACGTTGACGTGGGGGAACATAAGCAGTTAGAAAAATTTTTCCCTCTGGATTTCAACAGAATCTTCTCTTTTTTTCTCTCTCTCTTCCTGAAATGTACTCAGTTCGAGCGCAAGCTCTCAGAAAAGTTAGCAGGAATCGCAGTGCCTCTATGGGTGATGGTTGTGTTTGGGTTGGGGTAAGGCATTTTTCTTTCAAGTTGAGTACGTAACTGACATGGTTGTAAAACTGGGATCCAACAGAAATGAGAATGGGGGAGAAAACATTTGAGGTTTTAAGACACAGAGCTCACATACAACAGGAAAGAAGGGCTTCAAAATCATGCAAGTTTTTTTGACTCCGGAGAATCTGAACTCAGATTCTTAAAGGGAAAGAATTGATAATCCCAAACCTTGAATTGGTGTGAAATTTCAAGAACTCTGATGGCTTTTTAAAATTAGTAACTACCATGATCATTAGTAAGATGGGTTTTTCTTGTTTGGTTGGTTTTTTTGGACAGCCTGTACTGTCGATTTCACTTTTGTCTATTCAGACAACCTGACTGCTGATTTAATGCTAGGTTCAGTCTTCCATACAGCAGAGGGTAAAAAAAAAGTTTCCCTAATATGATTTTGCTACTAAAGGAATAGGTCAAGGGACTTTATTTGCTCATTCTCTGGGCAAACTGTTCACAGTGAAGAGTCATTGGTGCGCCTTGAAGTCAGTAAGAGTTTACATAGTTGCCATAGTATAAGCTGAATCCTGTTCTAACTGTGACTTGCCCTTTTATTATAGACTTGACTGGAGAGACTCCCCCGGTGTAAATGAAGTGCTTTATTTATTAACAGCCAGGCGGCGGAGGCCAGAGCTCTCGGTGCTGGCAAATGCCGGCCATGCAGTGGTAATAAAAGCGTTCTCCAGGGGCAAAGTGTGCCGAGTGCTGAAAGAAGGAAGCAGTAGTAAACACGGTGTTTTACATTCAGGACAGATTCTCTCTCATCTTGAAGTGTGTAATTGTGTTCTGGATAAATTATGGAAATTAAAAAAAAAAAATCAGAAGTTGCTCATAGGGAAATCACCCTCTTTAAAAACAAGTAAATTTTCCAAGGCAGAGCCGGTAGAACCTTGGCAACAGACCCTGAGATTGGCTGGTTGAAGTACAAGCTGTATGGGCTGGAGAAACTGACAGAACTGGATTCTAACACCAGCTCGGCCACTTAGCTTAATTACATTAGACAGCTTATTTCAGCTTCTTCGTGTCTCCAGTCCTTAAAGGGGGGATGCTGAAAACTCCAAGAGTTTGAGAAGAAAACACATTCAAAGCCACTAAGAAAGCGCCTAGCATCAGATCAACTTATGTTTCCTTCCCCCACGTCCCTGTGCCTGAGAATGTCGTTTCTCCTTTAAGCTCCTTGTTTGAAGATTTGCAACATCCCCCAGTTCAGGCAGTTCTCTTGTTGGTCCAATAGATTCCAACCCAGGCTAGTGTTCTCTGTGATGCCATTTACATAGTGTTTGTAACTAAATGAGGCTTCAGGAAGGAATCCAGGAGTTAAGTCAATTGATGATTGAATTAATGGGAGATTTATGAGTCCACTGCACCCATCCCAGCCCAAACCACCTCAGCTGAAATGGTCTTTAGTGATCATCAGAATAAATTTTTAGCTTTTTCTCTGCTTTAGATAAGATGCTTTTTCATTCTTGTCATGAATATCTTGGCAACTTCTAGAGTACTATGGGAGACTTGCTTGTGAGTGAATGGGCCTCTCTAATGCTGAAGTTTTGTTTTTAGAATTTGTGGGGCAAGTAGGCATGTTATAGGGAATTCAGTTGCCGGTATAAATTAAAACGTAGTTTGGTTCTGTCTCTTAAACCTCACCCACATATTACCAGTTAGCAGTCAAAAATGTCTGTACATGTCAGACGTTGTTCCACCCTTAAAATAAATTACCTTGCTGCTAACAGCTTTATTTAATGGCTACGGTTATATCGTACCTGCTTGAAGCCTCCTTGATTTCTTTTGCCCAGAACATGTGCTATTTTCTACCTTGACAGTATATCTGCTAATTGAGTTTTAGAAAATCAGAAAGGTTTTTTAAACGGATTATTTAAGAAAGGCGCTAAAGTTGCCTGCTTGTATCCTTCTGCTATACATCAAATTGTGTTTTGTAACAACCTGATTGTCATGATTTCTATGTCAAGGGGAAATTTATCGAGTCACAGTACATCCTTCTGTTTGGAAGAAATATTTGAGGATGTGAGCAGAAATTATTTTTACATAAAGGCTTCAGGCGGTTAAGAGGACTGACATACATATCGTATTTTCATCACTGTCATTCACTTCCTTTGCCTCCAATAAATAGGTCATTATTATTCCATTGCAGCCATCTTCTGATGCTCCAAGTATGTAGCTCTGTTTAATATAACTACTGTCCAGCTGACCTGTATAATTTATTGGTGATTTTTACAGACCGATACCCTTGGGCCACCACCATCGATCAAGGCACTTTGATATCTTTCAGCACTGATAATTTTTTAGCATTAGTATTGTAACCATGTTAACATACCTAGGAACTATCATTTTCTGAGACAGTGGACTTTAGGTTGGCCTTAGCAATTTCATAAAAAAAATACAGTAATGATGATGATACCACCATGGATTTGCAGAGCATGTTACGTGCCAGCAAGGGCAAACATTTGCAGATGGCAAAAATTTTACCTGAATGATTTATTCAGTAATGACACATTAAGGGGATCTGATCTTATATTACTTAATTGTAAGTAATAAATAAGAATGTTGAGACTTTTTAAGAAATGAACAAAGAAACGAAGACGCCTCTGGTTCTGTTGTAATACTTATCATGCTTAAAATACAAAATCACGTTCAACTCCTCTGCTCCCATCTCCTTTGCAGATGTTTCATAACCTTACTATGAATACAGACCAAATATACTAGGGTTCTGACTAAAGACTAAAATTAGAGTGGATAGTTATTTCCACAGAAACCATCCCATTAGAGCATAATTGAATTGCAGTTGGCTTCAAGTCCTAGTATCTGTGATGGTTTGTGTGTGTGTGTTCGGTTGTATCTGACTCTTTGTAACCCCATGGGCTGTAGCCCACCAGGCTCCTCTGTCCATGGAATTTTCCAGGCAAGAATACTGGAGTGGGCCATTTCCCACTCCAGGGGATCTTCCCAACCCAGGGATCGAAGGCATCTCCTGCATTGGCAGGTGGATTCTTTACCACTGAGCCACCTGGAAAAGCCTCCTGCATGATGTAGTCAGGANACCCCATGGGCTGTAGCCCACCAGGCTCCTCTGTCCATGGAATTTTCCAGGCAAGAATACTGGAGTGGGCCATTTCCCACTCCAGGGGATCTTCCCAACCCAGGGATCGAAGGCATCTCCTGCATTGGCAGGTGGATTCTTTACCACTGAGCCACCTGGAAAAGCCTCCTGCATGATGTAGTCAGGATCTATAAGGCCAAAGGGATTAAGGCCTTTTGCTGGATAGCCTTTCCATGTGTTCCTTTTATAAGCTGAAGATTCTTATTTGTTGCTAATAAGCTTCCTTGTGGTAGAAGAAATCTCCACAATCCAGCAGACCAGTTTGGTATTCTGATCTCAAGGCAAGCTCCATGACTTGACACTGTATAGCATTGGAATCATGCAGTTTAATGTTTCCTTAAGTTTTGTACTAGATTGGGTTACCAGAGGAAATAAGGGTATTGTCCTTTCGGTACAGACCTTCTCAAGGACCAGTGAAACCACCATGAAAAGCAAGCTGGACTGGCAGGAATTCCCTGTCCCTTGCTCTGTTCTCAGATCCGGGAGTAAGCTGCTCCCTCCAGCTGGATTCTAAGTTCTGTGTTTGTTACAGTAATACAGCGAGGGAAAAATAAGCGTCTCTCCTTTTCCTCGGGGCACTCTTCCTCTCTGTTGTTCTCTCACACTCTTCAGCCCACTAAGCCTTCACTGCTTGATCAAGCTGGGGGAAAGTTACCTTTTTACTCGCTACAAGCCCTGTGGGCCTCGTTCTCACACTCAGGTTAATTCCCTGGATCAGAGGCCTCAAGGTTAGGTTTCATTTTGGTTTGCTCCTCAAGCATCAGGAATTTTTGTTTATCTGTCTGGCTCTAATAATTTTTTTTCCCCTTATCCCTCTAGTTTCCTCTTTTCTAATCCTCTCCCAGAGGCTGGTCTGCTTCTAGTTGGATTTGGCTTAAAGCCATCTGAGAGACCCTTTCTCATACTTCCCCACTGTGTCCTGCCAAAAAAGGATCCTTCAGCAGAAATACGATAGCAGGTGGAAATCCTCCGTTTACTCTAATGGCACCTCTATTTATGTGGTCTCACTTTTTTTAGAAAAGTATTTATCTTTGACCTTTGTTTCTTAATGTGACAAAGTTTTTTTTTTAGAGAGTGAATATGCCACCCTAGAGAGCTCCTTGAGTGCAGGGATCATGAGCTTTCATTCTTGTATTCACACTACTCCCAACACATATAGTTACTTAGTTGGGATCTGACATCTAGAGTAGTGATGATGGTGATGATAACAGCTCCCATTTATTCAGTTTTATGAGAAGCCAGACACAAGGCCAAATGCTTTACATTTATTATCTTTCTTAATCCTCCCAGCAGCCCCGTGAGATAGCTTTTCATTACTGTTCCCATTTTGCAGATGAGACCCTGTCTCAGGGACTTGAAATAGTTTACCTAAGATCTTACAGCTGAAAAGCAATCTCTCCCATCCCCTTCCTGATTGCCTGTATCTACCTTTTGTTCTGTAAGTGGGGAGTAGAGATCAGTTTTCACCAATACTGCAGCTTCTTACCGGGGAAGGCAATGGCACCCCACCCCAGTACTCTTGCCTGGAAAATCCAATAGACGGAGTAGCCTGGTGGGCTGCAGTCCATGGGGTCGCTAATAGTCGGACAGACTGAGCGACTTCACTTTCACTTTTCTCTTTCATGCATTGGAGAAAGAAATGGCAACCCACTCCAGTATTCTTGCCTGGAGAATCCCAGGGATGGGGGAGCCTGGTGGGCTGCCGTCTATGGGGTCACACAGAGTCGGACACGACTGAAGTGACTTAACAGCAGCAGCAGCAGCAGCAGCTTCTTACAGGCTAGGACAATGTCATGTACTTCTGTATCCCCTGCTATGCCAGGTGCAGAATTGGGCATTCAACATTATTTCATCTTTTGCTTTTGAAGTCTCCTCTCCTCCTACCTGTGCTGTGGGTCATTCAGGACATTTCTGAGGGGCCCTTGCTGCTTCGCTTGTCTTAGACGCAACAGACTAGAGCAGATCTGGAGATAATCCAGGTATCAGTGGACTGAAAGCCTAGACTTTAGGAAATTTTCTGGGGTTTCCCAGGTGGTAAAGAATCCAGCTACCAGTGCAGGTTACACAAAAGACACGAGTTCGATCTGTGAGTCGGGAAGATCTCCTGGAGTAGGAAATGGCAGCCCACTCCAGTATTTTCCAGTTGCCTGGAAAATTCCATGACAGAGGATCCTTGCAGGCTAGAGACCATGGGGTTGCAAAGGGTTGCCCACGATTTAGCCACTAAACAACAACAAAGAGATTTTCTAACTGGCTGGAAGAGTGTAGTCTATAGAGATGACGTGTTTCAGGATTGCCTGGGGCTTTGGGTGAGTCATGAAGAACAGCATAGCAAACCGAACTGTAAGCCTTCCTAGGATTTTATTGAGATTCCAAAGAGTCATAGTCCGTTCTCCACCCCTACACAATGCCTAACAGCCTATATTCCGAGAATCTTGACATCCACTAACAAGGTGAGATTGTTTACTGAGCCCTCCCTCCTATTACGTGGCCCCTTGAGTTTTCTGTGAGGTGACCAGATAGCTGTGAGGAGACTGAGTACAGTCATTCCTTCATATCCACGGGGGGTTGGTTCCAGGTTCCCCATGGACACCAAAATCTCAGGATGCTCAAGTCCTTTGAAATGTTTACTTTAAGTCATCTCTTGGTGACTTACAATACCCAGTGCAATGTAAATGTTATGTAAATAGTGGTAAATACATGTAAGTACTATATAAATAGTTGCTGGAGTGTTGCAAAGTCAAGTTTTGCTTTGGAGAACGTTCTGGAATTTTTTGTTTTCTTTAGTATTTTCTATCTGTGCTTGGTTGATTTACAGATGCCCAACTCTCAGATAAGGAAGGCTGATATCTGTGTATTTCCCTTACTCCCTTTGTGAGCGCTGCCGTCCCTCGTGACAGCCAATACTCTGCTTTCCTTACCTCTCCAGCATACATGCCGCAAGTAAAGACACCAGAGGCTGGAGCATGGGCATCAGAATTTCTGGGAGCACATTGATTCCAGGCTTCGTCGCATTTTGCCCCTAGATCTATCTCAGCTTAACAGACTTGTTTTGTGGACTATGGAGAAAGGTGTGCAAGCCTTGGCAAATGTTGCTGTTTATGTCTGTCTTCAATTTGGGTCGGCTTACAGGATGTTGGTTGCCCCACCAGGGATTAAACCCAGGCCTTCGGCAGTGAAAGCATGAAGTCCTAACCGCTGGACCACCAGGAGATTCCCATTGTGTTTATTTTCTAATTTGCTTCTTGTTTCTAATTTTAATTGATCCTATTAACTAAGTTTTAACTGATGGAGTTTTTTTTCTCCTTTTTTTAAAGGTGATGGACAGAATTTGTTTACAAAAGACGTGACAGTGATTGAAGGAGAAGTTGCAACCATCAGCTGCCAAGTCAATAAGAGCGACGACTCTGTTATTCAGCTACTGAATCCCAACAGACAGACCATTTATTTCAGGGACTTCCGGCGTAAGTTTCTATCTCTATAGCATTAGATGACAATTGTTTTTCCTACATGTTGTCTTGATAAAGAGATCGCGAAGGCCTTCTTTTATTTATTTTTTTTAATTTAATGTTAGATGCTTAAAGTTTAATCAGTTCTTCAGAGGGAAGAAGAGACATGCAATCATAATCTTCCTACTTAATAGAAACCTTGAATGGTCCTTTTTAAAAGTAAGGCAGTCTTCCTTTGCAATAGGAATTGATTGTAGTAATTCAAGGTGAATTGCAATTGAGTCCCAAATACTTAGCTGACACAAACAACTGAAATAGGGTTAAGCAAGGAAAATATAGCATTCTCAAAGGTAATCTGTTTGGTTTGAAGATTGAAGTTTTCAAGGCAATCTGTGCCCATAAAGACAAAACCAAATCTCCTGTCATCTTAGCCTGTGGAAGATGGAGGTGCCCATGTGCTGAAATCCTTCCAAATGTAAGACCACGAAAGCCAATAATCGAAACTTAATTGTATACTATAGCAGTGGCTCACATGGGTGCCAGGGCTTGGCAAGAGCAAGAGTCAGGTCTTTGGAAAGATTGCTGTTGAGAGCACTGCTGCCTACAAAGCGAGTTCGGACATGTCGCTCCCTCCCTGCTTTTCTGCATTTTCCCCGACGCCTCAGAACATTCATAACTTGTGGAAAGAGTAGACAAACCTAAGGAACATTAAGGGGATGAAGGAGAGTAAGAGGAGAGAAGCCAGCTTCTCATTCTGAGAATGAATTTTTGTCAGTATATACTGATCTAACTTTTATCAAATTAATAAAAGGATTTTAAATGAATATTAGAAATCAGTAAAAAGCCCACATATGTTATTTTTGTGATGACTCTGAATTCCTACTTTATGCCTAATCGATTTCATACTGTGAATCTGAATACAGATAGAAACAGGGTCAGAGCTCAGGGCCCCCTGAGCCCCAGGTCACAGACATTTGGCAGCTCCGCCTCAAATCACATCAAACGCAAAGATGCATCCCGGTTAAATTGGATTGTTTTGCTATAAAGTTTTTTTTTTTTTTTAAATGATTTTCATTTTGCTTTTGAAATTACTAATGATTTTTTAAAAATTTTCTCTCATAACATTAGGACTTCTATTTCTTTTAAGGCCTCAGATTTTTAGAGACAATTTAAAAGCCCGTGGGTTCTACTCCCTGAAATTTCAGTGTCCAAAGGGGCTTCCTGGCCTGCTCTTTCCTCCTGTTTTCATTCTGCCTATCTCTGATAGAAGATTTGAAACAATTTATGAGTAAGTGCTCAAAATTGACAGCAAGAGGTGTGTGTGCAAGAGAGAGAGAGAGAGAGAGTGTGTGTGTGTGTGTGTACAGAAACACACCCATGTGTGTGAGTTTCCTTTTCCAGCAGGGATGTATGCTACATGCAGATAATGCAGAAGCCCTAAACAGGAACTCAAGAAGGACAAAGTAGTACCCACCAGGTGCAGACCGACTTAATCCGCGTGTCTACTCTGTAGCTGGCTTTCTAATCCCCTGGCCTTTTCCTCCCCTCCGGAAGGCAAATAGACGGTCTTCTTTCTCACATTCACTAACGCTGTGTTTTGTTTCCCAGCTCTGAAGGACAGCAGGTTCCAGCTGCTGAATTTTTCGAGCAGTGAACTGAAAGTGTCGCTGACAAATGTCTCCATTTCTGATGAAGGAAGATACTTCTGCCAGCTCTACACTGACCCCCCGCAGGAAAGTTACACCACAATCACAGTCCTGGGTAAGGAATGCATCAGGGCTGGTCCTAGGAGATGAGAGGGGTGGCACTTACTGCCAGGTGGCTTCCAGCAGCTAGGAAAAGGTTAATGGTAAATTTTACAGTTTTAGGAAGACTCACCGCCCATCTTGCTGAATTTTAAAAATAGCCTATTTTACCAAACACTCTAAGGAATGGCAATCAGCAGGCTTTATAGATTCCACCTGCTCTTGGGTTTCAACCCTCAAGCTTCTGAAGCAAAGATCAAGAGAATTTAGAGTCCTCAAATGAATCACTCACTACATGCAATGTCATTGCTTCTAACTCCCAGGATTTTTTTTTTCCTTCTGTGCAGAAGAGGGGGTGATGGGCTCCTCCATCTGCACCCTGTGGCAGAGCTCTGTGATGAAATCCGCTTAATGATTTTTCCTTCTGAGTTACATCTCGTTTAATATTGTTGATCTCTTTTTCTTCGGCTTGACTTATTGCCTTGTTTATTGCTCATACTCAAGATGATGCTGTAAAAATCATACCCCATGAACACATACTTTGCCACAAATTGCAACCATTGGATGTAAAAGAGTGAAGAGCTTCTAGGGAGAGAAGGCTGATACTAAGCAAGGACTGTGGACTGGCTGTTGGGTACACTTCTTCCTCTATCAAGTTAAGTGTCTTCAATCAATGGTCCCCTTTTTGGCACCAGGGACTGATTTCATAGAAGACAATTTTTCCATGAACTGAGGGTGGAGGGAGATGGTTTGGGGATGATTCAAGCACATTGCATTTACCATGCACTTTAGGGAGCCTTCTCTCCCTAGAAGCTCTTGCACTTTATTTCTAATCTAATGCTGCCACTGATCTGACAGGACATACTAGTCCACGGCCCTGAGACTGGGGACCCCATCTCCATGTATGATCACTAGGTTGTGACTTTCAGCAGAATCCCAGTAGCCAGGTTTCCATGTGTGTGTTTTGACAGAATGAGCAGATATTCCTGTGGTAAAGGTGGTCTGAATTAGTCACCTTTTAGACAAATATATGCTCCAGTACATAACACCAGCTGTTTTTGAAACTGAGTTTTCAAGGACGTACATATAACAAGAGACAAGATCTCTGATTTACACCTTTGGGAAGATGATGAATCAAAGTCTATTTGAGGCAGCAGACTGCAGCTTTTCAGTGTAATGATATGAAGATTAAAGGGGGAAGATAAATATGAAGGACGTTTTTGCTTAGTGTGTGTGAACATATATGTATTTATGGATGTACGTATTAAGCTGCTGCCTCATTGCTTTATTTAAACACAGCTGTAATAGGGAGCATTTTTTTTAATTCATTGAACTAAAACGTATCCCTAATGCTTACGTATATGTTATTGATAAGAGGAACACTGATTTTAGAAAGTCGTGTCTTATGTCCAGCCATGCTGCTTCCTCTGTGGTCTGCGTTTGATGGTATATGTATGTTTATCTCTAATTGCACCTTTGATCCCTTTTAGACAGACAGAAATAGTCAGTGTGGAAGGTTTGGCTGGGATGACTATTTTGGTATTTGGCAGATGCTCCAAAAGTTTTCAGTAGATGTCTTTGTTTGCTTATTGGAATAAGTCATTAGCTGCCTAACCTTCAAATTGACCACATTCCCTTTGACCCACCATTGTCTATGGCATGCCCACAAAAGAAAACTAGATGGAATATACTTAAGGCATTTTGAATTTTCAGAATGTTTTGTTTCATATACCTTTAAGTATGAAGGTCTTTATTCAAAGAAAGAGATAGCAATAGATGTTAGCCGTCTTGCCCAGGACAAAGCACAGGGTGAGAATCAAGAATTGTAGAGTTTGAAACAGACCTTACTCTTCTGGCTCAGAGCCTCTGGGTCTTCTAGTCTAGGCTGTTTTCAATAAAATCCTGATGGTCGCTGTTTCAAGTTTTCCCTCTGAAGGTGACATATTTTGTTTGCAGGAGTGTATCTGGTCTTTGGCAAGCAGTTGCTGCCTGTCAGGTTTCAGTACTTGGTACATTTGTTCTCAGACCCACTGGATGGGTCCAGTTGGACTGAATACACCCAGCTCTAGACTTTCGAGAGGCAATATGTCTGTAATTCCTTTGGAGGTCTGCTTATTCCAGAAGTAATAGACTTCTTGCTTGTGTTTTACAGAAGCATTAACTTAAAGGTACTTGAACGTAATACTGGTAGATGGGCCTTTTGCATACATTCTGTGTTCATTTAATGTTCCTTCCATTGAATTTGTTCTAGGATTCCTTGATGGAGTCAGATTGTTATCATCAGTGCTTGAGTCTTTCATATTCCAAAATCTGACAATTTCCACTGATACTCATGTATTCAAAGCTTCCTTCTAAGGTTTAGCATTTTCAGATATTATAATGAATGAAGAATGATCTATTAGCATCATCTTCATTTCTATCTGTGGTTCTCTGTAAAGGACCCCATATGTACTTACACAGCTGTCAAGCTTCTTGATCAGTTGAAGATGCTCATTTTAGTATATGCATCTTTATTAGTTGCCTGAAGCTTTCAGCATAATTATAAGACATAGAGATGGGGATTTGTTAGTTACTATTATGTTTATTATCTTACCCCTGTAAAAACTTAAAACTCCCCTATGATATTTTACGTGCATTTTGGTGCCTTTTAGGATATTCATCCGCTCCTTCCACTTGTGATGAGTTTCTTCCTGTCTCCAGATCATAGTGCTGTTGCTTAGTCATGTCTGACTCTTGGAATTCCATGGACTGTAACCCACCAGGCTCCTCTGTCAATGGGATTTCCCAGGCAAGAATACTGGAGTCACCAGTTCCTTCTCCAGGGCGTCCTCCCAACTCAGGGATTGAAGCCATGTCTCCTGTTTGGCAGGCGGATTCTTTACCGCGGAGCCACCTGAGAATCCACAGGCATCGTAGTGTAGGATTGTCTTCATACTACTGTTCATAAGAGGAGATGAACACGAGAAAGAATATACTGCTTTATGATTAATATAGTTACTGATAATAATCACTAATATTATTACAATCCTGTCCTTCTAAGATTAGTGTTCACTCTTAAGATTCCAGGAACAGGAGAATCTAATTATTTTAAAGGGTCTTAGAGTGAGATTCCACCTACTGATCAGCTTTAAGGTTCCTCTTTTGTTGTAATTAATGTGGCTCATCTTGATATTGCTGATTTTTTTTTATGTTGTAGGCGTAATGTTTATAATTAGCACTCATAGATTTGAGGTTAGCTAAGAAGAACCTCGGCATTTCTTTGCTGTTTTCTAGTATTTCCCTCTCTGTGGCTTTTATTTGTATTTCCATCTCTATGCATCTCCTTACATATATCTTTGGTTATTTTAATTAATGGCTGCAGTTTTTACTAAATGTGTCTGTTTAGTGTACCATGTATAAGTGTATTCTCTGGTTAGTAGCAGTTTTAATTCATTTTTCCTTATAAATGGATTTTTATACTTTACTAACCTCTTTCATATTTGAATAGACATTATTAAGTTAAAGGGAAAACAGGGGAGAATGAATAGACCAAAATAAACTTTAAGATTTTCTTGTCCAAACCCCCTTCTTCCCCCAAAAGATGCACTTAAATCACCTCATATTTTCTAACACTTTCTTGCTTTTAAAAAAATCTGAAAGAAGTCAACTTCATAACTGATATCACTGAACCATTCTGACTCACATTATTGGATTTTATTTTGTGTTTGTATACCAAACAACCCCTACTATACTTGTCTGTCTGTTCTTCTAAACTTAGTAAACATCAGAAATACTGCTCACAATCTTGAGAAAACTGTTTATGGACTTGGAAACAGTCATTCAGCCGTTTCTCAGGACACTCTTCTCAACAATAAACAAGTCCTTTATTTTTCTACAGTTTGGCTTTCATCCCTGCATTTGTGGAGAAGACATTCCTAACTCTTTTACTCCTTACTTAGTCCCTTTTTGTCTAAGCCTCTTGTCCTCTTCCTCACAGCTCACTGAGACCTTATTTTCTTTAGTCTCAGACAATCTTTTTGTCTGACATTTGCTCTAACAATAACATTTTTTTTCAATATTCCCATTATACTTCACTCAGAATTTGGTAGTATTTGTTGGCCCTACACATCTAGTCTCTCTGTAGATCTCTTGTGTACTCCATATCAACCATCTTGGTACGTGTAATGAAAATCTATAACCTACCCAATTGTCATCTAGGAAGACTGAAGTGCATTGAAGAAATAGCTAGCTGAAGCCATCCCATTCACCTTCTTTCTCTTAGAATACTGGCAGACATGCAGCTCCAAAGTAAATCTTTGCCTGTGTCTTTTTATGCTTATTTTTTCTCAAAATGTAAACTAGGGTAGTTATTTGCCATGTTTAACTACTCACTGGGGCAGTGTCACTTTAGCAACACATC
This sequence comes from Oreotragus oreotragus, assembly GCA_006410675.1. Lineage (NCBI taxonomy): Eukaryota > Metazoa > Chordata > Mammalia > Artiodactyla > Bovidae > Oreotragus > Oreotragus oreotragus. The sequence goes on from SJYX01007465.1 coordinate 263,279, forward strand.
CAGTTAAGCAACTGCATTAGTTTCCTGTTGCATAGGGAACAAAGAAGAGGCTTGCTTTTGCTCTTGATGGTTATACTCCCCACCCCCCAACTATCTTGCTGAGAAACATATACAACAAATCATTTTCCTTTTCTTTTTCCGTCATTCTCTATAGGAATTTTCAACTGCTTCAATTCAGTGTAAAATTCTTCCTGTGGGTAGAATTTTCACATTGGACTAGAACAGTTGGAAATCCCAAATACGTGGTTTAATCCCATAATTTATTGAAGCCTTATCAGAGATTTATTATTCAACTTGATCATCAGGATGGCATGTTTATACATATTTAATTTCTTGTTTCTCTTCGGAGTTGAGAAACGTATTAATCATAAGTCTGAGAACCATCTTAGCTTATTCATGGTGGTCAGGGCACATATTCTTAGATTCAGTCTGCTGAATACAGTATTCTCACTGATTTTTATTTCTAGAAGCTCAGTTGTAAGGTAAGATTGCACCGTATATGAAGCTTCCCTGTCACCTCACTTTCAGAAAAGAAAACATGCTTTCTTCATCATCACCATCATCCTGCATACCTCATTCAGCCTTTTAAGCCCCAATATTTTGTTCTAATCATTTTATTACATATATGTTTAATATGGTTAGAGAAGGGTGGTTTTCACTCTGAAGATGAAATTTACTTACAAACTCAATAATCCTTTTCACCTTTGGTTTTCCAAAATCTGGAGCTTTGGCTTTCAGCATATGAAAAATCATTGCAAATTAACTGGCGTTTCCTATATTACTACATCTTCATAGCTAACGGATTTTATTACTATACCACCCATCAGAGGTCATGATCATATTCTGGATTTTATGAATAATTTTAATTGAATGTAACTGGTTATGAGGCACAGTTTTTCTATGGATGTCTATGGTGAATGATTCTTTTAAGGGACTCCTTGTTTTAGATCTTTGCTGGTTGACTGCAGAATCTTTCATATGAAGAGTGAAATCTAAGGGTTGAATTCAAGGAGAAATATTCTTTTCAGAGCCTTCCAGATAAGGAGGATGTTGGTAGTGTGATTTCCTCTTATTTTTTAAATCTACTTCGCCTGGTCAATTTTCTAATGACTGATTGATAACTAACCTAGTGTCTATAGAGGCTTCCCTGGTAGCTTAGATGGTTTGGAGACCTGGGTTTGACTCCTGGGTCAGGAAGATCCCTTGCAGAAGGGAATAGCTGCTCACTCCAGTATTCTTGCCTGAAGAATCCCATGGCCAGAGGAGCCTGGGGGGCTACAGTCCATGGGGTCACAAAGAGCCAGACACGACTGAGTGACTAACACTTTCACTACTTTCACTGGTGGCTATGTTATTACAGCTTGGTCGCGCAGAACTTAGGAGTAGAAGACTCATCATTTTATCAGATAACTTTAGACACGGATTCTAATTTAAGCGATTTTACAAAACTTTATTTGATGATGACTTTGTCTTTCTTCTGTTCCCTGCAGTGGCAGTTTGTTTTAAATTCCCAGCAAGAATGTCTATTATTTATCTCTTTTTCTTAAGAGCAATGGTCCTAATTTCTAATGAATACAAGAATATGCCCAGAAATAGATTTAAAAAGGATGTGTTTAATTTGTAGTCCCACCACGTAATCTGATGATCGACATCCAGAAAGACACTGCAGTGGAAGGTGAGGAGATTGAAGTCAACTGCACCGCCATGGCCAGCAAACCAGCCACAACCATTCGGTGGTTCAAAGGGAACAAGGAGCTCAAAGGTGAGACGTGAACTGCCCAGGACTGAGGAGGCCAGTCCATACTTGGTCCCAGGAGGAGTACATCTTTGTGGACTTAAAAGCAAACGCAAAACACACCCCAAAACAAAAATACTCATCTATATATGGTTTGTCATCAGTTACTGAGTTTGTGTGAGGCCAGAGTGTAACGACATTTTATTATTCTATTCATATCCTTATTCTGTTGTTTTGAGGGTTCATGGTGATATGATGCTTGGTGATAATAAGCATCTACGTTGCTAGATGCTTACTCAAAGGCTTAGCGAGAACCAGACCCATAAACTGTTGGGTTGGCCATAAAGTTCAATTGAAGTTTTCCATGAATTGAGATGTTATGGGAAAATCCGAAAGAACTTCCTGGCCAACCCAACGGAGCTCTCTAGGCCAGTTAGAATCACTGAGTTACCCTCTGAAATCAGACTGGCCCTTTCTGTACCCTTAGTTCTCCTTGCTTTTACCCTATGACCCAGAGGTAGATCAGGACCCGAAACTTGTGTTGTACACTGGGGAAAAAAAAATGCATAGCAGTTTTGGCTGTAGTGAATACCAAGTCATTCTAATATCTGTTGGTTGTTTTGACAGTCTCCTTTCCTGCAAGGGTGGTTATGCTAAGTGGACTAAGACTATCTTAACTGTAAACTTGGAGGCACCGCCGTTCTTGTGAAATCTGTGACCCACTTGCCCGCGTCGGCATCCTGTTCTTTTGCAAGGTTCTTATTTTCTGCTGGCAAGAGAGGCAGCTCCGTTAACCCCGCTTGCGTTGTCTCTCCCTCGGCACTGGGCCATCCAGATCTGATTCCTGGATCCTTGGATACCTGCCCTCTTAGGCACTGCGTTGGCTGAAGGATACAGCTAGTCCCCTCTTGATCCTTTTTTTTTGTTTTGGTCAGTTATCCTAAGTTTCTCATGCATGTCTGCATTCTGATTCCTTTCTTTCCAAAAGATTGTCTTGCAAGTAGTGCCCAGGACAGAGTACTCAGGGGCTGAACACCCCTGCCTGGTCATTCGACAGAAATGCTTGCTGTGTGCCTCAGTTTCCTCTACAGTGGAGATATTAATTGTTTACATACCTTGTGTAATTCTTATAAAGATAAAATGAGTGAATATTTGTAAAACACAGAGGTGATGTCTAAGCTGAGGTAAAGTGCTCTCTACGTGCTTGTTAAATAAATAAAGAGTACCAGGAAGAAAAGAAGTCCTTTTAGAAAGGGGATATAAAAATCTATATCTAGAAACAGAAAAATCTATATATAATGGCTTAAGTTTCAAAAAGCTTGCTCTGTTTTAATCTCCTATTTCCTAGGTATGGTTTTTGGAAGGAAGGCGTTTCTCATTTCCCCTCTGCTTTTCTGTCTAAGTGAACTGAGCCATTAAATGTGTACCGATAAGTACAAAACATTAAAAGAAAGTTAATGGTGCGCCATGTCCCAGGGAGTGCTGAGTTCGGGAAAAGGGCCTCCTTGGCCTATTCATCCGGTCCGGAAGCCTCCTCCCTCCTTTCTTGGGTGTTCTTGGACGTGGCTGCCTTCTGGCCTGAAGCCTGTATCTCACTTTGCTCTGCCCACTCCCACTTCACTTTGTGGTATTCTTCCAAAAGTCTCCGAGTCTAAACATTTCAATCACAATTTCAGTTATGCCAATCCGTTTAGCTACTTTCCCTCTTAATTGTTGCTAATGGGGGTGGGTGAAGGGGGTTGTTTATATCTCTACTCCAGTTGAATTACTTAAGGATGTGGATGATGTCCTGGAATTGTTAAACTGCATGACAGCCTAGTAGATATGTTAAGTTCAGATGGTTGTCAGGGAAAAAAAAGTGCTTCTCTTTTTCTCCTCCCAAATGCCTTGAGCAGTCAGATGTCAAAATGGGTCAACTTGCAGCTGCCTTTTCGTGGGAGATTTTTAAGATAGAAGAAGCATGTATTTAAATAAAAACAGTAAATAGTAGGCTTCCCTGGTGGCCTAGTAGATAAGGATCCACCATGCAATGCAAGGGACACTGGTTCAGTCCCTGGTCAGTGCCTGGAGAGACCCCGCCTGCTGTGGGGCAGCTGAGCCCATCCAGCACGCCTGCTGAGTCAGCGCTGGAGAGCCTGTGCCCCCCAGCGAGAGGCCCACACACCCACGGTCCCTGGTCAGTCCCTGGAGAGAGCTGGGGCACGTAAATGAAGACACAGCACAGCCCAAAATACAAACAAATGAATAGTAAATAGTATGTGGAGGTGATTTTATCTTAAATACTTTCCCATGAGGCTGAAAAGGAAATTCTCTTTTTACCAGTTATGTACCCCCAGATTACCCTTATCCCAAGTGACTTCCATTATGTGTGTTTGTTAAAATAGTAATATTGGGCACAGGGAGGGAGGGGGGATACTTAAGAAAAGAGTGAAATTCACTCAGCTCTGGTTTCCTGGTATGTTTCCTGTCCACCCCCGTCCCCCCAGGCAAATCAGAGGTGGAGGAGTGGTCAGACATGTACACTGTGACAAGTCAACTGATGCTGAAGGTGCACAAGGAGGATGACGGGGTTCCAGTGATCTGTCAGGTGGAGCACCCTGCTGTCACCGGAAACCTGCAGACCCAGCGGTACCTGGAAGTACAGTGTGAGTAGCTGTCCCAGTCCTCTGGCTGCGGTGACAGGCAGCCACAGGCTGGTGGCTCATAAACAACAGAAATGTGTTGCTCCCAGTTCTGGAGGCTGGGGAGTCTAAGGTCAGGTTAACACCATGATGTTGTGAGTGAGATCCCTCTTCTGGGTTCGTGGCTTGTGCCTTCTGCTATGTCCTTGCATGGTGGCAGGGCTGGAGATCTCCCTGGAACCACTTTTATAAGGGCACTAATTCCACTCATGAGGGTCCCACCCTTCTGACCTAATCACCTCCCCAAGGCTTCACCATCACACTGGGGATCAGGATTTCAACATAAAAGATTTGGGGTGACACAAATATGGCTTTAGCCATAGCATTACCCAAGTATTTTATTCTGAGGATATAGAGTAGCAGTTAAAAAAAAAAACACTTCAGAAGCCACTTATTAAATACATATGTTTTTATATAGTTTAGATAGAATTTTTATCTTGTTGTCTTGGTAGAAAAATAATCAAAGGATTATTTTACTGAAACACTGCCATATTACAGAGTGCCAATGAGGATTTTGAAAATGCTGCATTTAACCCAAATGTAAAACTTGAAAATATTTCCAATCTGCTCTAGCGCATGACTTAATTAATTAAATTTTGTGAATATTGACTGTAATCATTTCTATGCCAACTTCAAAATCTAGGGTAATTTCCACCCCCTGGCTTTATTAACCCCATCATAAGTGCTGGATTTTTTTATAGAAGGGATTTTATTCCCAAAGAACGTCAGCATCTTGTTTTAAATTGCACATTCTCTTCCATTTTAGCTTAAGTTATACTGACGAGTTTAAAAGTGGAACTCTTTGGGATGGGTGCCACAGTTTTGATGGCTTCATCAATAAAAGCTGGACCATGAAAAGCGAGGTCTGTCCTCTCTGAGCCTTGTCTTGCTCATCTTCTCCTCTGGACTCTCCTACTTGTGGATAAGAATAATGTGTTTTCTGCACACAATTATTCTTGCACTAAGGTTGTGGCTAAGTAGTCAACTTCTCAACTTTTTATCGAAAGGCTTCTGTAACTTCACCTCTGCAGATCCAGGTGCTATTTGAGTGTGCACAGTGACAATGTTACCAGAGTTTGATTGGATGACAGTGACAGAGCATTGAATAAAGGAAAAGCGCTACTCTCTCTGATTATATTATTAGTCTCCTAGGCCTGCCATAACAGATTACCTCAAATTCAGTGGCTTAATAAACAACAGACATTTATTCCCTCACAGTCCCAGAGGACAGAAGTCTGAAATAAAGGTGTTGGCAGGACAGACTCCCTCCAAAGGCTCTAGGAAAGGATCTTTCCTTTCCTTCTGTAGCTTCTGGTGACTCCAGGTGTTCCTTGGCTTGTGGCCACATCACTCCAGTCTCTTGACTGCATAGTGACCTAGCCATCTTCTCTTCTCTGTATGTCTCTTATAAGGAATTTATTGGACTTAGGGCCCACCCAGATAACCCAGAATAGTCTCAATTCAATATCCTTAGCTTAATTACATCTGCAAAGATCCCACTTCCAAATAAGGTCACAATCACAGGTTCCAGACGTTAGGAAGTGGGTCTGTATTTGAGGGGCCATCATTCACACCCCCTACAATTTTTATCACTTATTTAAGTTGCAAAACAGGGTATGGGGAAAATCATAAAACGTTGCTTCTACCAGGCTATCCCACTGCAAGCTACCCTATGAGCTTGGCTCAGTTTAACATTACATAATGCAGGTTTTTCTTGTTAACTCATTTCATCTACTTCATTATGTACCTTCATTATGGGCACCATGCTTATAATTTTCATATCACTAAAACTATTGTGGTGTAATGTCCCTATAATGGGAAAACAGAAACGATCAGATATTACCTAAATTGGCAGATAGTAGATTTCTTGTGACTTTGTTAATATGTAATTCATTTAAGCAAACTTAATATCCATTAACTTTCCTTGTAGGGGCCCATTAGCTTTAATAATGCATTAGCTCTTTTGTGAGACTTGAGTAAGCTATTCACCCAGTTCCCACCCCTAAACTCTTATTTTCCTACGGTGTCTTCTAAATAGAATATAGACCTACCCACCTAAAAAATTATGCTCTCTCCCGAATGCAAAATATTTCAAGCACTACACCTCCTACCCCTTGGAAGACTTGCTAATGATCTTTATAAAGCCTTTTCTTTTGAAGATTCAAGTGAGATTTGTCCTTCTAAGAAAAGGAATAAAGCTGCATATCTGAATCCATTTGACTTCAATCTTACAAAGTCTTGTTAGCCCTTAACTGCAGGAAAGTGACTGTAATGCCTTCCTCAAATCGAAGACATGTCTTTGGATCCTTTTTAGCTCTAACATGGCACCTTTTTATGGGAGCCTGTATTCTTTCACTCAGCATAAGCCATGCAAACGTCTCATCCTTGATATTCTGCTTCTTGGAATGTACGTGAGAGAAAATGTCATGTCTTTTTGTGTAAAAGAGGGTTAAGAATTACACAGTGTTAGTTAATCTGAATGGAATTCATAGTCTGGTTTGGCACCTTAAATAAGATGCTCTGTTCTCAAGAAGGTCACCTGGCAGTTCTTTACCCTGCCTTCCTAGAACACTACTGAAAAATGTGCCCAGTCAGCCAGAAATTCCTTAAGTAGCATCTTCAGACCTGATCAGAATTCTGTACTTCATTACCTACCAGCTTTACTCTGCTTGAACACCAGCAGCTATGGATAACAAAAAGCCTCATGCTTCAGATACCTAAAGCATTCAGTCATTGTGTGCTAGAACTTTCTCATACCTTGGCCAGTGGGGTTGGGGGTTCAACTCCATTCCTCTCATGGTTGCCCCCACTCTACAGACAAGCCACACCATATCCTGGTGGCTTGAGAAAAGAAGAGACACTTGAATGAATGCATACGATTCAGTAGCTAGTCTTCCTGGGTGGTGAATTATTCCAGATACTCTGTGAGAAGTAACATTAGACTGTTATTTTTTTTTTAATTGGAGTTCATGGGTTTCCCAGGTAGCTCAGTGGTAAAGAATCTGCCTATCAAGCAGGAGACTCTGATTCGATCCCTGGGTCAGGAAGGTCCTCTGGAGAAGGAAATGGCAACCCTAGTATTCTTGTCTGGGAAGTCCCATGGACAGAGGACCCTGGCAGGATATAGTCCAGGGGATAGTAAAAGAGTCAGACACAACTGAACGAAAACAACAACAGCAGTTGTTCCCTTTACAATACAATGTTGTGTTAGTTTCAGGTGTATAGCAAAGTGAACCAGTCATACATATATCTCTACTCTTTTTTAGATTATTTTCCCACATAGGCTGTTACAGAGTATTGAGTAGAGTTCCCTATGTAATATACTAGGTCTTTATTAGTTACCTATTTCACTGCAGCACTATTTACAATAGACGATTATTTTTTTAATTGGCCCAAACCCTGGCGTCAGCAGTTCTTAACCTTTTGTGGATCATTGACCCCTTTAAAAATTAAATCCTTTTCCAGCTATAGAGCTGGAAATGATGAACATTCACCACGTTTTGCTTCTGGTATAAGGAATCTATTCATCCAATACAATTTTACTAAGTTTCGTTATTCGAGGGCCAATTTCATCACAAGCTTTAGCAAATCCACAGGTCATCTGTGTCCTTATCTCATTCAGAATTTTTCATTTTATTTTATTACTTTAACCTGTGCAAAAATACCTGTAAAATTATGAGTTTTACTTGCTATGTGTATTCTATCCAGTAAACATTAAAATAAGCATACAGCTATTATTTTTGAATTTCCTTTCCTTTGCCATGTAAAAAGATTTCTTACATTAGTTTATCACCAGGACATCCTGAGCTGGTCCATGGACCTCAGACTAAGAATTACTCTACCCTGGGTAAATGAGACTACCTTGCAGGCAAATCTGACCTGATAGGATTGGTATTAAAGATACTCAGTTCAACCCTGGCCCTTTTGCTGCAAGAAATTTTATGGAAGCCTCTCTATGCCTCTTCTAAGATGGATGGATATTAATCAGGATAAGAACAGAGTAAAATGACACATAATGGATTTGAATACTATATAAATTATGTCCTTCTAGAAAATACTATTTCTAAAAAGGAAATGAAATAATGAGAACCTACACTGTATGCCATTGAATATCTTACTTTTTAAATAACAGGAGCAAGGAGGAGGGATAAAATGAAGGGAAGGGTTGCCCACCCTCTGGACACAGAATACTACCATGTTGCCTGGAAGACAGGGCTGGAGCTCCAACTTGGAAATCCTTTGCTCTTGTGGATTTAAGACCTAATTAATTGAACACAGAATTTTTCAGTGTTTGTTTGTTAGGACACTTATTTGTGGTACCAGGAGAATTTTGTTGTGCCCAATTACGTGAAAAATCAGCCAGATGTGTATGCTGTCATATTTTTAATAATCCTTACATTTTTGGTGAGTACAGCTATTAATTGTGTAGTATGCATTGAAGTGATTAACATCGATGTAATTTATCATCTGGAGATTTCTGAACATAAATAAATGAGTTGTTTTGTTCAGCAAGGTGTTGACCTCTCAGAATTAGTGAATTAAAGTCCCCCCTCCCTTTTTTTATTATAAATGTGAAAAGCACCACAATCAGCCAAGTGTTCAGTTATTTGATTTTCTGGGGCATTAGCCGCTCTTGTTTGTGACATTTCCCTGTTGGGTGCTCGTTTGCAAGCTCGTTAATAAGGTTTTCTCATAGGACCATTGCCGGGAAGGAAGAACGTACAGCAGGGCTCTTAGTTTTCCGGCTTTCATTCTGAGACTCAGCAAGGATACGGCAGCAGCACGCAGTTAAATGTCTAAAACAGAAAATAATTATGCTCGCGAGCTGGAATTCAAAGCTCTCTTTCCTTAGATGTTAGGCAGAGAACAGTTTTGCTCTTTAATGTTCTGAAATATATGACCCTAAACTCTTTCTGTGCGTTGTGTTTTTTTTTCTTTTTTTCTTTTTTTCTTTCTTTCCCGTGTCTGTGTGTATAGCGTTGCTGAAATTTACAACAGGGTTGATTATAGCAGAATGTGGTAGAATTGTAGCACGGTTAGTGGAGCTTCAGATCTGAGCCAACACTCTTGTCAAATAAAAGCCTGTTTAAAGGAGAACAGTTCACTGTCTGAGCGTTAAAAGAAAACTGTCTAAATAGCATCAAGGCGGCAACACATAGCGACATAAGCTGGGAATTCAAAGAGAAGCTGTGACCCTCAGTGTGGAATTCAGATTGCTGTGCAAGGGGGGAAGCCCTACTCTGGACCGAGGTGAATCCGCAGCTCTGGGATTACTGTTCTGTGTCTTTTGCTTTCTCCCATCATAAGCTTGCTCTTCAAAATGTTTTGCAAAAACCCTCATCTAGTGAGGGGTTTGTGTGTGCTCATATCTGAAAAAAAAAATTTAAGAGATGAGTTTTGGAAAGGCGAATGAAGACAAAGACTCTAAAAATGGGTGTGTTGAACGCCTTCCCTGTTCTGATTATCACCTGCCAGTTAATCGTGTTCATGGGCATCATTTTCAAAATGAGTTTTATTGACTTGATGTAGCCAGATATTTTGTAAATCCATATTCTTGTTCATCCAGGGTCCACTGAAGGCTAGATTTTTTTTTTTTCTTTCCCTCTCTCAATTGGGGGAAAATTAGGCATTGAGGAGATGATCAAAACCTGTTCTTTATCTCGGCCAAAATAAATGTTTCTCTTGTATCGATGAGCCCTGCAGTGAAGGAGGAAGAAAAGCCTGGAAATAGGAAAATCTTTCCTCTTTGGAGTGGAGGACAAGNTTTTTTTTTTTTCTTTCCCTCTCTCAATTGGGGGAAAATTAGGCATTGAGGAGATGATCAAAACCTGTTCTTTATCTCGGCCAAAATAAATGTTTCTCTTGTATCGATGAGCCCTGCAGTGAAGGAGGAAGAAAAGCCTGGAAATAGGAAAATCTTTCCTCTTTGGAGTGGAGGACAAGACACTGTTTGCTGGAGCAGCTCCCGTGTCCCATCCTCTCCCCCATCAATTCTATCCCCAGGTTGTATTCTTCAAAGCATAATAGCTGGCGTTTTCAGATTTGGCCTGTTTCTCTGATCTTTCTCTCTCTCTCTCTTTTTTAATAGAATATGCTCTTCCTCCCACTCTTCCCTTCTTTTATTTTTTTTAAAGTGATAAATTGAGTTTCAGGGAAGTTATTTCAGTATTTACTATTCCTTCTGAAAATTAATGGGGGACCCCCTGATTGAAACTAATGTTTTAAAGTGTTGTTTTTTGTGTTTACACAGAGTAGAGGCAGGTCCAAGTTTCCAATGCTATTAACTCTTTGGCGTGTTAGCAAGGCATTTTGCAGTGCCCAAAGGGGCGGGAGGCTGAGTCACCAATACTGAAAAATCAAAGAGAAAACATTGGGCCACATCCATTGTGAGCAAGACTTGAATGACATGACTCCCAGGGAAGAAAGCCTTTGCCGTCATCCCTGCCTCCTGCAAGCACACCCCTGCCTCCTGTCCCCCCACATCTCACCTAATAGCTGATCTAATGTATTTAGGAAAGATGAGTCTCTGAGGCTGTGAACGCTGAATACCGTGTAGTGAAACTAGTCTTCTAATGTGCACTCAATGGTTTTTAACTCAAGGTCAGATTTTGAGTCTGTGGAAGTGTAAATGGTTGTAGAGCTAACATCTCAAAATCTAAAAAGAATGCTCCAAAGGGGATCACAGGGGATAAGGGGTGGGAGAGATAAATTAGGACATTGGGATTAATATATGCATGCTAGTGTCTATAGACTAAGTAACCAACAAGGATCTACTGTGTAGCACAAGAAACTATACTCAGTATTTTGTAATAACCTATAATGGAAAAGAATCTGAAAAAGAATATATATGTGTGTGTGTGTATATAAAACTGTATCACTTTGGTGTACACTTGAAACTAACACAACATTGTAAGTTAACTATACTTCAATTTTAAGAAAAAGTTTTAAAAAATATTGAACAACCAAAGAAAACTTCCTATACTTAAGGTGATTAACAAAAAAGTAAATAAAAAGAATGGCTCAACACCATCCTTTATGATTTCCCTTAAGGTACCACCTTGGACTAATACCCAAAATGCTAAAGAATGTGTAATGAAATGAAAGTATGTAAATCAGAACACATGGAACAAACCTCAAATTTGGGGAGCTAGATTGTTTTGCAATAAGGGCTGTTAAAGTGACTAAACAAGGAGGCCATTAGACCAATCTAATTAGGTGATTCTAAATAGATGGGGAAACAGTGGCAGACTTTATTTTGGGGGGCTCCAAAATCACTGCAGATGGTGACTGCAGCCATGAAATTAAAAGACACTTACTCCTTGGAAGAAAAGTTATAACCAACCTAGACAGCATATTCAAAAGCAGAGACATTACTTTGCCAACAAAGGTCCATCTAGTCAAGGCTATGGTTTTTCCAGTGGTCATGTATGGATGTGAGAGTTGGACTGTGAAGAAAGCTGAGCACCAAAGAATTGATGCTTTTGAACTGTGGTGTTGGAGAAGACCCTTGAGAGTCCCTTGGACTGCAAGGAGATCCAAGCAGTCAATCCTAAAGGAGATAAGTCCTGAGTGTTCATTGGAAGGACTGTTGCTGAAGCTGAAACTCCAGTACTTTGGCCACCTCATGCGAATAATTGACTCATTGGAGAAGACTCTGATGCTGGGAGGGATTGAGGGCAGGAAGAGAAGGGGCGAAAGAGGATGAGATGGCTGGATGGCATCACCGACTTGACGGATGTGAGTCTGAGTGAACTCCGGGAGTTGGTGATGGACAGGAATGCCTGGCGTGCTGCGATTCATGGGGTCGCAAAGAGTAGGACACGACTGAGCGACTGAACTGAACTGAATACCTTGGTAACTTATGTCAGCAAACCAAAACCTAAACCAAACCCAATGCACTCCAGGACAATAAAACCCAGCCAATCACAGGTAGCTAACCAGGCTTCCCAAATAAGGCAACTGCTTAGCTCTAGCCAATCAAATAATTCCCTTGCTTTTCTTCCATGTCGTCTTCATAGAAACCTTTCCCCCAGCTCCTTTTGAATTATTTTCAGTTGGACTGCCCTGTTGAACTGGATGTATGCTCAAAGAAACACTTGAAAATTTTAATGTGACTTATCTATCTTAGAACAGGGCTAAGGTAGATTCATGGTCTCCTAGTTTTTGTTTAACCAGTAGCAGAGCTAGACTTCCATTCCCCAACATTTCCCAACTTTTTCATTCATTCATCTCTTGGTAAATACGTACTAAATGCCTACCATGTTCCAGTCACTGACATTATTCTGGGCACCAGGGATACAAAAACAAAAACTTTTCTTGTTACAGAGCTTACATTCTTGTGCGGACACTCTTGCTATGAGGGTTTTCTCCCCCAGTGTTCACTTTCAAATCTTGAAGATTTCTCAAAGATCTGGAAGAGTGCTGTGTGGGTGAGTGTGCACCCCACTTCAAAGGCACTGGGAACAACTCTCTGCGACAACATCACAGAATAAAATTTGATTTTGTTGGGTAAACAGTCATTTCAGTATCCACAAAGCTACTTACAAGTTGCAACAAGAGGAAATTGTATTTTACTGTGTGATGTGGCACATGCTCTCCAGTCCCACATCCGTCCTCCAAAGCCTGACTCATCCCACTCATCATAGCTCAGCCCTCTTCAAGAAGTGCCGTTTAAGTGCTCCGATTCATACAGCAGATGTAACAGCAGGAGGGCCTTCACCTTGCAAACAAACAAACGGCAGTGAAAATTATTCATGAATGTATGATGACAATGGAAAGCAAGCCTTTTGCAAGATGTTCTCTTTAACTTCTCGGAGAGCTTGCTGTGACTGTTCTCTCCCTAGCCCCAACCTCCTTGTGTCACTAGACATCTCCCTCCTTCAAGGCAAACCCGGCCTTGCCCAACAGTTTAGGCAGCTGTGTTATAGGGGTCAATTCTTATCCCTAACCCCTCACCAAATCTCAGGTTCATCTTGGCATTGCCATGCTCCTCCAAACTGCAGTAATTCTCCGTGATCGACAAAGACCCTCAGGTAAAGCTTCCCCACCTGAATGCACAGGCACTGACTCACACTGCCCTCCCACCAGTCTGATTCATCTGGGCTCCCACCCTGCCCTTGTCTTTGCCCAAAACAATGAACACTTGGTCCAGAGGCCTCCAGTCTCACGGTAACAGGTGTTTCAGAACATTGGAGGAAATCTCAGTCACACGAAGAGCCTAGAGAAGCACACTGGCGCTCAGGCTTCTAGACCTGCTTTGCAGTCAGCGCATCAGCAAACATGTGAGGTCCACGTCCTCTGACTTAAATTCTCAGGTAGGGAAGATGTCAGGAGCCTCTGGGCTAACAGGTCTTCCCCCACCATGCTGTCTTATTTCAGCAATGCTCCTCTCTGGTACTTGGGAAGGATAATATCCCAGGCAAAAGGAAACCACAGTGTCCTCTTTTTAAAAATAAGAAATTATAAAGGCCTGATGCATTAGCGCAGTAATCTAGAGAGAAGGAGACTGTGACTTTTCATTTACATGGGAAAGTGAAATACAGGTTCCAGAGTCTTTGAGTTTCATCATCTGAAAAGATCTCAGAATATGGTGCAAGGTCAAACAGGCATGAAATCAATTGTAAGCTGCCAGCAAGCCATTCTAAACTCTTTAAGAGTTTCCTTTTATATATATATATTTTGCCCCCCACCCCCTTATAGAGAGCAAAGTCCGTTTAAGGAAAGTCTCACCAAATCAGAATGTCTTTCTAATATTGTTTTTTTTAATTGGCTGCTACTGTAGTGTGACCTAAAGTCTCCTGGTATTTAACCCTCTGTGCGACTTTGACTAATGGCCAAATTCTGTCTGCTATAGCAGTCTTGCTAAATGTCTTTTATGGGGGTTTTAAAAAATTACAGGGTATTATGAAAACCCCAGATCCCTCAGCCTAATTGACTGTCTGTTGGTGATGCCATCTCTGTCACTGTAATGTTCCAAGAGTGCATAGACCTAACTATTTTTCTTATTTTTATACAGCAGTTCCATTTTACAACGACATTAAGCCATTCTGAGCAATGCATTTCTGGACAGTTACTGCACTTGGGCAGAAAGTGTCATCTGGCTTTCAGCCTTGTGCCTTCCAACGCCAACTGAGGCGTAAAATGATCGCCCAGAAAATGTACTAGGCCTTACTTAGCTCATTACTTAGAAATAAATCTTGGAGTCTGATTCTGTTTCAGAAAAGATTTGGTGGGTTATAACATTTGATTTATGAACATAATTAAAGCNTTCTTGTGCGGACACTCTTGCTATGAGGGTTTTCTCCCCCAGTGTTCACTTTCAAATCTTGAAGATTTCTCAAAGATCTGGAAGAGTGCTGTGTGGGTGAGTGTGCACCCCACTTCAAAGGCACTGGGAACAACTCTCTGCGACAACATCACAGAATAAAATTTGATTTTGTTGGGTAAACAGTCATTTCAGTATCCACAAAGCTACTTACAAGTTGCAACAAGAGGAAATTGTATTTTACTGTGTGATGTGGCACATGCTCTCCAGTCCCACATCCGTCCTCCAAAGCCTGACTCATCCCACTCATCATAGCTCAGCCCTCTTCAAGAAGTGCCGTTTAAGTGCTCCGATTCATACAGCAGATGTAACAGCAGGAGGGCCTTCACCTTGCAAACAAACAAACGGCAGTGAAAATTATTCATGAATGTATGATGACAATGGAAAGCAAGCCTTTTGCAAGATGTTCTCTTTAACTTCTCGGAGAGCTTGCTGTGACTGTTCTCTCCCTAGCCCCAACCTCCTTGTGTCACTAGACATCTCCCTCCTTCAAGGCAAACCCGGCCTTGCCCAACAGTTTAGGCAGCTGTGTTATAGGGGTCAATTCTTATCCCTAACCCCTCACCAAATCTCAGGTTCATCTTGGCATTGCCATGCTCCTCCAAACTGCAGTAATTCTCCGTGATCGACAAAGACCCTCAGGTAAAGCTTCCCCACCTGAATGCACAGGCACTGACTCACACTGCCCTCCCACCAGTCTGATTCATCTGGGCTCCCACCCTGCCCTTGTCTTTGCCCAAAACAATGAACACTTGGTCCAGAGGCCTCCAGTCTCACGGTAACAGGTGTTTCAGAACATTGGAGGAAATCTCAGTCACACGAAGAGCCTAGAGAAGCACACTGGCGCTCAGGCTTCTAGACCTGCTTTGCAGTCAGCGCATCAGCAAACATGTGAGGTCCACGTCCTCTGACTTAAATTCTCAGGTAGGGAAGATGTCAGGAGCCTCTGGGCTAACAGGTCTTCCCCCACCATGCTGTCTTATTTCAGCAATGCTCCTCTCTGGTACTTGGGAAGGATAATATCCCAGGCAAAAGGAAACCACAGTGTCCTCTTTTTAAAAATAAGAAATTATAAAGGCCTGATGCATTAGCGCAGTAATCTAGAGAGAAGGAGACTGTGACTTTTCATTTACATGGGAAAGTGAAATACAGGTTCCAGAGTCTTTGAGTTTCATCATCTGAAAAGATCTCAGAATATGGTGCAAGGTCAAACAGGCATGAAATCAATTGTAAGCTGCCAGCAAGCCATTCTAAACTCTTTAAGAGTTTCCTTTTATATATATATATTTTGCCCCCCACCCCCTTATAGAGAGCAAAGTCCGTTTAAGGAAAGTCTCACCAAATCAGAATGTCTTTCTAATATTGTTTTTTTTAATTGGCTGCTACTGTAGTGTGACCTAAAGTCTCCTGGTATTTAACCCTCTGTGCGACTTTGACTAATGGCCAAATTCTGTCTGCTATAGCAGTCTTGCTAAATGTCTTTTATGGGGGTTTTAAAAAATTACAGGGTATTATGAAAACCCCAGATCCCTCAGCCTAATTGACTGTCTGTTGGTGATGCCATCTCTGTCACTGTAATGTTCCAAGAGTGCATAGACCTAACTATTTTTCTTATTTTTATACAGCAGTTCCATTTTACAACGACATTAAGCCATTCTGAGCAATGCATTTCTGGACAGTTACTGCACTTGGGCAGAAAGTGTCATCTGGCTTTCAGCCTTGTGCCTTCCAACGCCAACTGAGGCGTAAAATGATCGCCCAGAAAATGTACTAGGCCTTACTTAGCTCATTACTTAGAAATAAATCTTGGAGTCTGATTCTGTTTCAGAAAAGATTTGGTGGGTTATAACATTTGATTTATGAACATAATTAAAGCATAAATGATGAGCTCTGGACTATTCCATCAGCCATCTGGATTGTTCAGTATTTTGACACACTCAGATTGTAGTCAATCTTCCTGGGGAAATCTAACAGCCCTGGGTTCTAGAGATGCCAGCAGAGCCCCAGGGTTTCTATTCCACCTGTTGAGCGGACTCAAGTTCCTCTTTCAGGACAAAGGATTGGGGATCAAATTTGTTTTCTAAGTTTCCTTCACCCGGAGATGGATCTTGGCACATAAACTCTCTGTTTGGCGTAAATATAGCTCAGCTGCCCACAGTCAAATAATATGCCTATACATACTATATGTGTCAACAGAGGAGGACATTTTTCTGTATAATACAAGTGAGATTAATGTTCACCTTTCTAGCCAGCTATTAAGGTAACTGTGGCAGCTGTACCTATAAGTAGATGGTAGGTGTTTCTCCAGAAACCTAAAGAGTAAATTGGGAAAATCAGTTATCAAAATTGAAAGTATATTTTCTAAGGCTTAGTATATGATTTTTTTTTAATGTAAATCCCAGGTATAGCAAGATCTTAGCATGTTCTTCCTAATTTATGTGAGCCATTGACAAGTGGTAAATAGCCATTAGAAGCATAAAAGGCATTTAACTAAAGCAAACTCAGTAGTACTGAAAAGGCAGCGTGGATAGATTTTCAACACTGTCTTTATTATTAATGGAAGTTGAGCATGTAAAAACCCTTAGTGCACTGTGCTGAAAAATATGCTCTCTGTTTGCTTGTAAATTACACAAAGAAGAAAAAGGACCAAAAAAAAGCCTTCCACATCGGCCAGCAAGCACTCTGCTTCTCTTTAATTAATGGACCGAAGTCATTGGTGCATGGAAAATGTAGACCTTGCTTGGATCAGAGATTAACCTATAAGCAAGTATTACATTTCAGCCCAAATCTGAGGCTTTGAATTTTGCCTTCCTCAGAACGGTTCCTGGGTAAGGATAACCATGGTTTCCTAACCAGAAACTCCGGAAGTGCTGGTGTGTTTGAGTATGAATTGTAAGGGAGCCAGGATTTTATTGTCTGTGTTTTCAATGGCATAACCTTCTTCCTCTTTTTTTTTTTAATATCTTGTGGAGTTTTTTAAAAATAATTTTTAACACCCAGTTCTGTGTGCACAGGTATTATACCACCAAAAATAACAGACCCCCATATGTCACCCACTGGTTGCATATAGCCTACAGTATTATTAAGTCTCAAAGGAGGGTGTCCAGGAGCTCTTGACCAGCAGTGAGTGTTCCTTCAGGGCCCTCCCGTTTATGAGTATTTCTGGCTTTCTTTAATGACTAGCATCCCTACCCAGTTAGCAGTATCTGGAGACCTCTATGCCATTTTCCTTTGCCAACAAGTCCAAGAATAGAATCGTGTTGCTTGCAGGAGTCAGCTGGAGCTTTCAGTCCTGTTAACTTACGTTCTCTGGCAAGTGACTTAGCTCCTCGGAAAGCGTTACCAGTTCAGTGTGCGGTGCGCACCAATGCACAAGAAGCCTCTCTCAAAGGGTTTTGGATGCCACATGGTCTTCAAGAGTCAGAAAGATCCGGTGCTAGGAACATGACTGTAAAAATGCATCTGCAACGCAGCCATCCCTAGAGAGGACCTCATGTGGCTTGCTTGGCTGTGGGCAGGTTGAGACGGTTGAACCCCACCATATTTCTTATTGTGCCCTGACTCCATAGGGTGAATGGTAATGAGCGAACCACTGCTTATAAAAGGCCCAGGGGCTGTTGTTTGAATGATGTGATTTTCCAAGAAAGTAAAGTTATGGAAATTGGCTTGACCTTTCAACCAACTGATGTCTTGCCTTCTCACATGTATTACCTCTTGGGTACATTTCCAAAAATATACATTTATGGAGCCACAAAATGAAATGAGAAAACTGATTTAGGGATCACTAGCTTGTCCGTTCAGTATAGGAGGACAAAAACCCTCCCAAACCCATTCAGGTTTTATTTGTAAATATATTTGTGTGTGCATCCAAATTAATTCTGACCCCTCCCCTTCCCTCCCTAGTCCCTGTACCTCCTAGCATTCAAGGCAGTAGAAGTAAGAATACCTATTCATCGTGAGACTTGGACATCAGGAGAACGTCTCTTCAGAATACCTAAGTACTCGACTGCATTAGGAAGCTCTACTCGATACACTTGGCTTTAGTTATGGATTGCCATTGGGAAATGTGGTTTGAATTCCTGTAAACATACATTTCTTGGGACTGTCTCATTATGTCATCTCTATGACCTTGGGCGACCTACATCACTTTCTAGGTACCTACCAGTGTTCTCATCCCTCAAATGGCATTTTCCAGTACCAGTGGCGGTTCCTCCCTTAGTAGACCCTCAGTAACTGTCAGTCTCCTTCCTTCTGATGTGTTTACCTTGAGATGGCACAGAGTTTCTTTAGGGGCCAGCACAACCTCCCAGGTCTTTATTCTTGGAGCCATTTGAATGGAATTCAGAAGTTTTGCCTTTCCTATTTGAAAACAAGAGGCAAACTTATTAATATGCAGTGTCACAACATATTGTCACATGGTAATATATGATCTATGATAAAATGTATCAATTCTGAGCACCACAAATATCTGTGGCTTCACCTCAGCATGAAGGCAAATGAGTTTCCTTTAGCTTGAGTGAATCTGGAGATAAACTTCAATGTAACAAAATGTGTTTCACAAGAAATGTTTGATGTGGCACAGTTGGCTTATGAATCTCTTATCTATTTGTGGTTCACTCCTTAGAGTTATTAGGCAATTTAATTTGAGCAAATGCCAGGATTACTCATTAATTAGAAGGATGCTACTGAAGGCATGAGGATGGGGAGTGTGTGAGTGCTGGTAGAATGGGGTCTGTGACAGCATGCAAGTCTGGTGCTGCCTGATGATATCATTTGCTAAACATTATACTTTGTGTTGTTCTCACACAGATAAGCCTCAAGTGCATATTCAGATGACTTACCCTCTACAAGGCCTAACCCGGGAAGGGGACGCGCTTGAGTTAACATGTGAAGCCATCGGGAAGCCCCAGTAAGTTCTGAAGGCCAAGGTTGGCAGAGGGTCATGAGCAGTAAATGTCACAACACAGACATGTGCATTCACAACTCACCGGCCTGTCACCTGTCTCCTGCTGTAAAGGGTGGAAGATCTTTTTCAGGAAATAAAAGAATATTCAGTGAATAGTGGAATAAATAGCTGTGGTTCTCAAGGGTGAGGATCGGGAGAAAAATGAAATGCCAGCTAAGATTGAAATCTCAGCTAATTCTGTTTTATTATCATCAGCATGATTGTCAGAACTATTTTCTCTTACCCACATAAAATAATCCTAATAAATTTTTAGTGTGCCCACAATCTAATGATATATCTGCTACCTTCTGTGCTAATGTTTTAAGCTGCTGGAAAGATGGTTTTCAGACTTAAATTAAGCTGCTGTGTTTAGGGCCAGCTGTAGGCAAATGAATTTGCCTTACTTTTCATTTTGCTTCTTCCCTCAAAGAAAAGTGACTCCTAGAAATATTTTTGTTAGTAAGGAGTGGTTTGGGAATTTTTCTCAAGGAATGTGCATATATATATATACTATTGCAGAAGGGAAAAGGACCGACTTTTTATTTTATTGAAAAGTGTAAAAAAAATAAAAAGCTACTCATTTGCCCCTGCTAAATAAAGGAGTGAAAGTGAATTAGAGAAACTACACACGTTACCGCTGAAACAGCAAAAGCCATGTGGTGGTACCACTTTAGTTCTTAGTTTCATTTGGGGAGAAGGAGGAGTCTTTTCATCTTTCTAAGTGAAAAAAAGATTGTTTTTACCTGGGAATAAACAAACTGAGGGCAAAGACACTCTGTGGACTCACTTCGTGGAGCCACAGGTCAGTGAGGGGATCCGGAGCACTCAGATTTTTTTTTCGTCCCCAACAAAAAACAGCATTGAGCTCCCTCTGCTGTCCCCACGCTGCGGTTCTCTCCCCCTCTCAGAGGTTTGCTAACCAGCATCTTTATCACAGTTTTCATACAAGGACCTCAGAGCATCTTCACATCTTCACAAAGCTTCCCCCAAGTCTTTGGAAAGAATTCTTCCCGTGACAGCTAAGTGATGAACTCTGAGAGAACAGAGAGCCAGAGGGGGCCTGTGGGCCCTCTTCCCACGTCAACCTTCCCTATTCAATGCGAACTTCTCCAGGGCCGAGAGTTGGCTTCTCTCTTTACTCACCGTTTGGAGCTGTAAAAGTGACCTTTAGGAAGGAGGAGGTGGTCTTCCTTTTGCTTTCCTTTTCCTCAGGAGTTTCGAAGTTATTTGGTTTTCAGTGCTTCCAGCTTTACCGGAGCAGTCTTCTTCTCCTTTGAACACTGCAAAAGCTTCAGCTGTTTCTTTGTGTAAACTGTTTGAATTAGGTCCCCGTTAGCAGCTTACCTCCCCTCCAAAACCATCCAGTGGCGGAAAAAAATAAATTCTCCCCGGCCTCTTGCCACACATAGTACCAGCCACATTAACCACATTTACAGAATATGGCTTGCTAACCTATATTTTGTTTCTATATATTTTTTTTTTCCGCTGAAGAAGCTACTGTGTTCAATTGAATGTGCCACGAGGACAGTAAATTACATGTTTCCTTCGGGACATTGATGCCAGAGAGGGTATTTGTCTGTTCCTCTCCAATCGGCCTGGGTGCACGGTTTTCTGAGCAAGCATGCGTTACTCGCTGCTGGCCCTCCTAGCATATTACCTATTTATTTTCTCAAGAAATTGCATACAATAAAAATGGTAATTTAACTTGCCATTAAATGTTGTGAATGTTCTCGGCGCTTACCCCCACTGATGGTTTCAGCTGTCAAGCAGCGGGACAGTAGGTCTGATTGCCAGGCAGACCCATTCGCCATTGCCTGCGAGGAAGACATATGCAAGGCTCATTTTTAAATAATATACTGGGTGGTGATGACAAACCCACATGTAATTAAAGAAAAATCATGACTTTGCATCCCCCTGGAAAACTGGAATGCTGCTTGACAGGGCTCACTTGAGTGTCCGTTCGTTATGGAGCACAGGTCTTTGGTCCTGATGCTGCTCCTGGAGGTAGTGCATGAAATGAAAGGAAGCTACTTCTGTGCCCGGATCCCTGTGACCCTGCCTTGAAAATGGCAGCTTTCAGACCCGGTCCTAGATGTGGCCTCGATTTCATAGGGGCTGGCCTTGAAGGATCATAAATTCAGTGAGTTAGAAACGGACTCTGTGTGTGTGTGTGTGTGTGTGTGTGTGTGTGTGTACAACTGAGGCTCTGGAGTACCTTGTGAAATTTGCTTTTTCCTGATGGATACAAATGTGGTCTCTAATCATGAAAACACACTTGCCTGTGATGAGCCAGTGCTGGAGGCCCCCAGGGGTCCACATGGAGGTGTCATCACTCCACAGCCGTTGATCTGGGAGCCTGTCCCCGGGCGCCTGCAGATGCACACGCTGGGCAAGGGCAGCAGCACTGGGAGCCTTGGAGCAGCACAGAGGGCAGGCACTTTGCCAGGGAACATGCAGATCGGTGGATTTGGCCTAGGAGGGTGTGGTGGCATCTTGGGTTGGTGGAGGGTAGGTTAAGGGTAGGGAATAAGGGGACAGGAAGTGACTGCATCTTTCCAGAATGAGAAGAGGTGATTTTTTTTTTCTTTTTCAAACAGCAGAGGCCAGAGAAAGCACTATTCAGAGGTAAAAGTCCATTCCTTTCTGCGAAACAAGAAATCCACTTACGTATCACAGCTCTCTAAGCCAGCAGTATCTCTGTGTGTTAGTAACCGTGAGATTAATGCATGTATCACTAGCCCAGGATTTGATTTTTTTCCCCCTAATTAATGAGATGATTAACAATGGGTGAGCTCTGTCCTGTCTGAATTGGTGTGAAACCACACAGCAGGGCATAAAAATAGGGCACATGGTTTATTTGCTGGTTTGTTGAAGATGGATTGGAAATAATGAGACTCCTGCTTGTGGCCTGTTGAAAGTTTTTCAACATCTGATAATATTTTTAAGAAAATTATATTGCAAACAGATTTGTGGAGCCTTCACAGCTGTAATTCTGTGAACTTAAAATTATCTCCAGTAGGTCCTCTTTAATTGTGTCACCCTGCATGGGATTCCTTTACTGTGTGGGTGAGAAGTTTGATGCAGACATCTTGGTAAGAAGTCATAATGCAACCTGTCTCTCTCCCTTGCTTCTGCAGGCCTGTGATGGTGACTTGGGTGCGAGTCGATGATGAAATGCCTCAACATGCTGTACTGTCGGGGCCCAACCTGTTCATCAATAACCTAAACAAAACAGATAATGGTACATACCGCTGTGAGGCTTCCAACATAGTGGGGAAAGCTCATTCGGATTATATGCTGTATGTATACGGTACGTGAGAAGATGAAGCCCTCTTCCATTTGACTCATTTACTGTGTAGCTGCTGCTTGTAATTCACTCCTAAAGCTTTTGGTCAAGTTGCAAGCCAAAACGCCAGTTTGTTTCCTTCCAGAATTAAAGAAGCCTGGCCCGAGGTGGACCCCAGTGCCTCCGCTAGGAGGACAGCGCCTTTTCTTTCCCTTTTCTAACCGTGGGGGTTTCCCACTAGATCACAGACTCTGGTCATGCTGAGTAGGAAAGCTGTGTCCTCAGGCACAAGCTATGGAGATTATGTTAGAAATAATGACTGCGAAATTCAGCCTTACCAATTAATGGCTCTTCAGCTCAGAAAGTCTATTCCCAGTGGTATTTTCTGGTGATACCTGGGCTAGCCTTTCTCCTGCTTTGATGAGCAGAACTATCCTATTTTCAGCATGAAGCTATTACATCCCAGATGTCGCAAGCCAGTAAATACTTGGAAAAAAATAGAAAGTCCTTGGTAGCTCCGTTAACCACTATAGCCACTGACTTAGACACATTTTTTTTTTTTTTGTCTGTTTTCTTAACATCTTTTTGCAGGATTATTAAAGCACGTGATCAGGAATTTCACTCTCAACAAATACGTATTGTGCATCTACTTGTACCAGCCATTTTAAACTTATTTCCCATTTACAGCTTATGGTCAATTTTGTGTCTAGTGAATATTCTCTATTTAGCTGAAGAGTGCACTGCTTGTCTAGTCTTATGATGACAAATTGAGTCTCTCCTGTCCAATTGAATCTCAGTTAGTTTTACACCAGGAAGAAGAGTCATGAGCTGACTTGACACAGAGTGAATAACCATACACATGACAATTTCAGTGTCGTGTGAATATATGAACAGGAATGTGCATTTCTCTCATGTGAGCCATGTAAATAATCCAAGAATAAGTGTATGTGATATATACACACGCAAAGCTACCTATGGGAAATCTACTCCGTAACATCTTAGAACCTGACCACTTTCCCTGTGAAGAAAATAGGAGAACAGTCTTTTTGATGAACTAGAAAAATCATTTAATGAAATGATTTACCCCAGGTTTACATGGATATTAAAATACAGTCCTTAACTATACCTGAGGTTTTCTTTCTTTAGCATGAAGCAGAAGTAAAAGCTCACACCTAATCACTTTATGTGTAGACTTCTGAGGTGTGTTTTCTTTACACACAACCCATTTTGTCTGTTGTCCACACATTATAGCATTAATTCTCCCCAGTAGTTAAGGTGATCAAAGTGAAAGGAATGGCTCTCCATGTAGGTGCGAAGAGGCTCTGTGTGCCCCCTTTCAGCCACCCCCCCCTTTTTACT
This sequence comes from Oreotragus oreotragus, assembly GCA_006410675.1. NCBI lineage: Eukaryota > Metazoa > Chordata > Mammalia > Artiodactyla > Bovidae > Oreotragus > Oreotragus oreotragus. The sequence goes on from SJYX01007465.1 coordinate 287,609, forward strand.
TCTATGAACCCCCCTTTAACATCAGGGTTTGAGCCTCATGCAAGGCCCCAACCTTGCTGTTATCCAGGTTTACAGACTCTCTTGCAACTCTTTAAAAACGGCAGATGTTAAAAAAGCAGATACACATTTTCACGAGTCTATTATATGCTTCCTTGATTCAGAAGACTAAGTTATGTGGAAAAACAAATTTGATTTACTGTACCCACCGTTCAGATATCTCAAGATGAGAACCGTTTTGTGGATTTGATGGACAGGTAGTTTTGAATAATTTTGGATCCCAGCTTCTGGCTTAGCGTGTATTGAGGGCTCTCTCACTTCCTTCCACGTGCTAAGATGACAGTCTTACAGGCATGATCACCGCTAATCTCCACAGTAACAAGATGACCAGGTGATGTCGTCATGCTTCCATTTTAAAGATGATAAGATGAAGCCGAGAAGGGTCACATAAGTTGCCCAAGCACAAGTTTACTAAGTGTGTTTTAGAGTCACTATACTTTGACTCCAAACTCTATAATGAAATGTGTGTCTTTCTTTGTAGTTCCTCTTTTTCTCTCTGCTTCCTGGTAGAACAAGATTGTTCTCTGGGAATGAACTCTGGGCCAGAGTGCAGTATTTAAAAGACGAGAAACAGAGACCCATCCATTTAGGCGAGGGCATCTATATCCACCCATCTCCCCAGCCCAGCATGGGGCACTTCGCCTGATCTAGGCAATTTGCTGGATCCTTAGTATGCTACCATCCTTCTGTAACCTATGCTAGTAGTAATGCTTGGATGCAGGCTAGAATGCGCACTCCAGTTGTTGCTGCTCTAGTGGTAAAGTATTCTAGCAATTTGAGAAGATGGTAAGTAGGTTTTCTTTTCAAAGCCAATTGATTGCACTACCACAGTAACTTTCAAAGTTCTTTACGAACTCAGAGTTAATGTGCCCTTAAAATGTTTAATTCTCTGGAAGTAACTTCTTTACTTGGAGAATCTATCTAGTTAGTGCCTCAGCCCCAGTTGGTTCTGTTCTTTTAGCCTCTATGTGTCAAACAGCTTATTAGCTCCACTCTGTATTTTCTTAAATAGTGACCTCACATTGCTCTTAATACTAGAAGTGATCTAAGCATTATACCTGGTAACGGAATCTAATTCATTTAGGTCACTTGAGCCACATGTGAAGGACAGATTACCCCAGTAGTGGTAAAATAATTGAAAGTGTGCGAGTTTCACAAACTGAAAGGGACTGGTGGCCTTTGTTTCTGAAACCTCTGCCCTCATTAGTCTCTACCTCTCCGTGTCCGTAATCGGAGTTCCAAATCACCTTCAGGCACACTTTGACTGTGTGGTGGACATCACACATTTTGTGCCAATGCATTTAGAAATAGGGGCAGAAATAGCTTTATAGTGTATCAGGGGAGGTCTCCCAGCTGCAGATGTTCCTTTTGAGTGATAAATAGCGTCACTGAATCAGAACAAAGAAGGCAGGTCTCTGGGTACAGCTGAGGTGGGGCGTGGGCAGAGCAGGATATCTCGAGGGACCAGTGCCCTCCCTCACCTTGCGTCCCCACCTCACCTGTACCTGCATCTGCCACAGGGTGTGCGCGCATCCGGTGGTCTGCTGGCTCACAAAATGCTTCCCCGCCTGTGGCCCCCATAAGCAGGTATCCACAAAGCTCGACCGGACGTACTGTCTGTTCTTCTAAAAAGGCTGTCTGAAATGATTAATTTAATCATTTCTACTTCTTGGAGGAGAATGGATTTTTTTTTTTTATACACAAGCAACCTGTCCTGCTCTTCCAAAAACTGCATATGAGACAGCTCATCTGCTCCTCTTTATTTCTGTGAGTTATTTCTGAGATGCTGGAAGGTTGTCCAGGACAGACTGCAAGATCCATGTCTGATGTCTCAATGCTGCTCTTTGGACCTAACACGGTCCCCCAGAGAGAGATAATTTGCAAATATTTGGTAAAGGAAGAACAGAGGAGTCAGATATGCTTGGGTCCAGACACCAGTTCTATCATCTATCAGCTGTGTGAACTTGAGTGATTCAAGTTACATTACTTCTCTGAGCTTGTGTCCACATCTGTGAGATACAGATGTAAAATGATTGTTTTATGGAGCCTTCTAGAACTCAGCAAGGTGGGCTGCACAGAAATTATTTCTTAATAAGTGGCCATGGACAAATGGTTGGATGGATGGTAAAAGTACACTAAACACATCTTTGTTTCCTTAGAGTAATGCTAATAGTGCAAGCAACCATCTGTCTGCAACCACCCAGAAAGCCCCTTTCCAATGCTGGCAGTAGACTCAAGAGGGCCACAGATTCCCCAGGGGACACCAGCTAGGTCAGAGTTCTATGGAAAAATATTAGTACAACTGGCATGATTTTACCTCCTTTTCACAAGCATTGCTTTGTGTGTCTGCTGTTACGTCCATGCATTCTGCATGTGTTTCAGTGGAACATAAAGAAACATAATCCCACATCACCAAGAATGAAGGTAACAAAGTTAGTTTGCAGTATTTGCTTCTGCTGTGGGCATGCTTTCAGTTCTTTTGCTTCTTATCAATATTGCTGTTAAGAATATCATATGGTTGGTGCTACACCCCCATTATGACATGAAAATCAATGTATGATATAAGAGCTTAAGTGAACCCCACCCTTGGCAGAAGTGTGAGTGTGATGTACAGGTCAGAGCAGCAGTCAGAGCCCAGGCTGCCATTTACCATCCTGGCCAAGGCATTCTGCCTCTCTGAGCTTGAGTTCCTCCACCTTTAGAAGGAGAAATTCACACTTGATGTTTACTTTGGCCTACCAGGTCTCTTGAACTGTCGTGTTGGAGAAAACTCTTGAGAGTCCCTTGGATAGGCAAGGAGATCCAACCAATCCATCCTAAAGGAAACTGGTCCTGAATATTCATTGGAAGGACTGATGCTGAAGCTGAAACTCCAATACTTTGGCCACCTGATGTGAAAAACTGCTCATTTGAAAAGATCCTGTTGCTGGGAATGATTGAAGGCAGGAGGGGAAGGGGACGACAGAGGATGAGATGGTTGGATGGCATCACTGACTCAATGGACGTGAGTTTGAGCAGGCTTTGGCAGTTGGTGATAGACAGGGAGGTCTGGTGACCTGCAGTCCGTTGGACACAACTGGGCAAGTCAGACATAACTGAGCAACTGAACTGAACTGAACCAGGTCTCATGATGTGGTTCCTACCTTCCCAAACTTTGGCTAGCCACTCTTCTCTTAAGTAAGTAAGTAAGTAAAGTTGCTCAGTCGTGTCCAACTCTTTGCGACCCCATGGACTGTAGCCTACCAGGCTCCTCTGTCCATGGGATTTTCCAGGCAATAGTACTGGAGTGGATTGCCATTTCTTTCTCTAGGGGATCTTCCCAACCCAGGGATTGAACCTGGGAGTCCTGCACTGTAGACAGACGCTTAACCGTCTGAGCCACTATGCCCCAATCACACTGGCCTTTTCTCTGATCTCAGACACAGAGTTTTTCCCACAGCTCATGGCCTTTGTGCTGGTTGTTCCTTCTACCTGGAAAAACTCACCCCACAAATCTGCATACTACTGGCTCCTTCTCTTCCACAGGTCTCAGCTCAAATGCCTCCATCTAGATAAGTCTCTTCCAATTGTCCAAATCTAAAGTTGGCATCCAACTACCATCATATTACCTTTCATTTTCTTTATTGTATTTATGAATAGCTAATATTTTCTTCATACTTACTCGTCCTTTTTATTGTTCACTTCCTTTCTTTACATAGTAAGATCCTGTCTCTTATACACATCTAGATGTGTATAAGAGACAGGATTACCCCAGTAGTGGTAAAATAATTGAAAGTGTGCGAGTTTCACAAACTGAAAGGGACTGGTGGCCTTTGTTTCTGAAACCTCTGCCCTCATTAGTCTCTACCTCTCCGTGTCCGTAATCGGAGTTCCAAATCACCTTCAGGCACACTTTGACTGTGTGGTGGACATCACACATTTTGTGCCAATGCATTTAGAAATAGGGGCAGAAATAGCTTTATAGTGTATCAGGGGAGGTCTCCCAGCTGCAGATGTTCCTTTTGAGTGATAAATAGCGTCACTGAATCAGAACAAAGAAGGCAGGTCTCTGGGTACAGCTGAGGTGGGGCGTGGGCAGAGCAGGATATCTCGAGGGACCAGTGCCCTCCCTCACCTTGCGTCCCCACCTCACCTGTACCTGCATCTGCCACAGGGTGTGCGCGCATCCGGTGGTCTGCTGGCTCACAAAATGCTTCCCCGCCTGTGGCCCCCATAAGCAGGTATCCACAAAGCTCGACCGGACGTACTGTCTGTTCTTCTAAAAAGGCTGTCTGAAATGATTAATTTAATCATTTCTACTTCTTGGAGGAGAATGGATTTTTTTTTTTTTAATGGATTCCTTTTGGCGCTTGTGTGAGGCTGCCTTCACTACTAGTTTGCCAGCAGCCTCAAATAAACAGAGTCTCCCCTGAAACAGACCCGCCTGCTGTTGATTCTTCCCTGTCAGATTCGTGCATTTGTGTATGTGTGAGAGAAGTTTGTGAGAAAAATGAAAACCTTGGATTATTGATCAGTGGTAGACTCTTTTAAGCAGACTATCTAACCAAACACCAAGATAATGTTTTTGTAAACTTCCAGGAAGTTGTGCCAACAATAAAGTTACAATATATAATTAAAGTTTGGATGTATTAATTAGACAGTCTGAGAGCTCACTTGGAGATGAAAGGACACCAGATGTGTCAAGGAGAAAAAGTTGACGGGCTTTAGATAAAATTTAAAATCAAAAGCCTTCAAGTCATCTAATGCTCTATTATAGCAGAATGACTGCTTTAGTTCAAAGTCTTGCTGACAGTTTAACACATTCAGTTTGATCATTTAGGTCGAAAATTTTTTTCTCTTTCATATTTGCCTTCCCTTTTTTTCCCCCCAAACAATTTTTGAGATTATAGAAGAATATACAGTATATCAAATAGCTGACAGAATTTCCTATCAGATTTCCTGGTTTTGAGGGTCAAGTCTTGTTTATATTTAGTTCTCTTGTTTACAAGATGGAAACGTTCTTCGGTGTTTATCACTGTCGCCCACATAGGTCAGGCTTAAGCAAAGGCAACGAACTCATTAATATTTATAAGTTGTAAAATTTATTGACTTTTAAGAAATAAAATCTCAGTAAAATCTCACATGCCTGGAACTTGATATTTAGTGGTGACATTCTCTCTTCTTTGTATTTATTACAAGTATAGAAGTAGTTTTACTTCCTGCTGGGAGGTATTGATGGAGAATAATGAAGTTAACAGTCAGAGAGCAAGAGGCAGGCGAGCACTCTTCCTTGGCCGACAGGAGCCCTTTAGATAGAGCAGCGCCATCTCCTCCTTTCTCCCACCGGTAAACGTACGAAAGAAATGGCAAACATTGTACCCTCTCGGGGACTGAGCCGGTCTAACCCCACCCTTTGAAGTTGGATGGGAGGGTGTCATATGTGTTTATTTTTTCCTCCCTTTTCTACTTGTCTTCCCATCCCTAGTTCACTTCGTTAGTACAGATTTTCTTTTCTTCTTTTCTTAGCTCTTCCGGATAAGGCTTCGGGATATAATTAGAAGACATAAATCTTTGTGGGGGGGATGGGGGTTTTGAGTTTTAAAGAGGAAAGTCATCAGACAAACATCTCAGTGTCTTCATGCCTTTGTTTTGTCATTACTGGTCATTGTTGTGTTCAATTCGTTAGTACAGATTTTCTTTTCTTCTTTTCTTAGCTCTTCCGGATAAGGCTTCGGGATATAATTAGAAGACATAAATCTTTGTGGGGGGGATGGGGGTTTTGAGTTTTAAAGAGGAAAGTCATCAGACAAACATCTCAGTGTCTTCATGCCTTTGTTTTGTCATTACTGGTCATTGTTGTGTTCAGCATTGTGGGTTTGATTTTCCTTTTTTTTTTATCCAGATCCCCCCACAACTATCCCTCCTCCCACAACAACCTCCACCACCACCACCACCACCACCACCATCCTCACCATCATCACAGGTACGGTACCTTCATTGCCATTGAAAATGTCCTGAATGTATATTGTCTTTCTGGTATGTATAAAAAAAGAAGCCTTAAAAGGTCTCTTTGAATCCTTGGAATTGAAGTAGTCCTTCATTTGGTAATTTGAAAAACATTACATACTATGTTCTCGAGTTGAATCTTAAGGACCTCAGAAAAATCTTTAACATCCAAGCAATTTAACAGTAGGATCAGCTATTCTGCAGAATTCTTTTTTAAACATCACCACGCAAAGCAAAATGCTAGGGAAAATGGCAGCCTGGCTCTTAGAGGCTGGATAGCTTGTGTTTAGCCACGGTTGGCAAAATGGTAAGTATCCTGGCTTTGGATCCTCTCCTTGTCTTAATTTCATCTTAATCCACGTGAAAGAAAATACCCAGCCTTTCCCATGCCTGTGTGGGCCATGTTCCTAAATGCATCATCCTTTTTGTCCCAGAGAGTGCCTGCTGAGAGTGTGTCGCCTGAGGACCCACCGTCCTTTCCACGCTGGGCCCTCCTGTACCCCTTGCTGCCCTCGGTTAAACGCTGAGGAGTGGAAGAGGTAGCCACGGCAGTTATCACGCTGTGGTTTAGCTCTTTGGACTCTCTGAAACTTATTCAGAAAGTTTCACTGTCTCCTGTTTCTGACCACACTGAAAGAAGAGATGTGCCTTCCAGTCCCTTCTTCCTGGTCCTCAGCAGCTCTCAGTGCTTGATATTGCTTGTCTGGGAGGCTTGGAGTTTTCTCTGCCAGCCAGGGTGGGAAAGGTTACAGCCTTACCATTTCAGCCAGTCATGCAAGATTTCCTTACATAAGGCTGCACCTACCTGCTGTCGACAGGTACCTGCCCAGAAACACGGAAAAGTAATTATTCTATGAGACCCTCCCCCGCCAAAAAAAAAAAAATCTCTTTAAAAATTAACTTTTGCACTCCATCTCTGAGCCATGTGCTCTGGTGTACGATCCTATCACTGGACTTCTTTAAAATCGCTGAATAGTATGCTCATCTTTATCCTCCTTACCACCCTAGATATAGCAAACATCCTTCACATTAACTTTCTGGAGATGTTTTCAGTTTTCACAGGGCTCGGTGAGATAGACAAAATGAAAATTCTAAGTGGTCAGTGAAAGAGGAGGCCTCATCAGTTTATGAAATATAACAGTAGATGGTCTAATTTCATTTGTCTTCACCTTTCTTAAGTATTACAGTGGAACAGAGAACTTTGAAATAAGCCACTAGTGAGGATGGTTCTGAATGGTGTTTGTGAAAACATCAGTGTGTGCCCTTAATTGCAAAGCTTCTGAAAATCCATCAATTGGTGTTTGTGTCTCACTCTAAACTCAGCTCCAGCCAGGCTGCTTCCAAAATTCTTATCTGTGTGTATTTCCCTTTTAGCTTTCTGTTAGTTTCTTCTGCTTCTTAAGTAAATTCAGTTTATGAGTAGAGCAAATAGATTCCTCCCACTTTCTGTATCATTAATAAAGACCGCAAAGACGCTCCTTCCTGACTCTGATTTCTAGAGCAACCATGCTAACATCTCTCCATGCTATGGACTAGGTATTTGCCTTTCATGATTTCTTACCTCTCATCCCAGTAGTGAGCCAATTAAGCTTGAGCTCCTGTTACCAGGTTTTCATGAATTTTCCTATGAATGACCCTTTGAATGTCATTGTAAATTACATCAGCCCACTCGCCACTGCCCTGCTTGTGTGAATCCATTGAGAAAACCCATCGATGGTCTTTTTTCTTTACAGAAGTTGCCCAGGTATGAGCCCACCTTGATTACCTCTCCTTGTAGAAGTTTCCATCTAGGTAACCAGTCAAGTTTACAGCATAAGCGCCACATTTCTCCTTAGTGTGGGGCCACTACTTTTCATTTGTGGCTGGCCTCTCACTAGCTTAGGCTATTTTTATTTGTTTTTAAAGACCCTTCTTAACAGCCCCTCAACTCCTCCCCTCTCGCTGTCAATCTCAGCAACCTGGCAGAGGTGCTTCAATCACACTCCTAATCCTTCAGTCCAGACTGAAGCTCATCGCACGTCCTGAAACAGCTACATCTCACTGTTATCACAGTTCCAACCACAGAGACTCCATTTAAGAGGAAATTTTAAAAACAAGCAGTGCTATGTTTCTGGCCACATCACAGGACCTTTATAAGGACTTGTCTGCTCCTCCGCCTTGTCTCCTGGCCTCTCAGCTCAAGGTCACGAAAGATGATACCGTAGATGCACTTTTGGCCTCTTGATGTTCCTAGCTGAACCCTCTCTACACACAAATGCACTTGTGGTGATGAATGCCCTGATCTCTCAGTGGCACACCCAAGAGTCGTTAGACTAAAATTGCCTCTAAAACAACACTGGAGAATCCATTGCCTTAATGGGTGTGATCTCACAAGCTTGCTATGTCTTAACAAGCAGTGTTATATATATTTATCTTGCCCAGAAAGTGTACTTGTGGAATTTAACATTTGCTCCTTTCTTCAAACAGATTAAAGGTTACGGAGCCGAATGATTCCACGTCCAGTTTTAAAGGTCCAGGCCATCCCCTAGATTTAGATTGGTTCCTAACAAATCTTCCAGACTGAATCTTGACAAATGGAGAGCTAAATTAATTTCTACTGCTCTTCTTTCTTATACTGTTTGGTACATTACAGCTAACCATTAGCCTTAAAAGCTTTAACAGCTAAATCTAGTGACAGTAACATAAAGCGTTGGCTTAAAAAAGAAAAAAAAAAAAAAGGAAGAGGAAGCCCCCAGGCATCTTATTTATTTTCTCCCAGGCAAATGCAATGACTGAAACACATTCCCTAGGTCAGAGTTTCATTACAAGCAAAACGTACAAATGCAGTTGAAAAAAAATGTTTTTAAACTCGAAAGGTCATAGATGATTTCTGATGTCTCTGAAAGGAAGTGTTCCAGCATTGTCTTTTATCTTCCACAAGCGGAATAATCGAATTGTTCCCCTTGTTAGGGAGGCAGGCTCAGTCACCTGACTCCCTCAAAACATGTTAGCACTTCATTCTGGAGGCCCTGGTAAAAGAGGAATTGTGAGCCCAACCTGCGGCTTCCCACATGGCTTGATGGTAAAGAACCCACCTGCCAATGCAAGAGAAACAACTACGATCCTTGGGTCAGGAAGATCCCCTAGAGAAGGAAATGGCAACCCACTCTAGTATTCTTGCCATGGGCAATCCCATGGACAGAGGAGTCTGGTGGGCTACAGTCCATGGGATCGCAAAAGAGACAGATATGACTTAGCTCTTCAACAACGACAGCCTGACTTGATGCTGCCCACTCAGAATCATAGGTGGGTGGAGGAGCAGGGCATCCCTGCCTCACATCCATTCTGCGTGGGGAAGCTCTCCTGACTTAGATGTAAAGGCCACATCTAAAGGTAGCTTCATCTTTGGAAGATTTTTGCAGCCTCTAGAGTCCTGAAAGGATGATTTGATGTCAGTTTGCCATATGAGCATTGTTGTGGCTTTGTAGCTATTCACCCACCATTAGAATCTTTTTCTGACTAAGAAGCCATTTGAGGGATGGAGTTGGGATGGGAGCTGCACAGAGCCTCCTGTGATGTCCCATAAGATTCTTTGGTGTCTCTGTTCTCTTTCATGTACATTGATATTCTGACCACATATTTCTGTTTTGACAATTGCTACTGGCAGGCCCCCACTTTTTTTTTTTTTTTTTTTTAACATCAAGTCTGTGTGGTTTCATTCATGGAAGATACATGCTATAATATGAAAGTGAAAACTGCATAATTTAAATTGTCCCTGGCATCCTCTTCTAAAATACAGAGACAGCCAACCATTACCCATGGTAACAGTCCTCCATGGAGATTCCTTTCAGAAACCAGAATCAAAGAAAAATCTATTGCCGTAGAGGGGGGAGCATTGTTCTGTTTTGTTTTGAGCTTTCTTTAAAATTGGTTGATTTGTATATCAGATGTACATAAAAATACCTGTTTTGTGTTTGGGGATAGTTTTGCCCCTGTCTGCCAGTTGGGTCCGTTGACCTTAGGGAAATATTCTGTATTTCCTTCCGTAGTTAATGTGGATATTGTATTGGATCTGCTTGGTTGTGCCCTAGGTTAGATGCTTGATGAGAAAAGTACCATAGAAAACAGTCAGCACTCAGTTTTAAACACCCTTAGCAGCCTAAATATAAAATTCAGGCCGGGAGGAGTTCAACCTGTAGGTCACACTTATACGTGCAACTGTCATAAATTAAAAAATTAAAATCACCTTAGAATAAGAAATGAATAGCTATAGGGCCAAAATCTGAAACACATTTAAAAATCCTTTCATAAGAATGAAGTAGGTCATTTCTAAATGAATTTTTCTCTTTTTGAAAGTACATATCCAATTAAAATATTTTGTGTCTCTTGGAAAAGAAAACAGCACCGATTTTCTTATTGGCATCTGAGCACCCAGTATTCAATACACCTTGGAGAAAGCGTGTCCCCCAGGCTCACACTATTATTTTGGCTTTCATAGTCTCCTATTCGTAAGCTTTTCTGTGTATAATGTGGGTCAGATCACATAAATAAAGGAGGTGAGAACAGCCTTTATCCTTCGGGGGTATTTGTAGAAGATGCCAACTGGGGAAACTCAACGCCCTGGCACATGTTTTTAGTTTCCTAAATGCAAAGGAAAGAAGTACACCTGTCTTAAGACTGACTATAGAGCTTTGCTCCACATTGAGCTGTCTGTTCCCCAGGGTCCTGCCTTCATGATCCCGACACTCTGCTGTTGACGTTTGCTTGATGTCAAGGGTAATGCTCATAAGGCATTCGTTCACCAAATATCAAGGACCCATAATACGTATAGCAGCGTGCTAGCACCCATGGAGACAGTAAATTCCTGGAACCCCTTGAAATATAGCTGAGGGAATAGACTATACCCACTGGAACTCAGTAGCAAGACATACTGTGCACTTAGGGCTGATGCAGAAGGTTGACGAGATCATCACAGAAGTAGGAGTTGGTCTGTGCCATCAGGGAATGTATAGAAAGTGGNGACAGTAAATTCCTGGAACCCCTTGAAATATAGCTGAGGGAATAGACTATACCCACTGGAACTCAGTAGCAAGACATACTGTGCACTTAGGGCTGATGCAGAAGGTTGACGAGATCATCACAGAAGTAGGAGTTGGTCTGTGCCATCAGGGAATGTATAGAAAGTGGATACGAAAGGATGGCATTTTGGAAATTAAGCATGAAGGCCTAACTTTACTTCAAGCATCTATCTTCAGTGTGTGTGCTTGTCTTGTGTGTGTTTATATCCTGGGTATATACTAAACCATTGTTGCTAGGAGATACTCAAATCTCATCCTAGAATGTTAACTAAATTGCCTTTCTTCTTGAGTTTGTATCTACTCCATTAAGACTGTTTTTCATTCATCATTTACTGAATGCTTATCAAATGTTACTGATGTATATGCCAGTATGTCTGGTGACAAGAATATTATTAGGGCCCTAGCAGACACTCAGGAGCCATCTTTGTTGTAATGAGCTCCCTTTTCAGGTTTTTGCCCCCTAAGTGCATTGACCATTTTTTTCCCCATACTGCCTAAGGTGTGCACATTTTTATTTTACTGCTGCTGATAAGCTTATTACAGATACCGTCAATAGCCAGCTGGTTTTGACCCATATTGGCTTACGAGAGAATGGAAGAAATTAGTGATGGAGGGCACCTGATTCTGCATTTTTTTTTAAAGGGGATGAGGGATAGGAAGTGAGAATTTTTCTAATGCTTCTAATCATCATTTCTGTCATCATCCATACTCTTATGTTCCTTGTTGAAAAAGAATCCAAGAGAGAAGAAATTGACATGTTTTCATACTGAAGACTGATGCACAACAGTGCAAAAAAAAATCATCTCACTTTAAATACAGGTTTCTTAGGATTAGAACGGAGAAGGCAATGGCAACCCACTCCAGCACTCTTGCCTGGAAAACCCCATGGGCAGAGGAGCCTGGTAGGCTGCAGTCCATGGGGTCGCTACGAGTCAGACATGACTGAGCGACTTCACTTTCACTTTTCACTTTCCTGCACTGGAGAAGGAAATGGCAACCCACTCCAGTGTTCTTGCCTGGAGAATCCCAGGGACGGAGGAGCCTTGTGGGCTGCTGTCTATGGGGTCGCACAGAGTCGGACACGACTGAAGCGACTTAGCAGCAGCAGCAGCAGGATTAGAAAGTTGGAGCTATCTCCTTGTTGGGAAATGCAGGACTTGGCAGGAAGAACCCAGCTCTGGGAGTATCTACCCGGGGATGAGTATCAGCTGCTACTTCTAGAGCCGCTCCCCACTGTCCACCATCAGCCTCCTATGTCCCTGTCTTCTCCCATCACCATGCCTCACCCCTCTCTGCCACGCCTCCCACCCAGCACTGACATACAACGTGGGAGAGGAATTGTTCTCCTTGTTAAATGAAACCACGGTACAGATCCCTATTGTTTTCAGAACATCTGGCTTGCTGATGCAAAGATCTCAGGGGCATAGCAGCACTCGTGAACAATTCTGATGAAGCTTTTAACAAAATTTGAAATTAACCAAAGGAAAAACCAGACCTAGTCCCCTTCTCGCAGATCCTTGGTGCACAGCTTCTCCCCTCAAAGGAGAGGCGACATGAAGACAGAAGGGAGCTTCTCACAGGTCAGTCTCTCCCCTCAGAGGAGAGGCGATGTGAAGACGGAAGGGAGCTTCTCATGAGTCTCATACTCGGGCCTGTTAGCTTCATTCCTATCCGCTTTGCCCATCCCTGAGAAATGGGAGTTTAATTAAAACCTAACATAGATGGGAAGAAAATTAATTGGGAAATGGGTAGAAAATAAATTTCAAAGTTTAATTTTTCAGCACATATGTTTGCTTTCAATAGATTTCAAATATGTCAAAAAGAAAGAAAAGAAAAAAAAACTATAATATATATTGGCTAGTGCGGCACAACTGTGAGAGTAAAATTGTCATGGGAATTCCTTGCCTGCCCTGGCATCTAGATTTAAAGCAGTTCCATAACACAAACTGAAGAGGAATTCAATTAAGAAAACCCATTGGCTCCTTATTGACTTTAGTTAAGAAAATAAACCAAGGGAAAGTGTATTAAAATATGTCTGGACTGCTTAGTATGCTTTCATCTAAGCTTATGACAATCAAAATGGCAGAATTTAAATTCTTTACAATTAAGCTCTGCTTTTGAGCAGATTGGCTTCTCTGGGTTATTACCCTGTGCTTTTTTTAATGTATACCCTACTCCCACCCCTCCCTGGCCCCCCCAAAAAAGGCAGCCTTGCAGTGAATCTGGGTATTGTAAAACAGGAGCACCACAGAGCAATTGGAGAAGAAAAAGTATTTAAGATTGTAAATTTAATTCTGTTCTTGGATTTTCATTTTCATTTATGGCACCCGTTGTGTTTGAGACCACGGACTAATTTATGGATTAGTTTTAAACCCCCAGTCTGTCACACTCAATGAACAATTCTAAGTTGGAGAGAATCCATATGAAAGGATTAGAATGTGCCACAGTGGAGCTTACACATGACTGTTTCAACTAAATAGTGTCCAGCTGCCTCACACACATTTTTTGGTGGGTTTTGTTTGGGGAATTTTGGTTTTTGTTTTTTGTTTTTTTTTTGCTTCTTGGTTAAACAGCTAGAGTCTCTAATCTGTCATATCGTCTGGGCCTTTTGATTTTGAAAATATACTGTCAAGTGAAATATAGGTGATGTTTAATTTATTCAAGGTAGAGTTCCATAAACTGTTTGTATGGCTGGGAGACTGAAAGTCGATATTTAGCGAAATGTTCATCTTTCAAACAGCAGTGCAGGCCCTGCCCTTGGTTACCTTGTTTAATTATACTCATAAAACAGCTAGGGAGTGACTATTAAGACCATACACACTTACTGGCTTTGCAAGAACGTGGGATTGTTTTTTCCTGACCATATAAAATAAATGTACGATAAATTACTCCCTCATTGTAATTAAAATTAAAATAGAGACAATAGCTCAACAAGGCCTTTTTAATTTCATAGCCCTATACCACAGTTAAGTCCACCTCAACTTTCTGTGACCTATTTTTCTCCTAGGCTTAGTGCAAAGATTATTTTTTAAAGACAGCCACAGAATGAGGTTTGAAGAAAGCCTCTGTTAAGGCAATTAGGCACTCTCATTTTTCAAGTTAATTACAGCCTATGTTATCTTCTGCTGGAAAGTTACTGTTTGCGTCTTGCCTGTACTTAGAATGTTGTAAAACAATATAGTGACGGCACAAGTTGATTCACAGAGGTGGGCTAGCCTTCTGATTACAATACCTTAACAAATCCTACTGCACAGAGCCACACACTTCAGAGCCAGGGTGTCTGTGGTTTCTGCGTGAAGTCATAATGCAATTATGAAGGAGAATTAGATTCTGTCACAGTGCTGTCCTGTGGAGAGCACAAAGTCACTTCTAAAGGTTTTTGGTTTTTTTTTTTTTTTTTCATTCTTTACTTGAAATAGCCTCTGTTCAGATACCACACCAGATGCTCTTAGAGAAATGGAATCAGCAACTCCCCCAGTATACCCTCCATCTCGGTCTCAACTTTGTAGCCAGCCTGTGTGTCTGCTGAGGTCTCTGCTCCATTGCTGAGCCCTGGTTTTCGCCACTCCCAGCTGCAGTAACTGTGCTGTTTACTTGAACACGTGCTTGCTTTTAACTGTTCTAGAGCTGTGTGTTTTCCTTCTCAGCTTCGCGCTCTCTTCCCTGTTGGGTGCAGTTGATGGATTTCGCATCCCCAGGACAGGGAGGCAAGCTGCGCTGTGAAGCTCTTTTGTCTATCTGGTACCCACAGAGTAGTGCACACCCAGCTTCTGTTCATTTGATTTTGTCATAAAGCCAACATGATGTTATGATGTAGGAAGACAGTTACTTGTCTTCCTACAAGTCATCTGTTAATGCTAAGACATCATTTTTGAGGACCCTTAGGTTTTACCCCAGTCCCTTTCTTTCATTTTATATTAATGATTTAACTGGTGAAAATAAAGCATGTTAGAATGCTGCTACAAAAATAATGAACCAAAATGTTTACTGCTTTTTTAAAAAAAATTTTGGAAAAGAACCAGTGTCTACCCATAAAATGTATAAACTTGCATTTAAGTGTTTCTATACAAATGTGCATTTGATTTTGCCCCTCCTCTAAAAGCACCGCAAACTAACGTTGATTTGGATGTTTCAAGTAAGGCGATGTGTTGTGAGCGTCTGATGTAGAGATGTTTCAACTGTACAATTTTCGGTATTGTTTTTTAACTGCTATTTTATGCACACAGACTTGTCAGTAAGTATTGCGTTCTGATGTGGTTTATGTTTTTCTTTCCTTTATCTGTTCTTCAGAAACTCAGCTATAAGTTACATTAAGCTGCAATGGCCTCTCAGACTTGTAGTTAATTCTGGCTCCTTAGAAGGGCTCTAATTTTTTGATGGTCTAGGATCCTGAGGAGGGCATGCCAATGAAGGGAAACACCGGTGTGAATTCATGTGTCACATTTATAAATCGGAAGCACCAGGCTCCTTGGACCAAAAACAAAGTCCCATTTTGGCATTATGGTGCATTTAAACATTGCCTATGTCAAGTCCGGAAGAGTCTTTCGGAGTCTCTTAAACTCATGAAAATAACTACCAGCTGCATGATTTAAAAGTGCAGACAACTACTCGACAGTGTTAACCCCAAATCCCATTTCCCCTCGATGCGACCAGCTTGTGTGTGGGTGTCTCCACTGCTGTGGCCAGAAGGGGACCATGGAGGGAGACACCTTGAGAGGTGGAACTGAACGTTAAAACCCGGCCAGACGGGCTGACGGCGGAGTGGAGTTGGCTAGAAGAGTGGTGTTAAAATGACTTTGGAAAAAGAATGTCACCAGGCATTTTGTTAGATATTTATCCCACTTCCCCTGTAGCCAAAATGAGAAAGGAAATTTCTGGAGCCCCTTGGGGAATTTTCCATGAAGAGGAGCCAATACAGCAGACCTGATTTTGAAGCCCGAAAGGTTTGGAAGGAGAAAACTTGAACATTAGCAATAGAAGAAGAAGGAGACAAACCATGGTTTCTTCCACAGCAAGTGCATCTGGCAGTGAAAAAGCATCATGTGCCATCTCCCAATTCACCCCGGAGGCAGGACTCCTGGCAGCTTACAGCAGTGAAAGTGGTTCTGGATCATGGGTCTGGATGACTGGATGCTTTAACTTTGGGAATGTCACATGATGAGAAGTGGCGTTTCACAAATTATGTGGACCTGGTTGTTTCCATGCCAGACTTCTGCTCTTAAGAGTGTAACATAGTAAGATCTGCAGAGTGAAGAATGGGTGAGTGGTGAGTGTCTGTGTGTGTGTGTGGGTGTGTGTGTGTGTGCGTGTGTGGGTATGGGTGTATAAAGACCAGTCCGAAAACCTTTAACATGTTCATCCTCATGGCCTCTAAGTTAACTGAACTTTCCAGCTGAATTCTGCTGAAATAACACACTGGATGAAAAACTTGAACCCCTGTATTCATCTGCAGGCATCTGCCTATGAGCCGTAAAAGGATCCTAAACATGCAGTTGACTCAGTGACGCCTGATTGGGAGTCGCAAAGCCCAAGTGCCCGGGTGGGTTGGGTTAAAACAAAGGCAATGTTTGAATGTATGAATCTGTTGTTCAGCCAGCCTCTCAACTGAGCCTCTGTGTCACAGTCCTGAGCCTTGATGCGTTCAGAGCCATCCACCAGTCACTGGGTTTGCACTGGTGTTTCTCATCACTTTGCATGTTCCCCTGACTCTTGACTAGCAAATAGATGTGTCCTGGCAAGCCCCCAAAACCAAAGAATCTACTGTTATCCTCACTGGCTCGCAGCTTTGAGCTGAAGGCATGTCTTAAAACAGTGCAACTCACTTCAAATGCTTTTGGCTTTTCATTTATTATTGCTTGTCACGCGATGTTCTTTGAAAGCTTGCTCATATATTATCTGTTCCATTTTTTTCCATTTTCCCTTTTTTTGCATGCCGTTCCTCCTGTTTCTTCCCTTCCTCCAATCCTCTGTTCCCGTCTGTAGACACCACGGCGACGACAGAACCAGCAGTTCACGGTTGGTACCACATTACTGTTTATCTACTTTCTCAGCACTGCTGAGCGGCAAGGCAAGCCTGGGAAAAAGAGAAATGTAGTCTTCAAGGGAAACTGTGTTCCAAGTAGACTGATCTCATAAATGTACTCTAATTTGTGAGGCTTAAAAGGATGTCAAGTCTTGTCATTTCTGTTGAAAGTTCAGTGGCCAATGGTTGCAGTCTGAGATGAGGCCGCCTTTGCGCCGGCTAGCTGAGTTAGAGGAAGTGTTAGCTGCATGTAGCCCTTATTTCTACAATGCCACCAGACCCTGAAACATAAGGGACTCCAAAAAAAGAACTAATATTTGCCTTAAAATCATAGCATCTGAATTAAAGGCCCAGTTGCTTTCTTCATTTATAGGCTAGAGTCCCAGGTACGTCTTGAAGAGGAGTCATTTGTAGGACAGATCAGGGCGAAAGAGCCCTGTTTCAATGCATGACATAGGAATGAGGAAGAAGTTTGTTCTTTAATTATACTCCCAATTGTATTTACTTCCATGACCACTTGCGCTTAATCTCCATGTATGCATATCAGTTTATACATTTGGCAGAAAACATCTCCAGACTAAGAAGGATACCATACATGCATTTCAGCAGCATTAACTGAGACTTGAAAAAGATCATTTGTGGGGGGATGTCTTGTAGACAAAATACTAAAAGAACAAACTCATTATGATTTCAGCCAAAAGTGGATAAAAATAGAGTAAGTGAAGCTCAGGAGCAGGTATCAGGGAATCCTTTTCCCAGTTTCTCCTCTGACTTCCTAGGTTAGAAGAGGGCTATTCACTTTTCTATGTCTCTCCCATTAGAAAATGAGAATCATGTTTCATCTGTGTATTACTTTATTACTTAGCTCAAATCTCACCCTGCTGATATTGTGCTTTGGAGAGAGATATGTTAGTTAAAAGTAGGCTGAATTTTAATAACTGAATCCAAGGGAATTATTTGGTAAAGGGCCTACTTAAATCACTTTGCCCACTATGGCAGAGTTGAAATCCATCATTTAAATGACAACAGGTGATCAGCCAAGCCTATGTTGTTCATTCAACTTTTAGAGAAACAGCTCTTCCAAGCACGACTGACCTTCTTAAATAGACCTACATTTAGACCTTACCAGTTAGAAATCTCTGGCAAAACCTGTGTAAGCTGGCCCTGAAGGTCAGGCCTTGATACCACCTCCATACCTAGACCTTCTGATGAGAAATTCTAAGAAAGCAGAACAGAGGTGGGTATGGGGTCATACCCCTTCAGGCCCTAATCCACCTCTCCCCACCCTTTTCTGTTATTGGCATAAAGGGAAAAGTTCATAAAATTAGTTAAACGGCCAGATACACCAACAATCATGAGAAATCAATTAGGTATAAAACTTCCACTTTCCAAGGTAATGCCCCATAGTGCCTGCTACATCTTAGGCATCGCACTCCATTAAGCTTGGTTATTTGTAGGTTTCATCATTAATTGAGCACTTCCTGACTTTTATCGATTATTCTCAGAGCTTTAAGGCTATTTTAATGTAGTTCAAGAGATTTTATTCTATTCTTTTTAGGATGCTTTAAGTTCTGAGCCTTCAGTAATTAACTCCAGGGTCAAATGTAACCATAAGATTCCTGATTTCTGTGAGTTCTTTTGAAGAAACATTGATCATTTATCTCCTAAGACTCCAGAGTTCTATTTTCTAGGTCCCTTTAATCAAATTTGTGTACTTATATATCTCTAATAGTTTTAGGTCTTGGAGTTGGGTGGGATAATCAAGGTAAAAAAAATATGTCCCTTGACCTGAAAAAATGAGAAATTAACTTTGGGGCGGGTCCTGATTTTAGGATACTAATAGGATCAAAAAAAGATCACCTTCACTTCCTCTTTCTCCATATGAAAAGAGAAACTGAAGGTGATCTCTTTTGAGGGTATAATAAAGAGACACTTGGAATAGAACTCACATTCCTGTGACAGGAAATAAGAGATGCCTGTGTACTGTGAGAACCAAGCACTTTCTTACTAGTTCAGGGATAGTGTTCAAGCCAGCAATATCTCAGGTAGGATGCTGTTGACCAGCAGTGCATGAGAAGTATACCCTGAGCCAAGAAATTCGGGGAGAAAAGAAGGAAATAAGAATAATATGTGTGTATATATATCTATATATATGTACATATATAATTCCTTAACAGCAAGAGGAGAGACGTGATAATCCGGGTTCTTATAAAATGCATTTATAAATACATGCCCCAACTTATCTAAAACCCTCATAGCATCCTCACAAAGGGATCCTACCACTTTTAAACAGCATACTCTCCAGCCCACAGCAGAAAGCTTAAATGAAAGCCAAAGTAATATCTAGAATTTGACTTGACAGAGGGGGGAAAAAGTCTTCCAGGTCAGTTGCCAGGATAGAAAAGGTAATAGAATGTGATGGAAGTTACAAAGCAGGGGACCAGATTTCCAAGGAGATGAGGATATAGACCTGATTTTATTGAAGTGATTTATTGGTAAACCCATGTGACTAAGATGCACTCGAGATTTATCTTGAGGTGTTCATGTTGGGGATCTGGGCCTAGAAAAATGTGGTTTGATAACTTGGCAACTTAAATGACAAGACATACTAGATCAGCCAGTTGTGACCGTTGTACTGGTCCTAAAGTATTCATAGTGAATTTCCTTCCATATTTCTCCTTTCTAAAAAGGAAAAAAAAAATTTTTTTTTTTTTTACAAAATGCTTTCCCTTTGAAGACTCATTAAAATGTTTTATTCAAGCTTGTGTTGCTAGAGTACGTATGAAGTTTATCAGTTGTTGATGTATGTTGACCTTTTGTTCTTACCAATATCTGATTGAAATAAGCATGTATTGGAAGGTTAGAAGTGCATGGGCATGATTCAAAAGCAAATGGATTTTCTCCAAAAAGAAAACCAAACAACAGTCAGCCACAGTGTTTCTTTAAGGATCTGATTGATAGTAAAGATAAATGTGAGCGTTAAGAACGGGATTCCTAGACTAGGGTGACTGAAGGGATCTTCTTTGAAGAAGGACCTTGAGCATTTGTGTTTTTGGAGCTCATCCTTAAGGCCTGGACAGGAAGAGTCCTGTGTCATGTGTGCATGTTGAGCAATGCCAAAAAAAAAAAAAAAAAAAAAAACACTCTGCCAAATCCTGGTACCATATGGTCTGAAACTGACGGCAGAAATGCATGAGTGATGTAAGCACGGATGGTGTCGTCGTCCCTCTGGCTCTTGGTGTGTGGGTGTGTGTGGTGGGTTTTGTCGTTTGTCCCCACGTGGGCGCTCCTCCGTGTCTCGTGCCGTGCTGTCTGTGCCCTGTGCGTCCCCTCCCTCTTCCCCGCCCGCCTCCCTCTCGTGAGGTTTGGGTGACAGCATGCCCGTGGTCTGGAATAGCGCTTGTGCTTTTGCTGCACTGCAGTCAGCTGGCTTCCTCTGGGTTTCTCTCTCTGTCTTTCTCTCTCTCTACGCCCCTGCTGTTTTGTTTTTTGTTTGTTTGTTTTTTTTCAAGGCTACCTGCCCTTTTGCTTTCCACCTCTTAATACATTAGAGGCTGATAGTCTCATGATTTATAACCCCAAATGAGGTAGTTTTTAATTCAGTCTGCAAATGTAGCGAGACTCACACCGGGAACCCCTCTGACATAATTGTTCATTTTCAGTTTTGGTTCCAAAACGTTGGCCCCGTGCTGAATCCATGCTCTTCTCCTAGACCACTGCCCTTAGGTAACTACCCCACAAATCTCTCTTTCCCTGACTAATTTTATAAGTAGTGCAAGCCGTGATGGAAGTCTAAAATCACATGAACTTTCTTATCTTTCTGTTCAATTGTGGGGAAATTCTGAAGCCCATTTTTAAGGACCAGTAGCCAGCAGTGCGCATTATTACAACCTCTATGTCCGCCACCTGTGTATGCACCCCCTCTGCACATCTCTCTGTTCGAGTGCACAACAGTGGCATTCGAAGGCTGTCATTCAGTCAAGGGACTCTGCAGACATGTGTGTTCTACTCAAGAACCAAGCTAAAGAGGTTTACGAATGGCTGCAGGACCTGAAGATTGTGTTTCAGCCTTGCTATGCAGTTTGCAAACAATATGCTACTGTTTAACGGCGTGAACCAAATTTCTGCTAATGGGATGAAGGGGAAAACTCTCCAGAAAAGCTGACAAAGCAGGAAGAACAGGATGACTGACTGAGCTTTTAGAATAAAACAACCGGGGGCGTCTGAACTCTTAATGCCTGGTGATGGAAGTAACAGATTCCATAATATGGCCAAGTGATCAGATGTGTGCTGCTTAGGTAAGAGAGAGACCATCGCCTACTTTTTCATAATGGGAATAATACCAGGGCCAGGGGGAAGTTGTTTGTTTCCTAGAGGTTTTATTTGATCATTCTGTTTTGGAAGTTTCAGGGAAAAAAAAGGGGGAACCCTGATGAACTCAACCCCAAACATTCAGGTTTTACTTGACCTTGAATTTATTTAAATATCTCTAGGATTTCTTGCTGTTTCTAATTTTTGACGTTTCCCTTAACCTGGTTTAAAATTGCCATGCCATTCATAGCATTTTTAGAAGCCAGTGATTTCTGCTGGAAAGGAGGAGTAACTATCCCAACAGCAGAAGCAGTGTCTGCAGAGAAGCATGAGATAGGCAGCCCATAATCACATCAGGAAGGAGTGAGATCCTGTCTGTGGAAGAGATAATTCTCATGTATTAAATCATCATGTTTGCACCTCAGGATTTTATTAATTGCTCAAAAGAAAATTCCATGTGGACCAAAAGTAAACTTTCATTTGTTTAACGAAGTTTAGAGAAATGTGTTGAATACATTTTAATTGAAGTGAGGAGGAAAGGCTTCAACAAGTGATAAGTAGAGCAAAACTCAGAAGTAATTTCTCACTTATTGTTAAATGGCGGAGTTTCCTTTTGAAGACTATTCTCTGCCTCATAAAATGCATCTTTGTCTTTTTCTTTGAGAAAATGAGAGCTGTATAATTTTTATCATGAAAGAAAACTACCTAAGCCAAAGCAATTTTAGGAGGTAAATTTTGCTTGTCTTCACTTGTACACTCAGTGCTTCAGTAAACTCTTCCTAATTATATTTATTCTGAAATTAGCCAGCTATGGAAGAGCACTATAGATTCATAAAATGAGCAATAGTTGTGCAAAAATAAATTTAACACCAGTAACCTAAATGGCTTCCCACTTTCAGATGTAATATGAGCAGTAGATTCCAGATGATTTGGTATATTTTAAAGTTTATGCCATTAAAAATGACAGTTTCATCTTTAATGAGGTGTGTATAAACTGTCTGTCACTTTTTAATGGGAAACTTTGCATATCAATGATATTTCATAAACATATTTGTCTTTATTTTGTAAAATTAGCTTTCTAATGCCCTCCCCAGGGAAACAAGCCTTCAGCAGTAAAGCTGCCTACTTGAAACATCCTCGTTTAATATGGTTCAGTGGGTGCCAAGCACGTATGTAGAATGCTTTGATATTCATTGGGCCACGTAAAAGTGAGGGATTAGCCTCCTGAGAACTGCAAATTCATAATTAACTACAAAGAAGTTCTTTATGTTGCCCATTTATATCAATTATTCAAATAATTGTGTTCATCAGTCTTTATACAATGAATAAAGCCAATTAGAAATGGGAACACTTTCAACCAATCAGATTTCAGAACCAGTGCATAACATCCCTACTCAGTTGCCTCTGTAATTTATTGCATTACTCATTGCTTTCCCATGGTTGCCTAAATCCATAGTTTGAGAACATCCATGAATTTTGAATCCTCCCATGTTTAATTGGCACATGTCCTTGAATATTGGCACCCAAGGGTCATGATAGAAATTCTTCAAGAGCTCATATGACTCTTTCACAGCACCAACCTAACTATCAATATTCATTTGACTTCTTTATAAAGGGGCTTCCCTGATAGCCCAGTTGGTAAAGAATCAGCCTGCATGCAGGAGACCCTGGTTTGATTCCTGGCTCTGGAAGATCTGCTGGAGAAGGGATAGGCTACCCACTCCAGTATTCTTGGGCTTCCCTTGTGGCTCAGCTGATAAAGAATCCGCCTGCATGCAGTAGACCCTGGTTCGATCCCTGGATTGGGAAGATCCCCTGGAGAAGGGAACAGCTACCCACTCCANTGGTTTGATTCCTGGCTCTGGAAGATCTGCTGGAGAAGGGATAGGCTACCCACTCCAGTATTCTTGGGCTTCCCTTGTGGCTCAGCTGATAAAGAATCCGCCTGCATGCAGTAGACCCTGGTTCGATCCCTGGATTGGGAAGATCCCCTGGAGAAGGGAACAGCTACCCACTCCAATATTCCGGCCTGGAGAATTCCATGGACTATATAGTCCACGGGGTCGCAAAGAGTCAGACATGACTGAGCTATCAGTATTCATTTGGTTTCTTTATAAAACAACTTACAAAATCCAAGCTTTTACTGTCCATTTCTACATAAGTGTTTCTGTTGATTTTGGACCTTTTGAATCATGTGATCAGTTTGACATTGCTTATTTCCAGAGCATTTGTTTTAGTTGCTATTATGCTCTTGCTGGCAGTTCACTGAGCATTACTCCCAAATCATTAATTCAGCAAATACTTACTGAGTATATTTTGTGCTTGACCATAAGAGAAGAGAAAGATGGGGGGCGGGGGGAAGCACGCCCCTCATTCCATTTTAACAGGTCCACAGGTATCTTCAAAAGTGACAGACCTCATCGGAGAAATATTAGCCACTTATTGTGCAGACAAGGGGACCTGGAGCAGGCCTGCTCAAACCAGACACGACTCTGAGATAAACAGGGAGAAACAAGTAAAGGCCCCCTTGATTGCCTAATATTTTGTGGTGCTTTTAACTTCATTAAAGGGAGTAGCCTGCAAATACAGCAAGAGGAAAGGGAGGCCATCTACTCACTAAGCCCCCCATGGTTTATCTGTTTCCACCTTCACCTCTTTCCCTTCCAAACACAGCTAGCTGAGAGCCGTCCCAGCTGGCCAACGTTGATGCTAACTCAGATATAGGCATTTCAGGCTCCAGTTGATTATCTCCTGACCTAACTGCTTTTTCAGCTTTGAGGGTTTCTTTTTTTCAGGAATACTACTGGTTTTTTAAATTCTCTTTTTGAAAAATATTTTGCAAATCAGATTTTCTGATGAAAGCATAACCTGCAATCTGCAGTTAGCAGATGCCGCACCATTTTGAAATAAATGATCCAAGATCATCATCAACTGATAATGAACTGTGTTTGTCAGTCTTGGCCAGGAATTTCAATTTATAGTAAAATGTGAACTAAAACCTACATACATCAGTATGTAACATCTAAATATATTTGTATTTAAGAGCTCTATCAGAGCATCGACAGCGAACAATCAGGGTTTATTTTTTTTCTTTCTGCATGCTGTTATGAATGAGTGATTTGAAACATTCACCTTCATGTTTCATGTGCTTTGAAAGTGGAGACTGAGGAATCTTTCTGCCTCGATTGTGTATCCATAACAAAATGAAATGATTGGAGAAATGTACTTATGGATTAATACATTTAAGCTCTCCAAAAAAAGAGAGAGATGGCAAGAGATTTGGCTCATGTTTTTTTTTTTTTTTCTAATTTTTAAGAAATTCATCCTCAGTTTTTAAGTGTTTTGTTTATGTCCCTTGAGGAATGAAAAGAAAAACGATTTGTTTTTACTTGTAAGGCCTTACTCAGTTGCCCAATTCCGCAGAAGAACTGGACAGTGAGGACCTCTCAGGTAAGGGCTAGTTATTAGGTAAAAGGCTCTGCAGTGTCCAACCTGTGGGCCCTCCGTCCACTTCCACAACATGGCCATTTGGATCACTGAGCAGTTAATTCAAAACTATGGGTTTTGAGACTAAAGAAAGAACAGATTTTTATTAACACTTTCTTCCTCCCCACCCACCTCTCTTCCCTCTGTATTTCTCTGATTGTATATTGCATGTATATTTCAGATTGGGGCTGACTCTGTAAAGCGGTAGAGGTCAAATCATCTTTGGGATTGCACTAAAGCCACTCTGTTCAGTGGCTTAAAATAATTTTTATGTTCTAAGTATATAATGGTTTATGAAAATTTGTTGCATTTCAAAGCTTTTTAAGGATGTTGGATTATGAGACAAGATCTTTATTTAAAAAGAAAAAAAGCTCATATTGATCATCCCCTTTTGTGGGATATACTAGAAAAGTCAGGTCATAGTTAATCTTAGGAGGGGGCAGGGAGGGGAAGAGAGGAAGGGAGGGGGGTAATTGTTTTGTCACACACCATGATGTAAACTAATTATCCACCTCAGACCTTTTTCACAGCACACTGAGCTCTTGCAAAAGTAGGTTTCATGCTTGATTCCAGGATTTAGGTGTTACTAATCCAGAAGAAGAAGCATATCCTAAAAAGGGGGGGAAGGAGATTTAAAATGGTCAGAGCTAAACAATTATATGATCTCCCATGATGTCCTGGTACTTCACTGCCAACGAGCTATAGCTTCTGAAACATTTTGATCAGTTGCTTAATAAGTCAGTAAGGAAGGGCCCTTCCTCATTAGGAGAAACCAAGGCATAGGACTGTAGATGCTGACTCCAGCCGTTTGGAAACAAGGGTTCCATGTTGCCCTTCTTGGAGAGATTTCTAGTTGGTTGTTGAGGTGTGGCTTTAAAATAGGTCTTACTTATCCAGTGAGAGAATGAGATAGTACCACCGTCTTTCACAGTCAGTGGATACATTGCTTCCTCTGTGCTTCTGGCAAGCCTCAAGGATGCCTTTATTTTTCTGCCATGTAGTGCGTCCCAGTTTGAACTTGAACTGTTGGATTCTCCTGCAGAGTGGAAGCTCCAGGAGGCCATATTGGTTTCGTTCACTGCTGTGCACCTGTTGTGTTGTAAGCCCTCAACTGATGCTTGTTGGATGAATAAATGAATTCCAAATCCCAAGGAATTTAGGTAGATAAATAGAAGATTAGAAAGATAGCTGGCCATCAAAGCAGTATTTTATTTTTGCCTCCCGTTTGTGATGGATTTAGAGAAGATGCAAAAACGTTAGCCTGATCTTTTTTTTTGAAGTGAGAGTAGATGAGTCCTCTCCCTGCTTAGAATATCATGCTGAGTGTAAGCAGTCCACTCATTTCTGATCCTGACCCTAAATAAAACAGCCCTGTGACACAGTGGCAACTGGGTCATCTCAGGGATCCTAAGAAGGGACTGAGTTCTCCTTGGCCCTGATCCCTCTGGCATATCAGCCAGACAAGGATCACTCAGATACACAGAAGTCATTTTTCTTCTCCTTAGGAAAATGGGACTAGAGCAGCCATTACCCCTTCCTCCAGCATCATCAATTAAAGACTACTCTGGGTCTCTCAGCTCTGCACCAAGTCAGATGCAGCCTTGCTGCAGCTCTATCAATCACCCCTGAGTCGGGAGCAATAAACCAACAACTGTTTGTGTTCATAATAATTCGGTCAAATTAATAATTACGTTGTTCCCCCCTCCCCATCCAGGAACACTGCAGTCACACATTGCACGGAAGCCATAAGTCAAGTAGAACCCTGATGATCCATCAGGCAGGGGCTGGGCTGCCTTTGCATCTGGTTTGATGAACTAATCAAAAACTGATTAGCACCTTTGTTCAAGGGGGATGCTGATTAATCAATTACTATTGATTGTGAGCATGGCTTCACTCGGCAGCAAAGAGACGTCTGAAGGGAAAAAAAAAAAAACACCCAATAAAAATTGAGCAGCTGTCATAGTGTTTAAATTTATTAAAACAAAATACATTATTTTTTATGAAGCTGTCTTGAAATGGGTCACTGAAGGGGAGCATATTGATTGAGAAAGGATGAACTTCTCAAATTTCTGTAGCCTGGAGACTGAATTCAATTATAAGACAAGACAAACAGGTTAACACCCGTCTTAAACAGTCCATCAATAAATTAGAGGAGGTGTTGCACATTTAATGCTAAACTGTGGCAATGAATAATATTACCGTCCATTCCCTGCTCCATCTGGGTAGAAATTTCATTCTTTCCTTGTTGTGAATAAATGTTATATCCTGCTTTTTCCTTCAGAATAATGCTGGTCTGTCTTCTGCTCGCCCCCTGTTCCCCTCCTCCCCCATTCACCACTGCCACCTCAGCTAATGACAATTTCATAAGCACCATATGGTGCCCCAGCCTCACCCAGCAACACAAGTTGCCCAGCCGATCCTCCTCTTTAATCTGCATTAAAAAATTATGCTTGTGTGTAGTTCAGTGATTTAATTGTTGGTGGGCCTGGGGAGCTTCTCCGGTTCTACTTTGAATCCTATCATTGACTTTTTGGGTGTTAACTTTATTGATGATGGATCCACAAGAGTTTTCAGTTGTTTTATCAATTACATCTGCTGTTTCCCTGTGACAGCTGGTGGTTATTGCCACCCATGTGGAATAGAATGGCTTCCAGCCTATCTATCCTTCTATTTTATTTTAAAACTTTTTAAAAAATGTCTCCAACTGCCTTGCTCCCTTCAGCGATGGAAGGGCCTTTGGGAACTGTTTAGTGGAGTACGGTGGTAAATATACAGCGTGCCAGAGAATAGCCCTCCAGCACAATCAGAGCAATCCATCAGGCTTCTGCTTTTGAAGCAAAGGCACCAACAAGAAATTTCAGAGCTCTCATGCTTCCCAAAGACATGTTTTCAGTTCTGGCCCTAATACAGGAAAGTGATCTGGAAGAAAAAACTTCTACCTCACAACCATAGGAAAGTGTGGATGGAAGGCAAATTCTAAGGCGCCTTGATAATTCATGTTAGTTGTTAAGGAATGATCTAGGTGAGCTAGCTCTAGTCCCTCAAACGGATTACAGAGGAAACACAGGCTTAAAATATGGTCTCGGTTTAGTTAATGGGGCTTCCCCGGTGACTCAGACGGAAAGAATCCACCTGCAGTGCAGGAAACCTGGGTTTGATCCCTGGGTTGGGAAGATTCCCTGGGGAAGGAAGCAGCAACCCACTCCAGTATTTTTGCCCGGAGAACTCCACGGACAGAAGAGCCTGGCAGGCTACAGTCCATGGGGTCGCAAGAAGTTGGACACAACTGAGCAACTAACACTTCATTTAATGGAAGCCCTGAAAGGCCTTCAGATCCAGATTGTCAGCTCTGGGGTGGACTATACGACCATCCGTCTGGTGGATGTCCTCAAAGTCTGACTTAACTTGCTTAAAATATGTGTAAGGAACTGTCAGTAGACCTAGTATTTGGGGGGACTCTTTCCTTACTGGCTCCCACATAAAGTATGGCCTAGATTTGGCAAACAGGCAATTGCATTTTTTGTTGTTGTCGTTAGACTAGTCATAATAATGATGATAAAGAAAAACATCAAAACCCAGCTGGACTATGTAGACAAATCTAAGATATGGCCCCTAAGCTTGTATTTGTAAGAGAGCTCATACACACGCGTAATCCCAGGGATCCGCATTCGTTCAGCAGTTGCTTGAGCTCCTGTGTGCTAGGCCCTGGTCTGGGCACCAGGGATGCAGCAGTGAACAAAACCAGCCAAGGGCTGGAGCTGCCCCAGATTTTGCTCGCCAGGCCCCTGCCCTCATACAGTTACATTCTTGTCCGGGAGACAGGCTCAAAGCACAATGAAATGTCAGACTACTGCTGTGAGAAAAATACACCTGGGTAAAATGAAAGCGAATAACTTTACTGGGAAGAGGTGGAGGGTACAAGTGCACACCAGGGGAGGCCAGTGGACAGGAAGACCAGGAGACGAGCGTGAGCCAGCATGGGCGGCTTGTCCCGAAAATCCTGTGAGATCGCTGAGGAAGGGCTGTTTACAAATGAAGACGCTGGGGCTCCTGAGGTTAAATGATTTTCTCAAGAGACAGAATCAGAATTTAAACATAGAATTTCCTGCCTATTTATGATAGAGACTTTGGTTTAAAAAGTGACTATCCTTCCCCTGTGAAATCCACATTTCCCGTTGTTCTGGGATCTTGAGAATCCTTTCCTCTTGGGCCCTTTTTGATTCAGTCTGTGCTCGGAAAGAAAGGCAGGGAAAGTTGGTTTCTCCAGAGCCCATCAGGCATATTGCTGACAACTAGGAAAGATCTCTTCCAGCACTGAATCAAGCTCTTTCCCATCCAGTGGTGACCTTAAACTCTGCTAAGTTGCTTTCAGTACCATTATCCCGTTGATCTCCTAAACTGTGGGAAGGATTTCCCCCTTAGCCGGTCCTAAATGGAAGGTGTTGGGTTGCAGAGGATTAAAACATGTAGATTCCCTTATTTCAAGATTCCGTTTAATACAAGGCAGTAGACTGGCAAATCGTACTGGGTCCGTGCCAGCTTGGCCATGACTTTACCACAACATGAGTTTGAATTTCATGATGTTGCCGATCTTCCCATAATCCAACATGCTACTGTTTCCCCCATGGGGAGGAAGGAAACCATCAAATAGGAACTTTTCCTTCCAAATTGATAAGTTGGTGGGCATCAACACAAAATGCGAATTCCAGTTCTACAGGTTGGACACTGCTTTGGGGTGACTTCACCATATTCATTAATCCATCCTCACACCCCCAAGTGCCGGAGGTCCACTGACGCATCTTTCTCCAGAAAGAGATTCGAGTGGGAAATGTATGTTTGGAAATATGTCACAAACCTGCCCTCTTTATCAGGTGTCTGCTCCTTTAAGGGAAACTCCAGTCTCATCATCAGTGCC
Source organism: Oreotragus oreotragus (assembly GCA_006410675.1). Classification (NCBI taxonomy): domain Eukaryota; kingdom Metazoa; phylum Chordata; class Mammalia; order Artiodactyla; family Bovidae; genus Oreotragus; species Oreotragus oreotragus. The sequence goes on from SJYX01007465.1 coordinate 317,442, forward strand.
TTCCTGCTGCTTAAGATGGAAAGGGCAAGCACGCTTCTAAGCCCTCATCACTAGATGAGTAGAGAGGGCTGAGGAGTGTGCCTGGTGGTCTCTCTGGCGATGCTTAATGCCTTAGGCGCGTTTGCATCCTGTTGCATCAAGTCATTTCCCCTATATGGCCCCTAAGCTTGTATTTGTAAGAGAGCTCATACACACGCGTAATCCCAGGGATCCGCATTCGTTCAGCAGTTGCTTGAGCTCCTGTGTGCTAGGCCCTGGTCTGGGCACCAGGGATGCAGCAGTGAACAAAACCAGCCAAGGGCTGGAGCTGCCCCAGATTTTGCTCGCCAGGCCCCTGCCCTCATACAGTTACATTCTTGTCCGGGAGACAGGCTCAAAGCACAATGAAATGTCAGACTACTGCTGTGAGAAAAATACACCTGGGTAAAATGAAAGCGAATAACTTTACTGGGAAGAGGTGGAGGGTACAAGTGCACACCAGGGGAGGCCAGTGGACAGGAAGACCAGGAGACGAGCGTGAGCCAGCATGGGCGGCTTGTCCCGAAAATCCTGTGAGATCGCTGAGGAAGGGCTGTTTACAAATGAAGACGCTGGGGCTCCTGAGGTTAAATGATTTTCTCAAGAGACAGAATCAGAATTTAAACATAGAATTTCCTGCCTATTTATGATAGAGACTTTGGTTTAAAAAGTGACTATCCTTCCCCTGTGAAATCCACATTTCCCGTTGTTCTGGGATCTTGAGAATCCTTTCCTCTTGGGCCCTTTTTGATTCAGTCTGTGCTCGGAAAGAAAGGCAGGGAAAGTTGGTTTCTCCAGAGCCCATCAGGCATATTGCTGACAACTAGGAAAGATCTCTTCCAGCACTGAATCAAGCTCTTTCCCATCCAGTGGTGACCTTAAACTCTGCTAAGTTGCTTTCAGTACCATTATCCCGTTGATCTCCTAAACTGTGGGAAGGATTTCCCCCTTAGCCGGTCCTAAATGGAAGGTGTTGGGTTGCAGAGGATTAAAACATGTAGATTCCCTTATTTCAAGATTCCGTTTAATACAAGGCAGTAGACTGGCAAATCGTACTGGGTCCGTGCCAGCTTGGCCATGACTTTACCACAACATGAGTTTGAATTTCATGATGTTGCCGATCTTCCCATAATCCAACATGCTACTGTTTCCCCCATGGGGAGGAAGGAAACCATCAAATAGGAACTTTTCCTTCCAAATTGATAAGTTGGTGGGCACCAACACAAAATGCGAATTCCAGTTCTACAGGTTGGACACTGCTTTGGGGTGACTTCACCATATTCATTAATCCATCCTCACACCCCCAAGTGCCGGAGGTCCACTGACGCATCTTTCTCCAGAAAGAGATTCGAGTGGGAAATGTATGTTTGGAAATATGTCACAAACCTGCCCTCTTTATCAGGTGTCTGCTCCTTTAAGGGAAACTCCAGTCTCATCATCAGTGCCTTCCTGCTGCTTAAGATGGAAAGGGCAAGCACGCTTCTAAGCCCTCATCACTAGATGAGTAGAGAGGGCTGAGGAGTGTGCCTGGTGGTCTCTCTGGCGATGCTTAATGCCTTAGGCGCGTTTGCATCCTGTTGCATCAAGTCATTTCCCCTGTTGGTTAAATTGACAAAATCGAGTCACTTGAGAAGGGAGAGAAATCAGCATTTGAAAAAAAAAAAAAATCTTGTTCTCATGCTTAGCTGACAGCGAGAGCTTAATATCCTGATGCTTAAATGGTACACCTGAGTTAACAACTTGAACGGGGTGACCTTTGGCAGGCCCACAGCCTTGACCACCACCCCGGACCACCAGTCACTCTGTGTGCCATTCTGCATAAATGAAAAGAAGGGGCTTGGTGATTTCACCTCAGCAAATGTCTCTGGGGCATCTTAGCCTCTGAGAACAGCACTAAGTGTGCAGTACAACCCTTACTCCAAAGTGCTTTAAGTATTTGCCTGGAATAGTGATTAGAACTGGAATAAAGCCCGCCTTGGGCTTTATGACAGTGGATTTCAATTTGACAGACACCTGTTGAGTGCCTATGACATGCCAAGTCCCAGCCCAGAGAGCCCCCTTCATATTCAGCAACACGCTGGCTCCTCAAAACAGTCCTCTGAATTGTATGTCTCTGCTCAGTGGCTGAGAGTGGCTCATTGACCTGCCTGAAATCACACAGAAAAGCAGCGAAGCCCAGCTTCTAGCCTGGGCTAGAAGGCTGTGGCCAAGTCCAATGCACTTTCCAGCAGGCCACACAGAAGGTGAGCTCCTACCTCTTCTGGCATCCGCTGTTTGGGCCTCTTTCTGAAAAAATAGACAGTAACTGCCTAAGAGCACGGGTCCTGATCATTGTACAACCAGAGCCCGTGAGCAGTACTTCTGATGTCAGTGAATGCCTACGGAGCTCTGGGCGGCAGGATGATGGTGATGATGATGACTGCAGTTTTTCTTTAAGTAGCTTAACATAGTTCTTTTGAAACGTTAGCATAGCTGGAGTTACGTTGCTAGAATGAGATGCAGCCAAGGGATAGTCTTAGATACCTGGGATGCTGTATGAGAACCTTCATGATTTTCTTGCCTTACATTTATTCCTTCCCTTCCACTCTCTCAGAAGACAGAAAAGAAAGGTTATGCTGCATGGAGGCCGGTGTGCTCCAATATGTATTAACATCTTAATGGGAAAGCTGTGCATGTACTGTATACATTTACTACTCTCTGACAAGAGGGAATTAAATGTCAGAAGGATTTGTAGCATCTATAATTGAATTGGTGCTGAGAAAAGCAAATCTTAAAGAAGAATAACATATTAGGATTAGCAAATAATGTGGCATTTTGTCAGTGCATGCCATTCAGTTTGTTCCTCTTCAGTAATAAAGTTGTGCTTTTTAAAATGCACACTTATTTTTTGTTGTCATGATGGGAGCTACAATAGGTGATGAGAAGGAGAAGCTGCGGTTCTCAGATGGTGCCAGGTTTGGGGACTGGTTTTATCTTTGAGGTCAGATTCTGGTTTCATCCCGGATATGAAAAATCCACTGTCAAGCTTTGTCTTTCTTTCTGGTAAGAAGTAGCAAATGACATCACAGTCATTAAGCATCCTCTGAGATCTAGTAATCCCTGTAGCCCTAGGAAGCAGGGGGCAGCATTTCTGCTATGAACACTGCTTCTCAAAGTTGTTAAGTAAACTCACTTGTCCAATCAGACCTCAGGCCAGGAGAAAAGAATAGAACGAAAGCAAGTGCCAGAACTGTTGTGAAAAGTCAACAATTTCACTTTTCCCAAAGGTCAGCAGGCAGTTCATGGAGAAGTGGAAGAAGGTTGAATATAGGGTAGTCCAATAAATACAGGTAGGAAGCCCCATCTCCTTAGAACCTCCCCATGTCTTTGGTATTAATTTTAAAGATGAGACCTCAGGTAGTTTATAACCTTTGTTAAAAAATAGTGTGTGCATCTAAGGGGAGTGTCTAGCTCTCCCCAAGTTTTTGAGTATGCCTTCTAGCCAAGGCCAAGGGAGGGTTGAAATGTGAAGGAAGCCAAGGTAGGGTGGTCATCCCGTCCCCCTCCGTGTGTTTGAACTGTATGACTCTATCACACTTCAGCTCCTCCAGGGTGACAGTCTTGGTGTCCTGTCCATGTGGCCTGGGCCAAAGGTCGCCCGGCTGCAGCTGCAGTGGGCACTTGGCTCAACGACCCCCCTGCCAAGGTCCCCGTGTGCCGGGAGCTTGTCTAGGACATCCTGGCCATTCCGTGGCTATCCATGGATCTCTGCCTCTGGCAGCAGAGGCTTCTAGGCTTTTCACAGATCCATGATTAAGGCATTCACAAAGCAGTTGATGTCAGGCGTCCTGTGCCAGGTGGTAAAGTAGCCATAGAAACCGGGATCTGTTAAAGCACCCTGTTTTAACACAGGCGGTGTGACTGCCAGGGCCCGCCGCTCAGGAGACCCTGGCAAGACGTTTGAGAAGTAAGAGCAAGTAGAGAAAGGGGAGGCCCCCGGAGGGAGAAGAAGGAGAACGAAGTTCCCTGGCAGTCACTTTCTTGCCAGGCCCTAGGGAACGCGTGCCTTTAGAATCTACCCCCTGCACACTCCCCATGAGAAAAGGATCAAGCCAGGTCACCCGGCCCAAAGTAAAGAAAACTGAGCAGGTCCGGGCGTCACTCTTGGGACAGCCTGTGAAATTTTTTCTCCTTGCAGTTTCTAAGATGCTAATGGGAACCCCGGGTAGCTCAAACTGTGACCCAAGCAGTGGTAGCCAACTTAGTATTCTGTAAGCTGCTCGTAAACCCTCACCTGGAGTCAAGTTGTCCCAGCTTTTGGCCCAAAGAAGAGCTAACTCACGAATACTAAACAGTCCATGATTGATCTGTCCTTAAAGAGTCTCACGTCACACTCAGAGCCTGCAGGGCCTGCACCACGGGACGATAGAGGAAGGATTGTGCCCCATCTCTGCGCTGACACTTCCCAGCAGCTACCTAGTGCCCCTGAAAATCCGGCTCATGGAAGGACGGGGCCTGAGTTACCTGAAGTCCCGTGAGAAGTGATTGATGAGGAACTCTCAGCCGAAGTGAACACTTACACCCGTACTAAGTGAGAGGGACAATCGTGTCTCTTAAAGATAGGAAAACACTCCCTTCTAAACCAAGAGCTGTCCACTGCCTGAGGATCAGTGCTTTAATGCGCTTTAATGCTTTACTAGTGCTTTAATGCCCACATACTTTTTTTAATAAGTAATTTTTAAAATTTTTAATTGGAGGATAATTGCTTTACAATGTCTTGGTTTCTGCCGTACAACAATGTGAATCAGCCGTAAATATACACGTATTCCCCTCCCTCCTGAGCCTCCCTCTCACCCACTCCCCACCCCTCTAGATCATCACAGCACCGGGTCGAGCTCCCCGTGCTATACAGCAGTTTCCCAGCAGCTAGCTATATCATACCTTAGGTAATGTAGAAGCTACGGCTTCCCTGGTGGCTCAGCAATCCGCCTGCCGGTGCATGAGATGTGCGTTCAATCCCTGGGTCGGGAAGATCCCCTGGAGGAGGAAATAGTAACCCCCTCCAGTATTCTTGCCTGGAAAGTCCCATGGACAGAGGAGCCTGACAGACTACAGTCTATGGGATCACAAAGAGTCAGACATGACTTAGCGACTTAACAACAGTGTAGAAGCTGAGGGCGGCTGTAGCATCTGTAAGTTCCCTTCTCTGCCTGATGCGAAAAGCAAGCCTCAAATCTGAAGAGGATGTTCCCCAGGGAAGTTGATGGGACTCTAGGGAAAGGCTCTGAACCCTGCACAGAGCAGGATGTGTGGGTGATGGTGAAAGGCAGGGGCATTTCCACAGTTTGCTCTGTGAGGTAATTGCTCATGGAACAGTTGTAAGCAGGACAAGGAAGGTCACTTGCCCAGTGGACCTTGTGGGAACCTATGCTCCTATTGGTTGGCGACACTGTTCTGGGCTCCAATTTGCACTCTAGTCCCGAAGCCTGGTTCCTGTCTGTATAGCATCCTATGTAACTGCTTAGGGCTGTGAGCAAGGCACCAGCCCACAGCATCCAGGGGGAGGGAACCAGCCTTCACCTGGGCCCCCCACCCAAAAAGCGAAAGTCGCTCAGTCACATTTGACTGTTTGCCATCCCATGAGCTATAACCTGCCAGGCTCCTCTGTCCATGGAATTCTCCAGGCCAGAATACTGGAGTGGGTAGCCTATCCCTTCTCCAGGGAATCTTCCTGACCCAGGAATGGAAGCAGGGTCTCCTGCATTGCAGGCAGATTCTTTACTAACTGAGCTACCACCTTGNATTCTCCAGGCCAGAATACTGGAGTGGGTAGCCTATCCCTTCTCCAGGGAATCTTCCTGACCCAGGAATGGAAGCAGGGTCTCCTGCATTGCAGGCAGATTCTTTACTAACTGAGCTACCACCTTGGACCAATCAGTGACACTAGAAAAACTCCCCACTCAGCCCACACGTGGGCACACAAAAAGGAATGAGACAAGTCTGGAGGCAGCACCACCCTTCATAGAGGATGCCAGGCCCCACCAGATGCTGGAGGACGGCCAGGACTGTATCAGGGCCTCGCGCAGTAAACCCCAGGGCAGGCCAGGGATGGAAAGAGGTGGGGCAGAGCTGCAGCCCACTCTGTTCCCTGTACATTCAACACCACTTCCTTCTGTGTCCGTCCACAATAACTGAAGGCAGGAGAGATGTCTCAGTGATGAAGTGGTGGTAGTAAACTTTCTGATCAAAGTGAGTATCGGAATGTAGCTGGAGAGATTACCCTTGTAAATAAGTATCTATAAAATATGTATGTCCCTGAGGATGGGAAAGATAACTAGAACCCAGGTATTTAATGTGGGCACAGAGCAAGGAGAAATGAGCCTCTTCAGCTCTGAGTTCCTGGGAAGCAAAGGTCAAATGAATGGTTTTTGGCTGGAGAAATTAATCCGTAGATGCGCACCCTATGGTGTTGCTTGGTTGGTTTTCTCTTAGCAGAGCTTCCCCCTCCTTCATCTCTCCCCTCCCTCCCCACTTCTCTCTCTCTCTCTCTCTCTCTCTCTCTCTCTCTCTCTCTCTCTCTCTCTCTCTCTTTCTTTCTCTCTCTNGCTTCCCCCTCCTTCATCTCTCCCCTCCCTCCCCCCTTCTCTCTCTCTCTCTCTCTCTCTCTCTCTCTCTCTCTCTCTCTCTCTCTCTGGCTTTCTTTCCCTAGGCGTCTGGGATGGTCCTGCGCCTCGGCATGGAGGAGGCAGTCTTGGAACAGAGAGCACAAGAGTGCTTCCCCCAGTGGGTTAAGTGTAGAAGGGGCAGCTTCTCTCTGCTCCATCTTCCTGGGATTGGACCTCTCTTCACCTTTCACCTCTTGAACCCAGCTTTCCCCGCTGCTCAGTAGCTAGAATCACTTTGTTTTTCTTACCCCATTCTAAGACACAGGAAGTTAGTTGAAAGAGCCTCATCTTTCAATAGGTCTGAAGCTCGTGGCCATTGGAGAGGAGTTAATTCTCATTCCCACAAGAGCCCCTATTTGGACAGCTCCCTAAGGGAAGCACAGCTTTCTGGCTTATCCATGACTTTGGCCTCCCTGTGAGCAATTTTGAACCTGTGCAGTTGGGGTGAGAGTCTCTGGTGTGTAAAGCATTACCCTCCAGCAGATACCATGTGTCATGGTGCATCCTCCTGGGAGCTCACCCCTTCAACAAGCCCTGTTGTCTTAAAAGAAGAAAAGAAAAAAAAGTTTCCGTAGCTGAGTTCTGCCTCGTTGAAATGACTTTCAAGACACGGAAGCTGCCGCTTCTGAAGTAGGCAGCACTTTGGGATGCAAGGGGAGACTCCTCTCTGCCACATTTCAAGGCGAGCTTATTAGATGTGTGGCTGGAGGGGCCCGTGCGTCATGGAGTGGGCTAATTGGCTGCAGTGCACTCTGCCTCCAACCCATCTCCATTCTCCAATTAAACTCCCATCATCCTGTTGTCCTGGGCGACCCGCTGCTGCCTCCGATTCCATCCACATTTCTGTTTGGGTTTGGAGTGGGGATTTTTTTTTTTTTTGGTCGTCCCTCCAATGGTAACTTAATGAAACACTTTAAATACTCCATTTTTTAATTTAAACTCTTTTAATTAAAACACTTTTCATGGAACCCTCAGTCACGAGTTATTTCCCCACATCCTTCAGCACTTAATCTCAGAGCAGAATTGGAAATATCGATAGAAAGTGTAAATCATGCCCTCCTGCTGAAAGCGTTGTATCAGGTTTCGGCTCAAAAGAGCACCATTACCTTTAGCTGTCACGGATCTGTACACTTGATCGATAAACTTCAAATATTATTAGAGGTGGAGGCTTCAGAGATTTGCTCTGTTCTTTGGAGAGAGACAGAGATAAATCTTTCTTAAAAATTGACTCGAATTTGCACTCTCCGTCTTCCTGGTGAAATGCATTTCTCTTAGGCGTCCAGCAACTGCTACGGGGACAGATTTATAGGCCATGTGCTTCTTGTACTGAAAGATTTAAATGGTAAATCCTTCACATATGACTTCACAAATCATGTAAAGTTAAAAGATTTTTACCATTTCTGTTGCTGCTGTGCTTAAATTGTAAGGTACAGCTAGTAAATCATTTTAATGGAGGTGTCGTACTTGACTCAATAAAAAAAAAAGACAATGGTTTAGCTTCCACTCGAAAATGTTAATGTATTAATCAACGGGAGAATAATTGTTTTTTACTACATTATAAATCTCGGGTGCCGTTAGAATTTCAGCAAGGGGTGATGTAGCCACATTCCTAAATTAAAATTGTTTACACTGCCATACATCCATTCTGCATCGCCATAGCTCATTCGGGGTTCATTTTGGAGTTGTTCCCCAGCCAAATATGTCGTTCCTCAGTCGAAAGAAGACATCCCCAGGGAGTGATGCTTATAAAGGAAAATTAATTGCACTGTGGAGTGTTAAATAAATAAAAGAAAAATCGTCTGTGGCAATGGACAATTATTCCTTGCTGTCTTTTTTTGAAATAGGTTTTTAGGTTTTTAGATAGAGGCTTACTCCCTCATACATCCTAAATGTAGCAGACATGTCACTTGTCTCTAGTTCCCTAATCCTTGTTTTATCTCTAGGCAGCTGGGGCTTTTGAGCTCCTTGCTTTTCCCATGCAAATGCCTAGTAGGGAATAAGTTGCGGGGCATCTCTAGAAAGATGCTCTAGCCGCCCTTCCACAGCTCCTGTAACTGCCTGAAGGTGCCTTTCCGAGCTCCCTTAAATAGTTAGGTCAGCCTCCTGCGTAAGATCTGCAGCTGGTTGCAGAGAGGGTGAACGCCAGGACCAGGCCAGGATCGGACAGACTCTATTTCTTCTCTCTCTGCTCCCTAAGCGTGTTCACGCATGTTAGCATCCGATGCCGCTTAGAATGACATTGCCTTGAGGGGAGAACAGGTCAGTTCAGCCCTGGACAGGTCCCCTCGGCGGCACTCGATCCATCTCAACTATCCTGACTCCTCCATGAAGAAAGAAGGTGACCTCTGATCCTGGAGGCAGTGCCTCCAGGGTTTCTGGTGTCTCCTAATAGACTCTCCATCCCTATTCCTCTTCTGATCTCAACAGATTCCCGAGCAGGTGAAGAGGGCGCGATCCGGGCGGTGGATCACGCCGTGATTGGCGGCGTCGTGGCGGTGGTGGTATTTGCCATGCTGTGCTTGCTCATCATTCTGGGCCGCTATTTTGCCAGACATAAAGGTAAGCCAGGGGGCCTCCTGTAAGCTGGGGCAGCCAGGAGGCCTCGCGTCACTGTGGCCCCTGCCTTTGCGGGACTTGGCGAGCTTGTCCTTGAATAGGCAGTTTGGTTTTCTGGGGCCACACAGCCTCTTTGGTTCTTGGAACTGGGAAAGAAAAAAACAAAAATCTTAGCAGCCGCTGATTAGGAAGGACTCTGAGAGTTGATGAGTAGCACTCCTTGATTTGGATTTTTCTCTCAATATAAAGCTTTATAGGTTTGTTATTCTACAATCCATCATCGGGGATAGAGTAAAAAGTATAAGGGGCTGATGTGTGAGGTGTGGCATGAACCCCAAAATGATAAACAGGGGAAAAGCACCCCCGTGACCTTCTGCTTTGCGGGAAGCATGTGGGCTAGCCCTGTGCCCCAGCCCCCAACGCTGGGTAAGCTGGTCACAGCGGCTGGAATACTTCCTTGGTTTGATGTGCCTTAAAAGCCACATAAATATGTATTTTTAAAATTATCAGTGCAATTGATTTAAATTGCCATTAATCATCACACTTATCAACCGTGCAGTCTGGATGGGCAATCATCTTTGCGAGCGCTCCTCCTCTCCACCCCACGCTGCTCTAAGCCTCTTCTCCCTCTCGGTAATTTATTCTTCCTTTTCTTTTTCGGCCCTGGTCTTTCTCGGGTATTTTTCTCAAGTGCTGTGCAGTGGGCTTCCAGGCCTTTCCTGCAGTATAAACTCGAGGCGCTGGCAGACTGCCGGATGGTAGGCCTGGGGCTCAGGGTGGGTCCCCTGAACACAACAGTGGAGGTCCAAGGTGCTTGACAATCACCTTTAGAACCCAAAGGGCCCATCTTGAGTGTGAAACAGTTCAGGGCCCTCCGTACTGGGGGCCCCCTGTCCACGCCCATGCTCTGTATACACTCTGCCCACTCCCAAGAGGCAGTCTGTTTGGCAGAGAACTCCCAGCCTCTTGGTGTTAAGCTTGATAGAGCCAGGAAGGTCAGGTGAGAAAGCAGGGCTGAAGTCTGCACAATACTGCGAGTTGCTGGGAGGAGGGTGTACTCTACAGAGGAAAGAGGGACATGGGAGGACCATCCGACTGCCTGCCTTCTCGGATTTGTCACTGAAAACGTGAAAGTTCAACAGCCTTTTCTTACTTAAGAATCTTTGCGAGCACAGTACCTAACGGGAGGAGGGTGATTATGGGCAGTGCCAGCTCTACCTATGTTTCATACAGAGGTGCAACCCTTGTCTTTCTCCACGTAAACCGTTGGGACTTGCTGATAAAGAGTGTCACCAACTCCGTTAATGTTCTGTCCATTGTCATTATAAAGTGGTTGTGCCAATTAGCAAATCCATGAATCTGGGTCCCGGCTAGAGTGACGTCAGAAGCAAGAATCACTTGTTTCTTAAGGCAGAATCCCATGCCTTGCTTCAGATTACTTCTCGATCTGGAACCCCACTCTGCAATGGGCAGCAGAAGAAAGATCAAACCTACTTGTGCAGGTTCGAGCACATGCTCACTGATGGACAGGCACCAGCGCTTCCTGAAGACAGGAGGCAAGGGTTCAATGAACGATGTGAGAGGACGGTAGAAAGTCAGCAGGGCCCTAATTCATTTATTGGCTAATTGCTCTTCCTTGCTTTGGTCTTTAACCATGTACGTGCACATATCTGGCCATTGGTCCTGGGCGTTTATTGTCAGCAGCTCTCCAGCTTCCTGCATTTTTAGCTCCCACTCACGTCTTCTTCTGCTGACATCCTCTGGTCATAATCACGGCTCTAATGTCTCATTTGCTGAATTATATCGCAGCGGTTCAGTTGGAGTGGTGCCTTTGGAACCCTCGGATCCCCATTTGTCTCCCCCACCTCGCTCTCTTCTTCCAATTGTTTTTTCCCCTCTGCTGCCTGCACACCACTTCGGCTGATGATGGCCATAAAGCAAGTTGCCATCTCTGTACCACTTTACACAGCGGCCATCAGACAGTCACGGTGCTTTACCCCTTCATCTTTCAGGTACATACTTCACTCATGAAGCCAAAGGAGCCGATGACGCAGCAGACGCAGACACAGCTATAATCAATGCAGAAGGAGGACAGAACAACTCTGAAGAAAAGAAAGAGTACTTCATCTAGATCAGCCCTTTTGTTTCAATGAGGTGTCCAACTGGCCCTATTTAGATGATAAAGAGACAGTGATATTGGAACTTGCGAGAAATTCGTGTGTTTTTTTATGAATGGGTGGAAAGGTGTGAGACTGGGAAGGCTTGGGATTTGCTGTGTAAAAAAAAAATGAAAAGAAATGTTCTTTGAAAAGTACACTCTGCTGTTTGACACCTCTTTTTCTGCTTGTTTGGTTTTTCAATTTTTATTTCTTCCTACCAAGTCCAACTTGGACGCTTGGATTTAGTTTGGATAGATTGCAGAAAATTCTGTGCCTTGTTTTTCGTTTGTTGGTTGCGTTCCTTCTTTTCTTTTTCCCTCCCTCCTTTGTGTGAATTTATTTTTCCCAAAAAATTTTTGAAATTTTTTTTTTCCCCCCAAAAAAATCTCCTGTTTTGGAATTTGCCTGCTGGGATTCCTTAGAACCTTTTGACCCTCCTTATTTTGTTATGGTTGTTCCTTTCCTGTGTTTATTTTTGAAGCTTTCTGTTCAAAATTCAGTTTCATAAAAGGAGAACCAGCACAGTTTAGATTTCATAGTTCAGAATTTAGTGTATCCATAATGCATTCTTCTCTGTTGTCGTAAAGATTTGGGTGAACAAACCATGAGAACTCTTTGCTGCTGCCCATGTTTCAAATACTTTAGAGCAGTGAAGACTAGAAACTTAGACTGTGATCCAGAAACTGTTCTGTTTGCTGTGGAACTACATTACTGTACAGGGTTATCTGCAAGTGAGGTGTGTCACAATGAGATTGAAACTGTCTTTAATTCTGTATCTGTAGACGGCTCAGTATAGATTATACCCCACGCTGTCCAGAAAGGTTTGGGGCAGAAAGGGCTCCTCCTTTTTCAGTGCCCTCAACAGACCTGACAGGTGAGGTCTGTTCCTTTTATATAAGTGGACGAATTTGAGTTGCCACAGGAGGGGAAGTAGGGAGGGGGGAAAGATAGTTCTGCTCTGGTTATTTGTGTTCCAAATGATTCCATCCACCTTTCCCAATCGGCCTTACTTCTCACTAATTTGTAGGAAGAAGCAAGTCCATGTGGTGTGTGAATGACTGAATGGGACAGGGTTTTTTTTTTTTTCCTTTTCCTTTTTTTTTTTTTTTTCCCTTTGTGCTTAGTTAGGAAGGCAGTGGGATGTGGCCTGCATGTACTGTATATTACAGATATTTGTCATGCTGGGATTTCCAACTCAAATCCGTGTGAAACATTCATTCCTTACGATTTGGCGTGACAAAGGCAGGAGGCACAAAAGAAGGGTCGGTATTGTTCTCAGACCGGCCCGCCGCCCATCTCAGTTCTCGAAAGGTCAGAGCAGAGGTGGAGAAACAGCATGTAGGGGGTTTTCAGTTACTTAATCAAAACTCAGATGTGAGTGTTTTTATCTTTTTACCTTTCATACACTAGCCTTGGCCTCTTTCCTCAGCCTTAAGAACCATCTGCCAAAAAATTACTGATCCTCGCATGATGGCAGCCATAGTGCATAGCTACTAAAATAACTTCCCTTGAACATATCTTAGATGGGGAGCCTTGGGAAAAGGAAGAGGAGTCCAGTTACCATTGACATTTTTTTTAAGAAATGGGATTTTCATTGAAACGTCTAGGAAATCTAGTAGTCCTAACGGACGAAAACTAAACTCTTACCATATGCTTTGGTAAGGCTCCAGACTCCAGAATACAGTCCCTATGGAAAGATGGCATCAAAAAAAAAAAAAAAAAAAAAAAAGATAGATCTATATATATATAAATATATATTATATAACATTTTCAGTGAGTAATTTTGGATTTTGCAAGGTGCATTTTTACTATTGTTACATTATGTGGAAAACTTACGCTGATTTATTTAAGGGGAAAAAGTGTCAACTCTTTGTTATTTGAAAGCGTGCTTATTTTTGTCTTTATTTTAACCTTTGATAGAACCATTGCAATATGGGGGCCTTTTGGGAACGGACTGGTATGTAAAAGAAAATCCATATCGAGCAGCATTTTGTTTCCCCCTCTCCTATCCCTAGGCACTTAACCAAGACAAAAAGCCACAATGAACATCCCTTTTTCAATGAATTTTATAATGTGCAGCTCTATTCCGAGCCCTTAGCACCCATTCCGACCATAGTATAATCGTATCAAAGGGTGAAAACCATTTAGCATGTCGTTGAAAGGTTTTTTTCAGCTGTTCTTTTTAGGAAAAAAAAAAAACAAAAACAACAACAAAAAAAGAAAAAAAAAAAAAAAACCCTCCCATCGCTCATCGAATTGGCATCTCATCTTCGGGGACCGCCTGTCTTTCTGTTTCGACACGTGTACAGTAGTGCAGTGCCCCGATGTGACTCTATGGCTTAAAATGTCGACATGTCTCAGGTTCATGTGTTTTGATTGGTGTTTTCCGTCTCAGGTAGATTGCAAAGTGTAGGCCCCACACATTGGAAAAGTAATAATAATAATAATAAAACAAAGCAAAAACAGGAAATTATGGATTTTAGTTGTATATTGGTTTATGTATTTTTTTTCTTAAGTATACAGTGCACTGTTTGAAATGTATTGTTGAGTATTACTTTGTACAGGTTGATCACTTTTTTTAGAGTGAAGAAAGAACAAACTTGTTTTTTTGTGTTTTTTAAAGGACTATAAAATAATGAAGGATGTATAACTGATGCCAAATAAGCTTGTTCTTTAGTCACACCGACGTCTGACTCTTCCCTTTAGGCCAGTTCTGTTTCTAAGGTGTACATGAACGATGTGACGGTGTAAGAAATTCCATATCCATATGTTTCATTCGCATTTTGTATTGGTTCATGTATACCATTTTTACAAAAAAAAAAGAAAAAAAATAAGTACTATAAAATATCTGTCTTCTTAATAAAAAAAAAATTAATGTTACAAAATGATCCTTTCATCTCATTATGGGCTTCTTATGGACGCCTCAGCCTGGGAGAAGATGGGTCCCTTGTCCAACGTCCACCTTAGGACCGCGCGCAGGGCCGGAAACACGGGCAGTCAATGCTCGGAGGTGCTGTTGGCCGGGCTTCTTGGAACCGCCTTCTTTTCCTCTGCTCACCCTTCCTGTTCTCTTTCTCTCCTCCCCTCTTAGCGGCCAGGTGGGCCAGGTATCTGGCATCACGCGGGACCCAGTGATTTGTGCAGGCACACCGGCTGCAGTGGCAGACCAGCGGGGAACGGCCCCTCCGGTGGATCCGTCTCCTGCCCCCACTCCGCTGTTTCCACCCACCACCCCACCCACTCCCCTGTGTTGGCTGCTCCACCTGTCTCTTTCTTTGGGATTTCGTGTCTTCACAATCATCCTTCCTTCTTCATTTCCAGTACTCTCTCCTTTAACAAAAAGACAAGATCGGCAGAGGACAAGCCTGGCTGCCTGCGGGGGATCGTTCTCACTGTCTAGGCTGCTGGGGCTTCCAGGCCAGGTGGACCGCCTGATTCGGTCTGTCACCTTCCCCTTTGCCTTGCAGGCCCAGGCGACCACACTATATGGTGACTGATCTCTCAAATGCTCAGATCACACGTGAGCAGTCCCAGACGGCCCTTTCCCACCACTCACCCAGCTGTGGCTGAGTCCGTCCCCTTTTTCTCTCTTCAGGCAGGTGACAGGGAGAGCTCAGCAGTGGGAGAAAAGGTAAGCTCCAGAAAATCCAAATGAGGCTGTGGGCCTCATTTCAGCCTCTCCCATCCCGGCCTGGCCTCTCACCTGTCTCTGTAAAAATCAGCAAATCAGACACGTGGTTATGGAGCTCCTGCGGCACGTTTCAGCCTTGTGAGAAACACAGGGAAGTGTAAGGTCGTCCCTGGAGACTAATCGGGGCATCAGTGACACCCACAGGAAAACATGAAACGGTCCCCAGCCATGGGGGAGGTATCCCAAATATAAGGAGCCCAGAGAATGCCAGGGGAATTTCCTGGAGAAGGGAAATCAGAGGAGGCTGGAGACTCAAGACAGTGTCCTAGAGGAGCTGGGACTCCAGCTGGACCTTTAAGGAAAGTTCAGTGAAAAGAGAAGTGAGTCCAAGGTACAGACAACATTAAGCCCAACCAGTCTGCTGATTCACATGGGGAGAATAAAGCAAAATCAAGGAAGGCATGGAGGGTGGGATCAGTCTTGGTGTTCTCAAAGTCCAGACAAGAGTTAAGAATCCAGAGGCCTCTCCTAGCCTCTGCCCCAGGGCAGGGAGCAGTGGGGAGCACTATCATCAGACTCTGTAAAAAGACCTGTAGTGACAGAGCCTAGAGATCAAGGGAGACTGGAGAGATCTAAGAGACTGCCTTGGTCCCTATCCCCACCATCATTTGTTAGCTGTAAAGCCCAGGGCGAGTTTCCCCACCTACCTGGCCCTGTTTTCCTGCTCTGTAAGGGAGGAGTCACCATGTTAACAGAGAGAGAAGTCAGATTGGCTAGAAGTGCTTAGCGAATAATATGCCAGATGTGGTTACATGTTAGTCATAATACAGGACAGACGCAAATGGTGGTTGAAGGTAGAAGGTTACCCAAGGCTGCCAAGATGCAGTTATGGCTCAAGTGCAGGGAGCTATCTGGGCTCCTATGCATGTGGACACGCCATGCCCTTGTGAAGCTGGTCTTAGGACGACCAAGTATCCCCTTGTCCCCACCACTCACTAATGTAGTTATTCCAGGCCACATGCCATATGGAATGTTTAGAGTCCCACACCCACTCCCCTTGTCTGTCACATGAGACTCCAGATGCAGCTGTGAGCTGCAGAGAAGGGGGACCCAAGAAACACCTTAACTGAACTGAGGCAAATGTGAGGTGGTGATTGAGTTCCACCGGGTATGCAGAGAAGGTGCCTGAAGCAACCCATGTCAGCAGGAGCTTGATAAGTGGCCTGGTCCTTCCTCTGGTGTAGGAATGAAACAGTCCTCAGTTCCTCCAGAGAGTTTTCACAAATGTTTTGGCCAGCTTGCGTTCTCCAAATACATCAACTGGAACCCCCAGGTGCTATGTGGGTGTTAATTGGCACAATCTTTCACTGTCCTCTGTCTACTTGCAATGTAATTCTTGCACTGCTGTGGACTTAACTCCATGGAAAAATGTTCCTTTGATTCTGCCATCCAGAGCCTTTAAACAACCAGGCAGTCACTGTGCTACAGGTGGAAGGACCCTGCTAAAACAAAGGCATTGTGGCTTTATTATAAAATCACGCCTACCTAAGACCGTTTTTACACTCACACCCTTTTCTCAGAATACTAAGTACATGGCCCTTAGTCGTGAAGAACTGGCGGCCAAATTCGGGGTGAAATTTGTGGCCACAGCCACACATATATAGTTGGGAAATATTTCCAGGATGAAGCACTTAGACGTCCAGACACACCATACAAGAGAAAGGAAAGCAACTCATGGCCGTCGTCCAAAAGAACTTGTGGGCAAATAAATTGAAATCAGTTGTAGGCACGTAGTAGGCACTCAGCAAGTAGTAGATCATTACAGGGAGACAGCCAAGCATCCGATTGCCCGAATCTCACTTTCCACTTAGTCTGAACAGGTCACCAATTCTGTATTTCGATCTTGACGTTTATAAGCCCATCCTCCACGTAGCAGCTTTCAGATTGGACTTGCAGTAATGAGCCAGCCGGCTCTATTCAACCCATCATTCTCAAGGACCTACTGGAACAGCACATCTGTCCTTCCCAGTGGGGGATGACATTTTTGGGAACAGCTAAGCAAACCCTCAGCCTTGCCCAGATATATTGTAAGGGGCCTTTAGAATGAGGTATGCCATGTTGGAAAAATACACACCATAATCCCTGCCTTGTGCTCATCTCAAAATTGTGTCTCCAGTAAGAGCCACAATATTCAACACCCCCAACCCCTCCACCCGCCTCGCATCAACCACCCCACTCCCATCAACCACCACCCCCCCACACACACCCCGCCCCCGCCAACACACACCACGGGCCAGCAAGAGGGTGATAGGCACAAGAATAATGTGAGCACCCCAAACCTGAGACTTGAAATCGAGAATCATTCTGAAGTCTGTCAACCCTCAGTTTCCAGGCAAAATCTGTTTTGGTTTTTTGTGTGTTTATTTTTCCTTCCAAAGTGAACGTAGAATGTCTACTGCCCCTGGTGGTCAGTGCAGGAATTGCAACTGGAATCTCGAAATATTGAAATATGGAATTAATTCCAGCAAGGAACTTAAAATCTACTGCTTTTTCTCTTCACACACGTACACACCCACCCTCAATTCCCATTTTACTCCCTCCTAATCCTTGGAGGTGTTGAGCTGTGGGTGGTGATTCCGGGGAAAATGAAGACTGTCACTGAGGGTGAAATCAACGCAGGACTTCAGCTGCCCTCTAGACGCGCACTGCCCACAATCATATTTCAGACATGATCGTCTTAAATCTTCCTTAAGTGCTATCTTCTCAGGTTAATTAATCACAGGCTTAAACTTGCTGTTACCAGCAGGAAGTCCATCCTGAAGTCAGCAATGTTACGATTGCATCTAATACTGTTTATCCTGCATTAGTGTTTACTTAGGGGGAAAATTGATCCGTAATTGATATTTCAGTCTTCCAGAGCTGGTGTTGGAAGAGCCTAATGCAAGCCTTTAATAGCAAGCAAATATTTAAATCCCTTAATGGCTACTGAATATTGAAATGTGTGACTTTATTACTCTTTTTGGTTTGTTTTCTCTGTAGTTGTGTATTTCATCGTTTAAACTTGCAACGGATGCTGGCAGGCTCCAGTCTAGCTAATCCACAAAAGCTGTTTGCCCAGACACAGCAGCCCTGATTAAAAAGTATTGCTATGGAAGGAAGCCTTCTGCACCAATCAGTCTCTGTTAGCTAGTGATGAAATTACTATCCATCTCTCTCTCTCTCTCTTTCTCTCCCTCTCTCTAGGCCTGTTTTCTCTAACCTCCTCTCCCAGAATAAAGTGATGGGGGCAGCTATAGTGTTGCAATTAGGAGCATGAATCTTTTATCGTTTGGACAAGGAAGGGGAAATGCCATTACTGTCAACTGAAATGTCCTCCTTGGGTTTTTTTGCTCCTACTTCCCTGCCAAAGCCCATTGCTGCTGCTGAAAGTGTAACATTCACAGCTGTTCTTGATGGCTTGATTCTTAACACAGCCAGAAATGTAGCCTGGGAGATGCTTAAGACAGTTTATGGAAAATAATAGATTTTCTTGCAGAGACACCAATGCATCAAGAAGGGTTCTGAGTCACGCTAGACCCGCCAAGATCACCAATTTTCTCCCTCTCTGGCTTCAGTAACAGTGGCTATTGCTTAAAAAAAAAAAAAAAATCAGGCCCTCTTGAATCCTCTGTTTTCCTGGTTGATTTCTATCAGCACCCACAAGTCTCTGGCTACGGTGGCCTCTGTCTCACCACTCACCTCCAGCAGCCGTGAAATCTGACCAGGAGCAGAGCCTGCCGACGCGGAAAGGGAAGGACGCTGCAGAGCAGAGAAGAACTCCCGGGGGAGCCAGCCACTCAGAGCTGAGACTAGGTGCACCCGCAGCGCTCCAGAGACAGAGGTGGCCGTGCTGAAGGTCACGGCTACCGTCCTAGTGCAAAGGTGGGGGTCCTTCCCTGCATGGCACCCCCACGTGGCCACCAGGAATGCCAAGAAGTGGCATAGGTAGCTCTGCGAATTTCAGCCATCCAGCCCCATCACCACCACGCTGCCTCCCAGAGCCAACCCTTAGTTAGGAACCTCTGGGAGGAAAAGCCCTCCCTTGGGCTGGTCAAGAGGGAGTAGCTTCTCCTACGCAAACATTTGGAAGGCTGCAAGGAGGAAACAGCAAACAGTGCGTCACAAGGTTGCAGCTTTCAGACTGTTCCTGCAAATGCATGTCCAAAGCCATGTGTCTCTTCGCCCCAGAGTGCCTCCCCAGTCGTGCCTGCAGGAAAGGTAGAGGCCATTGGCCAGCTCTCCCCCGCCCTTCCGCGCAAGATGCAGCCACAAACACCCCCAGCCGGGTTGCCGCCTCTCTCCCACTGTTTTCATTCTCAGCTTCTCCTAAATGGAAACCATTAATCATACTAAATTGTGCAATGATTCCATGATAGGGAGAATGCTGATGGCAAAAATCATTCTCCTTTGTTGTGCCAAGCAGGCAAGAGGCAGAAGGATTAGCTCGTTGCCCTGCCTGGCTCCTTGCAAATGCTGACCGTGTGTTTGCCCACGCAGCTGCCTCTGTGCACACAGCTTATTTTAGCACTGGTTCTAAGGCATCCAACTGTTGACAGAATATGAGGCGCCCAGCCACTTCTTCCTGATTCTGAGGACCACTAGTAAATTTATGACTGTGGGGGCTCCTAGAAGTCTTCAATCTCAACAGCCCTGGATCCAGGGGGAGGTATGCTGTGGGTCTTGTGGCAGGCCCAAGGTGGCCTCAGACAGGATGAACTGGTGGGGTGAACTGCACCCCCCAGGCTCCTGCCAGCTGGGTTTCAGGAAGAAGCCAGGTGTGGGTACCAAGGAGGGTTTTTTTTTTTTGCCTTTCAGAATTTGATGCCTGCTTCGCTTTCGACAAGCCTCTTTGTAAGCCACCCCTTCTGAATTAGAATCATTTTCCAAAAGCTCTTAAGCTATGATTAATGCCAGGGCTGTTTTTTAACAATCATCCTGCCAGTCTTAAGCTGTAGTCATTTTCAATAATTTGGAGTGCTCAAAGGCAAGCCAGGAGTTTGTTGACAACAAAACCCATAAGAGCACAGCCAGGCAGCCACAAAAGATGGAAAAGCCAAGGGACCATTTGGGCTTAGCTGGCTTTCTGCTCCCAGAGTTTCACCACTAAAAGTCTGATTGAACGCTCACAATGCATTAAGGATCCAACTGTGAACATGGCTCGGTGAGAGGGCCGCCAGCCTGGCTTTTGTGTGGACAAATGAGCAGTGTGTTTGGAGGGCTCTTGGTTTATTTATGGACACGTGTGGTTCATTCACGCCGTCCCCAAACCAGAGAACCCTCGTTTGTCTTCCCTTTGCCAACATCAAAAACCGGGGAAAGAAACGTGGTTGCTTTGCTCTGGGGCTGCATACTTGCTGTGAATGCTGAGCAAGTCCTGGGCCAGGACTGGGGAATCCGGTCCCGGCCTCCTCCCCAGCCATGTGTATTAAACTAGCGTTCTCTTTTTACTCTTGGCAATTTCATTCTAGCAGATCCATCTGTTTGAAAACCCACACCGAATCCGTGTCTCAAAATGTCCATGATCACAGATCTACTTAGACTCAGCTTCCGATGGCACTTATTTCTAGCCCATTACTTCCTGCGATAGCAAAGGGTCAGCTCTGGGTGATGGAGTTTAAGCCCATGAATTTTGGTGTGATTGATAGATGTCTGTGTCTCACTTCAACATGCTGTTACATAGGTTCCGTTGCTAGGCTGGGAGAATACAGACTTCTAGATATAGTTTGGAGCTTTCATGAGCTAACATCCAATAAACTCCCTTCCCAACTATGAATCACAACTGGAGCCCCAGTCCAGCGTTCAACAGTCTTAGGGGTGCCCATCATGTTCCTTCTTCATCCCTGCTAGTTTCAACCACCTTTCTTCTGAGGCCAAATGGAACGATCTCTGGTATTTGGTCTCTGGGCTGTGTTTCTGTCTTGGCCAAGCATCCCCAGAGAGAAACTCATAATCTATTAGTGACTTTGCATTCCTATTTGCCACACCTCTTAAAGAGTTTTGCTGGGTTTTCCTGACCGCTTTCCAAGGGCCCTACTGGGGCATGACGTCTGCCTGAGGATCATCAGGTTTGGGGGAAATGAAAAGTCTCTCTTCCAAACCTGTTCCTTCTCTTAGATCCCCTTTCTCAACGAATAACCAGAAACCTGGGAGTCATCCTTGAGTCCTCTCTTGCACTCATCTCCCACTTGCAACTGGTTACCAACCCCGCCCACTGTCCCCTAAATGCGTCTCCATGTGACCCACCTCACCATCTCCACGGCACTGGCTGGCTCCAGGCCCTTTCCTTCAATGGCCTCTTCGCTGGATCCCTGGTGCCTCAGCCCAAATCAGCCCTAACTGGAGTGCATGTGATCCCTCCCCTGCTTGGAAACCATTCTTGGCTGACCTTAGACTGCAGAATAAGTCCAAGTGCTCATGATCTGCTATCAATTTTGTGTGATCCTTTTCAGTCTGCCCCGTGACCCTCTGTCTCCTCTCACACTCACTTTCCTACTTGCCCCCCTGCCCCCCACGCCACACCTGACTTCCCCTCAAGTTCCATATCATTCCTGGTCACACCTCGGTGCCTTTGAACCTTCCAGGAGCATCTGCCTGCCTTAGGTGACTTCTCTGTGCTTCCCCAACCTCTCACGTTTACTTCAATTTGTGTCCTTATCACATATCTGAACTGTTTGTTTACCTTTCTGTCTCCCTCAATAAAACAGTAAATTATTTGAGAGGAGAGGCTGTATCTGATCTGACTGGGTATCTCAGAAGCCAAGCACAGTATCTGGCCCTGTGTTCAATAAATTATTGAATAATCAGAGAGAGAGATTTTTTTTTTCTCATCTGTGGTTGGATTGGTCTTTCATCTATTCTTTTTTTTTTTTTCCTGGAACTATCCTGGTAAAGCCTGCTTTCTTTCTTTTTTCTAACCAACAATTCTGTAGTTCTGAGAGCTCCCTCTGTCTGCTTTGTGAAATTTCTCCCCATGTGGTTTCGAGTCTGTTTCTTGCTGTCTTAATCAACATTGTTTTTTCCCCCTCATCTCTCCCTTCCCCCCTCATCTCTTCCTTCTTCTAGCCCTCTGGGCTGTTTTAAGGCCAATACATATTGTTCCTATGTCTTATAAACATTTCAAGGGCCTGGAAAGAAAAAAAAAAAATCAGCTCTAAAAGGCAGAGAAGCAAAGTGTAAAATCAAAATTATTAAATGTTTAATTAAATATCTACAAAGCCATAACATTATCAGCCAGCAAACATCAACCAAACTCAACTGGTAAATAATCGTGAATAAATTGTATTCAGTGTGGGAATGTAATATATTTGGATTATAATATATTTGTGGGACAAAGCCTCCTTACAAAGAGGTCCTAGGGCCTGCAAAGGTTTTAAAACAGGCCCACCTCTCTATTTTTGTTTTTTTCTTTTCCACTTTCTTCTTTTCCTCTCTCTCTTTCACCTTCTCCCATGCTCTTTCTCCCCTCCTCCTCTGAATCTTCCCTGCCAACCCTGGGTACACAGACCAGGTTCTGGAGGGAACTGACCAGAGAAAGGCGAGACCTGCCAGGTGGGCTGAGAGCAACTGTTGTGTGAGCCATGAGGCCCTCCTGGAAGGCTGACACCTTGAAGAATCTGATGACTACACTCAGGAGCTCAGGTGGAAAGCCAGGCTGCCCCAAACAGGCATAGAACCCTATACATTTTCACTAGCAACTGCTTTTCCTGGTTTCAGCCCAACAGCAGTCTGTAAAGACCTCTGACCTGCACAACCAGCTTCCATTCTGTACAGCAAATTGTTGGCATGGACAACTTAGGCATTGGAGGGCATGTGACTTCTCTGGTCTGCTGCTGTCTCCCGACTTTGGGGGCTTGTTTCGGCGTGTGTGAGAAAGCGTAGACTAGTGGAGATGAGCTCTGACTGTGGGAGCCAGTATTCATGCCTACTCTTTCCAGCTGTCCCTCCGATTCAGCCCATGACCTTGGGCAAATCGCTTCCTCTGTGGGCCCTGCTCTCAGTTATAAAGAGCCTTCACCCCAAACTGTTTCCAGTTATTTGTTTGTGAAGTACTTTGACATCTCAGATCCAAAGCACAGCCAAAAAAAAAAAAAATACTGCTGTCGTTACAGTGCATTTAAAATCCCAAATAAAATGTGTTATCGGTTCTTGAGTTGAAAATGAAAGTGCTGTAATAATTGATGACTGATTCTGCTGTTGCTTTATGGTATCCTTGCCATGCTGAAACCACCCCCCTTTTGGACATTTTTCTTTAAAAATAAATAAAGGTTCCTTTGCGAAGACTGGATTTCATTTAGTAAATAATTCTGACTTGTGTAATTACTTCTGTGACTTTTCTTAACAACTTGGCTTAGCCGAAAAAAAAGCCTCACCCTCCCGCCTTTGGTCCCCGGCGCTCCATAAAGTAATTGTGCAATTAGGCAGAAGTGGCTGGGGCATCACGTTTCTCTATATTTTAAGTTGGGAGTCTGACTTTGACTCCCCGCTTGCTGGAGTGGGTGAGCCAGCCGGTTATTAAAAAAACAATTATGCTGTTAAAAAATCAGGAGCTCCACAAGTGAAGAGCATCGATTGGAGAGAGCTGGTCAGTTATCACCAGAAGGTCCTGACAACACACTAATAGGTTTTTCTGAAGATCCAATCAAATTTTCTAGGCAGAGGCTTGAGGTGTTCCACATGGGATAATGCTTGTCCTGGCCAGTATTGATTTCACTGTGGCTCTCCCCTCTCTCTGGCTTGCAACTCTTCAGCTGCTGCTACCTTTCGCTTTTCTTTTTTTTTTTTTATAATAAAGACTTGAGCTTTGTATTTCGTGTTAACAGTTTGATGGGGGAGGGGGCCCCTAGAAAGCCTTGTCTGCCCTTGATGGCCTCTCCGCTCCATCCCCTTTGGTACTCCATCCTTAAAGTCACACACAGCATCGCTGCTTCCGGCTCTGCTTCTCCCTGACCTTGCGGATTGTATTCTCCCAGCAGCTCCCAGCGCAGACAACCAGCCCTCTTAGAAGAGATTCGGTTAGAAAGCCTGTGGGGAAGCAGGGATGATGCAGGTTAAAGTTACAGAGGTTTCCAGTCCCACTCTGGGAAGTGAATTCCCTAGGCAGGGAAAGGGTGTCAGGTCCACGTGTGTGCGCATGCTCAGGCTCCCAGACACAGCGGTATAGATCACTCCCTTGACCAGAGTGTCAGATCGAGCAGGTATGTGTGGACAGAGATTCAGCCCAACTCTGCTAGTGCAGCTTGGAAATGTGATGTCCAGTTGCACCTGCTTGGAGGAAGACGCGCCTTTTCCCTACTCCACACAAAGATGCTGTGGGACCTACTGGTGGCCTGGGGAGAAGCAGTGGAAACCTAGAGCTGCCAGAATGCAGAGGGGCCCAGTTATACAGGCTCTGCTCCATCTGAGTCCTGGCCGCTCCCCTTGGACAGTCCTGGACGGAAAAGTTAGCAACATGAAACACTTCTTGCAGCCATTCCACCATCCTGAGCATCCCTAGCACGCTCAGGAACCTCAGGGAGGCTTGAGCCCTCCCTGAGGCTTGAACCCTCACGGGTTCAAGGAGTCGGCACGTACTTCGCCCACCCAATCTCTTCAGTGACTTCCTCCCCCCCAGCATCTCCTCGCTTGCACGCTTGCTTGTGCTCCCCTGCCCAGTCTTTCACGGATGATGGGCTTTGTTCTCAGCAGACCTGGGTTTGGATCCAAAACTCTTCTCGTAATAAAAGCTGACTTTGGGCTGGCCTCCAAGTCTGTCTCTTGCTCCTTAAAATGCCCACCTACCACCAGGCTATGGGTACCACATAGGTAAATGCCATGCTGTGACAAAGATGGTAGTCACAGGTTATTGTCAAACCCCTAGGTTCCCTCCTGGCGCTTCCCAAACCCTGCCTGGAGCCCCTCAAGAGACTCAGGCCAATTAGTACCTGGTTATAGGCTGACACATTTTCTTCTCATGGTGTCGAGCGTTTGTATTGTCTCCACAGCAGGCTTAGTGCCTTTCGCAGCAGTGGGGTCCCACTGCACTCTGGCCCCGGAGTCACAGACTACTCCACAACTCCATGACTTCCCTGGGCACCGGCTGTTACGCAGGTTTCCGTTTGTACCGCTGGCCACCGAGGAAGAGACTCACATGGACCTGTGGCTCTGGTTGAGTTCATCCAATCACAGACTGCTGAATGTCAGATCTACAGAACGTCTCAGAGCTCCTGGGCTGAAACCCCTCGCTTTAGACACCAGGGTAGCAGGCAGCCTCACAGACAAGGACCAAATAGCAGCTCCCCAGAGGGTGTGCTGTTCACCCCCCACCCCCAGCCAGGACTCCTGAGCCAAGTTCAGGAGAGAAGGGCACCTTGCTGCCCCCACCAGGCAGCACACCACGGGCTAGTGGCTCTCAGATGCTGGGAACCGAAGCAGAGCGGCACCTGGAGCTCATTAGAAAATGCAGATTCTCAGGCCCCACCCATCTCTATGGAACTGACAAACCAGGAATGGGGTCTAGTCATCTGCATGTCAGGGGAGTCCTCCAGGCAATTCTGATGCCTGCTCTAATCTGAGAGCCTCTGGTTACCATAGGAGAAAGGGCGCTGGACGCGAAGTCAGCAAACCCAAGTTGAATCCAGGTCCTACTTGCGAGGGAGCATCAGAGCCCTCGCTGGGAAAGCAGAGGAGCTGCAAGGCCCACCTGGCCAGGCTTTCCCGACACCAGCCCAGGTGACAGGCCTGACACACAGTAGGTGTTTAGGAAACGTTTGCTGAATTTGAATTGCCACTTGGGTTGGGTGAGTGGTTGAATGGCTGATTGCAAGACTGATTGGAAGACATGCAACTTTCATCACTTTCATCAGGAAAAACAAATCTATTAAGTGCCTAAATGCATGATATCCTGTTTTCTCCATTCTGAGGGGAAAAAAACATGTCATAAACCTGGGAAGACATAGTAGAGTGCACAGGCCAAAGGCTTTGAACCCGGGAGGATCATTGGTCCAAAGCTCTTCCACTGTGGGCTTGCTGGGATATCCCTGAGCCACACTCATGGACACCCTCATTCATTCAGCAGAACTTGGGGTCAGGGCCTCCTACTACATGCCAAGCAATGTGCTCGGCATGGAGAACACACAAGAGAACTAGCTGGATGAGGTCCTTGCAGCAGATCAAATATTCCTCTTGCTCCCCTGTATGCTGGAGCTTTGGTGGTTTAAAGAATCTGCCTGCAATGCAGGAGACCTGGGTTCAACCCCTGGGTCAGGAAAATCCCCCAGAGAAGGAAATAGCCTCTCTATATATCCTAGCCCCCTACCAGCTGGGCAGACAAGGTGACATGGAGCAGAAGGGGCATCCAACATCTCAGACTGAGCCCACGAAGTCCCTGCTCACACGTGATTCTCCAGTCTCTCCCTTCCCCTGCTGCAGCCTCCAGGGATCCTCGGCGTGCCAGATGGTGCAGCCGCAGTGTTAAAGCCTCCACTGTCCTGGATCGCTGAGTGACCAGGTGGAGCAGAAGCCTTTGCTGACCCGCATGGGGGGCACACAGCAGCAGAGAGAAATGTGAGATCCGGGACTTTTGCTTCCACTGCTTAGCCCAGCTTCTCCTGACTAATCCAGGCTGTGCCCTATGAGCCTTGCACTCTAATAAGACAGAAAGCACACACACACAGTTGAGTGTTTAGTCAGAGTTGTAAGAGACACCTTGAAGGAGACACAGGAGTTGCTATCAAAGCATACCTTAGTGAAGCCAGGAGAACTTCCTGGAGAAGCGCAGGCTAAAACCCGAGGGATGGGGCTTCCCTGGTGGTCCAGGGGTTAAGAGTCCGCCTTGCAATGCAGGGGACACCAGTTCGATCCCTGGTCTGGGAAGATCCCATGTGCCATGGGGCGGCTGAACCCGTGCACTGCCACTGCTGAGTCTGGGCTCTAGAGCCCGAGAGCCACAAATACTGGAGCCTGCATGCCCCAGAGCCTGAGCCAGCGCAGTGAGAAGCCCGCACACCACAGCTGGAGAAAAGCTCGCACACAGCAACAACGACCCGGTGCAGCCAAAAACGTGACAGTCACTCAGTCGTGTCCGGCCCTGCAACCCTACGGACATACAGTCCATGCGATTCTCCAGGCCAGAATCCTGGAGTGGGTAGCCTTTCCTTTCTCCAGGGCATCTTTCCAACTCAGGGATCAAACCCAGGTCTCCCACATTAAAGAGAATTCTTTACCAGCTGAGCCACAAGCGAAGCCCCCAAATAAGCAAATAAATAAATGCTTAAAAAAAAAATCTAAGGGGTCAATAGGAATTATTTTGGCAAAGCAGGAAGGGGAGGTCAAGCCCAGGAGAAGAAATAGCATGTGCAAGGCCCTGGAGCAGGGGGGCTTGTGATGTGGATAAAGAACAACTTGGCGAGGTGATAGGATCAAGCATGAGTAGAGGATGAACAAGCAGGTGGGTGAGAACAAGATTATGGAGGATATTATAGGCTCTTTGGGATGTGGGGCTTTACTCTAAACCCTGTATGCAAGACAGCAAAAGAGATACAGATGTGTAGAGCGGACATATGGACTCTGAGGGAGAAGGAGAGGGAGAGGGTGGGATGATTTGGGAGAATAGCATTGAAATATGTATACTATCATGTAAGAAATGAATTGCCAGTCTATGTTCAATGCAGGATGCAGGATGCTTGGGGCTGGTGTATGGGGATGATCTGGAGGGATGATGTGGGGTGGGAGGTGGGAGGGGAGATGTGTATAAGAGACAGGAGTTTGTCATCGGAGAAGCCTGAAAAACAGGGGCCTGTCTTGTCACATCCTGAAGGCAAGCAGCCACGTGCATTTGGAGCGGGTGTCCACAGACACTCTTACTTTCACACGGCTTGGATCCCCATGCCCAGCGTGCGTCCTCCCCATGCAGTCCAGGAGAGAACGGGTTGGGTTGGCCACAGCTGGCCTGGGTCACGGCATGTGGACATGACTGGACCTAACAAGTGGTGCAGAGCCCCGGGATCCATAGTGGTCTGGGGGAGGCCCCCTTCATAGACCAAAATCTACAGGCACCATCAAGACCAGAACCCAGAAAAAGAGGCTGAGAGGACCCGAGATGTAGGCGCAGACAGGGCCGGGGCCTGGGAAACCCAGATGGTGTGCCATCCTGGCAGGGTCCCTCGGTCTCTGGTCATAGCTCTGCGCCCGGCCCCACCTGCACCTGGGCTGGACTGACTGCCTTTTCTCTCAAGACGCCTATGCATCCTTCTTGTCTGGACGCAATGTCCCCTCTTTTACAAAGCTGCCCTGATGCCCTGTGGAAGAACGCTGTCTCCCCAGGTGGGATCTTGGGTGCCAGGTGGCCCTGTTTCCCGGGAGACACAGGGCTTCTGTCGTGCCCATGTTCATGCTGCTGGCACCCAGCTCCCCCAGGGGTCTCACAGGGAGCCCCCTGCAAGTGCTCCCTGCAGTGAGACTGAACCCATGAAGCCTACCCTCCTATCTCAGAGACTCTGATTTTAATGGTCAGAGAGTGAGAGCAAGGGCCAGGACCAACCCCCAGCCCTTCTCTGGAGAGCTGGGGCGAGCAGGCGATCATCTCTACACAGGACAGAGGACATTCCTCCCCAGCGCATCCCCCCCGCCCCATTCCCTGCCACCCACCTCACAACCTCTGGTGCCCTGTCCTCGCGGCCTAGCCTGACTGGCTGCTCTCTCGTCCGTCTCGAGTCTCCTTGCTGGGATTGCACACTGGGCTTCCAGAACACCTCCTGCTTGACACTCCCCTCGGGGCCCCATCCAAATAGCCAGAGATCTCCCAGACTTCCCAGGAGCTGGGAAACAAGGATGTGCTTGCAGTCCCTGATGGCAGAAAAAGGAACAGGCAGAGGATGCCTCAGGATGGAGCTGTGTGACCTTTGTTGGCCAGGGGAATCGGCTGGGGCAGAGCTGGGTCTGCGCCCCTGTAAGCCTCCACTGCACCCTGCCCCACCTCTCCTCCTACCAGAAGCCCCTCATTTCTGTCTCCAGTGACTCTGAGTTTTGCTCACTTTAGGAAGCCCCTTTAGGTTTCCAGCAAATTTAAACTGAAGAAGAAGCTCTACAACAGAATCTGCCAGTGACACAAATGTTACCGCCAAATAGGTGAGGCCTCAATCCATCTAAAGACGCAGGTGCGCCTTCTCATCCTCCACGGGTCCACTGATGGGCCACGCCCAGGACCACCGGGGAGGCCCTCAGGGCGGACGCCTCTGGTTTCCAGTTCTTACTTGCAGTCCCAGGGACACATTTCTACTTCCCATCAGCTTCTGTCTCCACAACCACAGGATGAGAGTCACAGGCATCTGCCTGGAGGGTGGTGATAAGAAGAACGAGGCAGTGTGTGGGCAGCATCGTGGAGACCTCAGCCCAGCTGGGCACTGACAAGCGAGTCTCCACCGTCCATGCATGGATGCGTGTGGCTTCTGTCTCTCAATCAAACTTTCACAAAGTCGTGAAATCAAGAACTCCACAACAGGCAGTCCTTTTTCTCGGATGGCTGTAAGTTCATTGAAACCGCGAGGGGACTGTCAGTGTGCTTTTTCGCCCAAGAATGAGTGTTCAGGAATGGAGTTGGGATGGATTTGGCAGCAATTTTAGCAACATCTCAGTGGATTTGAGGGGGAAGAGCCTGTGGAGACATGTATGAATAGAGTCCTGATATACCTGGATAGGTAAAGAGTCCAGGAATGCCCACAGCTGTCACTCAGAGTTTGTCATCGGAGAAGCCTGAAAAACAGGGGCCTGTCTTGTCACATCCTGAAGGCAAGCAGCCACGTGCATTTGGAGCGGGTGTCCACAGACACTCTTACTTTCACACGGCTTGGATCCCCATGCCCAGCGTGCGTCCTCCCCATGCAGTCCAGGAGAGAACGGGTTGGGTTGGCCACAGCTGGCCTGGGTCACGGCATGTGGACATGACTGGACCTAACAAGTGGTGCAGAGCCCCGGGATCCATAGTGGTCTGGGGGAGGCCCCCTTCATAGACCAAAATCTACAGGCACCATCAAGACCAGAACCCAGAAAAAGAGGCTGAGAGGACCCGAGATGTAGGCGCAGACAGGGCCGGGGCCTGGGAAACCCAGATGGTGTGCCATCCTGGCAGGGTCCCTCGGTCTCTGGTCATAGCTCTGCGCCCGGCCCCACCTGCACCTGGGCTGGACTGACTGCCTTTTCTCTCAAGACGCCTATGCATCCTTCTTGTCTGGACGCAATGTCCCCTCTTTTACAAAGCTGCCCTGATGCCCTGTGGAAGAACGCTGTCTCCCCAGGTGGGATCTTGGGTGCCAGGTGGCCCTGTTTCCCGGGAGACACAGGGCTTCTGTCGTGCCCATGTTCATGCTGCTGGCACCCAGCTCCCCCAGGGGTCTCACAGGGAGCCCCCTGCAAGTGCTCCCTGCAGTGAGACTGAACCCATGAAGCCTACCCTCCTATCTCAGAGACTCTGATTTTAATGGTCAGAGAGTGAGAGCAAGGGCCAGGACCAACCCCCAGCCCTTCTCTGGAGAGCTGGGGCGAGCAGGCGATCATCTCTACACAGGACAGAGGACATTCCTCCCCAGCGCATCCCCCCCGCCCCATTCCCTGCCACCCACCTCACAACCTCTGGTGCCCTGTCCTCGCGGCCTAGCCTGACTGGCTGCTCTCTCGTCCGTCTCGAGTCTCCTTGCTGGGATTGCACACTGGGCTTCCAGAACACCTCCTGCTTGACACTCCCCTCGGGGCCCCATCCAAATAGCCAGAGATCTCCCAGACTTCCCAGGAGCTGGGAAACAAGGATGTGCTTGCAGTCCCTGATGGCAGAAAAAGGAACAGGCAGAGGATGCCTCAGGATGGAGCTGTGTGACCTTTGTTGGCCAGGGGAATCGGCTGGGGCAGAGCTGGGTCTGCGCCCCTGTAAGCCTCCACTGCACCCTGCCCCACCTCTCCTCCTACCAGAAGCCCCTCATTTCTGTCTCCAGTGACTCTGAGTTTTGCTCACTTTAGGAAGCCCCTTTAGGTTTCCAGCAAATTTAAACTGAAGAAGAAGCTCTACAACAGAATCTGCCAGTGACACAAATGTTACCGCCAAATAGGTGAGGCCTCAATCCATCTAAAGACGCAGGTGCGCCTTCTCATCCTCCACGGGTCCACTGATGGGCCACGCCCAGGACCACCGGGGAGGCCCTCAGGGCGGACGCCTCTGGTTTCCAGTTCTTACTTGCAGTCCCAGGGACACATTTCTACTTCCCATCAGCTTCTGTCTCCACAACCACAGGATGAGAGTCACAGGCATCTGCCTGGAGGGTGGTGATAAGAAGAACGAGGCAGTGTGTGGGCAGCATCGTGGAGACCTCAGCCCAGCTGGGCACTGACAAGCGAGTCTCCACCGTCCATGCTGCTCCCTCATCATGGGGCATAGTCCCTGAGGAGCAAGGCCTGGTCCAGACTCCCTGGGCACCAGCAGTGAGACTCAGGTTCTGTAGCACGGGGAGTGGGGACAGCAAAGGAGGGCCTCGTGGGCTCCGTCGGTGCCTGGCAGGTCCCAGGGGTGGGGGCAGATGCAGGCACGGGGTGGGCCTTGCTACTTGGCCTTGGTCCGATTCATGCCAGGACCAGAGCTCCAGAAAGCTCTCCCTGGAGAATCAAGAGGGGTGAAAGGCTCTGACAGCCAAACTTGCCTGCCCAGCTTCCAATTCCACTTGCTGGGGAGCCCGGGGGTCAGTCCCTGTGTTCTGACCCCACAGCAGCTGTGACTCCAGCAGGTACTCAGCCTTCCCAGCCTCTTCCCTCTTCCTGGACATGGCCTGGGGTCCAGTTTGTGGAGCCCTACCGCAAGGCCACAGGTGCAAGGCCTTGGACCAGGGCAGAGACATGGAGTCCAGAAACAAGGTCATGTCGGGAACTGACTGAGACCCTTGGTGACCACTGCCAAAAGCCCTGCCCCTCCCCCATCATCATCAGCCTGACCCCAAATTAGGAAAAAATGCCCACCCTTTGCTCATGCTATAGCGCCCTACCCAGTCACCTGATGCCAGGCTTCTGGCAGGAATTTTCTTTGTGTTGAAAGTGAAAGTGCAAGTTGCTCAGTCGTGTCCAACTCTTTGTGACCCCATGGACTATATACAGTCCACAGAATTCTCCAGGCCAGAATACTGAAGAGGGTAGTCTTTCTCTGCTCCAGGGCATCTCCCCAACCCAGGGATCGAGCCCAGGTCTCCCGCATGGTAGGCCGATTCTTTACCAGCTGAGCCACCAGGGAACCCCAAGAAAACTGGAGCAGGGAGCCTATCCCTTCTCCAGGGTATCTTCCCAACCCAGGAACTGAATTGGGGTATCCTGCATTGCAGGCGGATTCTTTACCAACTGAGCTTCCTTGTCTTGAGACTATAAAAACTGAAAATGGCCGGCTCTCCCCGGCCTGTCAGGAGGTTGGCCCGCTGCATTTACAATGCCTTTATTATCTCTACTCTTTGCTTTTAATAAGCTCACTCCCTTCTGAAATGCTCTGTCTGGAAATTCTTTTCCAACCCAAGCTCAGATTGCCATGACAAAGTTCACAAAGGGTGTGGGTAGCTATGCTGGGATCTCTCAGTCTGGCTGAACCCTGCCGTCCCTGCCCCCACTGCTGCTGGCCAAAATCTTGGCCTTCTTTGCCCACCGAAGCCGAATTTTCAGAGACGGAGTTTGGAGGAAATAGAAAGGTGGCGGAGAGGGGGACAGAGTAGACTCAAACCTCAAGAACTGTGCCCCCTTCCTTGAGGAGTCTGGGGGTTTATATAAGATGAGGGGCTCACAGTCATCGGTGATGAGGAACAGAGGTGATAGGATCTTGATTTCTCCCTCTTGCATTGTTTTGAAGACAGCGACTTGAGTCAGTAATCAGTAATTGAGTCTGGCAGATGGCTGGCTCTGCGACCTTCTTTCTGATATGTAACTACAAGAGGAAGGGTGTTGTAAGGGTGAACACCAGATAGGGGATGTATTCAGCATGGAGTCAAAGGGAAAAATGTGAACTGTAGCTCCTGCAGAGTTAGGCAGCAGAAAACCAAACTTAGTTACAGACATGCAGAGTTAAAGTTAAAAAAAGCTAGGAATGTTCAGGCCTGCTCACTATTCTTTTTATCGTCTTTATTCTCAGGAAAGAGAAAAAGAAAAACTCATTCCTCTCTTTTTCCTCCTTTTCACTGCAACACCACCCCCAAGTCAGCAGTGTAGGACTCTTGTTCTCTCCTGGAATGAAATCAGGCAAGGGATCGCACGGTCTCCCTCCAGTCAAGTGCCTCCCTCCACCCATCCTGGCCAGAGCTCCTCCCGTGGTGCCTTTGGGGCTGTCCTGGCAGAACCACTTTCTCACGCCATGTGGAGCCCTCCAGACGTTTCATTCTGACAACTCTGGGCAGCATTCACCAATGCTCTTTTCAAAACAGTTCTTTAGATCCTGCCAATCTGACAAGCTTGTCCCTGTCGTCTTCACGGCTGCTCCTACGCAGATGCTGGCTGCTTTCCCTTGAAACGACTTCATTCAGAGTTGGTTTGGGGTCTCCTGCCACAGTCTCCATCAATTCGGCCAAATTTCCACTTCTTCAATTCACATTGTCTGGGAGTCAGGCCCTACACTGGTGCTTATTTTAGAAACATCACACATCAAACTTGGTGTGGAGATGACACTCCCTTTCAGGGATCCAAAGACTGATCCATCCATGTTCTACCTTCTTTCTTTTTCAGACACCTCAGCTGTTCTCCACCAAGCAAAACCTTCTGAAGCCTCCCTCCACCCACATGAACTCAGGCTAGTCAGACTTGAATCTACCTCCACAATGCCCACACACAGAGGCTCCAGTCAAATGTGACTCTTAGCAGTACCGATACGTGGGCACCAGACACTGGAGGGGGGGCCATCCTGTGTGGGTCCACCGACCCTTCCATATCAGCGATCACACAGATAGTCTGACACCAGCCAGTTCAGGGCAGCAGCAAAAGCCTGCAACCAGACCAGCTACAGGGAGGCCCTGGGGGAACTGGGACGTAGTGACTTGCTCCCAGGGCCTGGTTGGCAGCTTGGAGCCACGAAGGGGCTGCTCTTCTGTACTTTTGGTGTGTGTTGATTTGAATTTGAGAACAAAGGAAATAATGGTTCCCAGCTTTTTACTTCCCTGTGAATGCGAAAAGAAGCTGTGAGCCCCCCTCAGAGTGATGTAGGGGGGTGCACAGGCAGGAGGACTGGATTGGGGAGGCCTTCCTCTTCGGGGGTGTCCTCCACAGGGTGTCCAGGTGAGGAGCGGGACAGGAAGAAAGGACGGTGCTGGTGATAGCCAGGGCTCACTCGAGGAATGGTCTGTGGCGCTTGTTCTATAGACTTTCTCTCTAAAAGTTTAAGATACCCGAGGGGGCAGAACTCTACTCACTACCGCCTGCCCCAGAGCTCAAATCCTAAAGAGGCTACTCTGCCCTCAGGGTCCCCACCTCCCCGGGTCTCTGTGCTCCTCCCTTCTCTGAGCTTGCATTTCAAGAGACAGCAAGGTTTGCTTCAGAAAAAAACTGAATTAACAGTAAGACTTATTCTGGCACTAGCAAACTCAACCAACCAAATGAGAAACCAGAAGGACTCCTTAATGAAAGGGCAGGAGACCATCAAAACCTTACCTGATCCTGCTGAAGGGCAGTGGGAGGAGTGAGAAACCTGATTCGGTTGGAGACTGATCGTTCCAGCAGCGAAGCCCCGGTTCTCAACATTAATCTGCACCACAAGCCCCTAAGGGGCGGGGAATTCCTTTTCCATTGTGCCGGACTTAGTCACTCAGTCATATCTGATCCTTTTGCCCCTCCATGGACTATAGTCCTCCAGACTCCTCTGTCCCTGGAATTCTCCAGGCAGGAATACTGGAGTGTGTTGCCATTTCTTACTCCAGAGGACCTTCCCGACCTAGGGATCGGACCCTCATCTTCTGTATTGCAGGCAGATTATCTGCCGCTGAGCCACCAGGGAAGCCCAGTTACCCAATGCTGTGAAACAAATTAGGCTTCCCAGGAGGCTCAGTGGTAAAGAATCCACTTGCAATGCCGGAGACACAAGTTCTATGCCTGGGTTGGGAAGATCCCCTGGAGGAGGGCATCGCAACCCACTCCAGTATTCTTGCCTGGAGAATCCCATGGACAGAGGAGCCTGGTGGGCTGAAGTCCATAGGGTTGCAAAGAGTTCGACATAACTGAGCTTGCAGGCACGCGAAATAAACTAACAACTTCAAACAGTGAGCATTGATTATCTCACAGTTTCTGTGCCCCCAGGAATTCAGGTACAGCCAAACTGAGTGCGCTGGCCAAACTTGACGGTGCTGGCTGGTGGGAGACTGCTTCCAAGCACCGCACGTACCTGCTGGCCCGCCTTGGTTCCTCATCTGTGCATCTCTCCAGGGGCTACCTAAGCATTCTTGTGGTCACACTGAGCCAGCCAGTGTCTGAAGTTGGAAGCTTCAGTCCACAAACATTTTGGGTAGACTGGGCAGCGATAGCCATCACTCCTGCTGTCATTCTTTCATTCAAAACTAGTCACCAACTGTACAAATTCTGAATTGAAACTTCCAAAAAAAATATTTCTTTCATAACAAGAGACAAGTCAGGAATATTGGGATCAAGATTTAAGTTTTAAAATTCAAAAGGTTGTCACGTGGGGTGTTTTCACTGGAGTAGCAGATGACCTAAACATACGAGAAAAATGCTTTCTGTTCTAAAAACCAAATGGCATTTTAAAAAGACATCTTTATTCTCCAAGAAATCAGATGCAACTGTAATGATGATCTGTTTTCTCTAAAATTTGACACTGCCATCCTGTATATTATTGCTACTGTTGGTTAGTACTAAGTTGGGCCTGACTCTTTTGCGACTCCATGGACAGAGGAGCCTGGAGGGCTGCAGTATTTCCCAGGCCAGAATACTGCAGTGCCTTGCCATTTCCTCTCCAGCAGATCTTCCCGACCCAGGGATAGAACCTGAGTCTCCTGCATTAGCAGCCGGATTCTTTACCACTGAGCCACTGAGGTACGTTGTCATAAATGTTCTGATGGAAATCAGTGATTTGCCCTAACTTTGCAGACTGCTCTTCCTGTTTTCTGAAGCTTAGACCTTCTTTGGCTATTTCTCCATTTGTTTATAAAGGTGGGCTCTGGTTCCACTGAATGCATTATCCTGTGTAATGTGGTGATTTTATGTCTTTTTAAAATTAACTGGATGAAAAAAATTAGTTTTTAAACCGAAAAAACAAAAATTAGTCACCAAGTCCAGCCCATACTCAGGGGAAAGGAATTACATGAAGGCAAGAATCTCGGGAGATGGAGGTCAGGGAGACCAGCCAAGGTGCTGCCTGCCAGTTAGTTAGCACGGATTATGGAGCTCCACCCAGACTTTATCATTCAGCAGGCAAGGGCCGGAGCCAGAGAATGTTCACTCCTAAATAATTCCTGGCCGGTGTTGCAGCTGCTGGTCCAAAGACCACATTTTGGGAGTTGCTGTTTTAAAACCCCTTCATCCAATCACAGTGGGAAATAAAACCCCTTTGTCCAATCACAGTGGGAAACAGCCTAGAGCTGCTGCAGGAGATTGGACTTCACCCAGGCAGCAGTCAGACCCAGGCCTCCAGTGCTGAGATTCTGGCTGAGCCTGAGCTGAATAAGAATTTAGAGAGTATTGGGAACTTTAAGACTTTGGATTTTTAACTCACAGGAGAACAAGAGCACTCTATTTGGGGTTTAATTCCTTTGGACTTCAATTTGTTAGGACTTCATTTTGTAAGAGGAGTTAACTGAAATCTTAAATTTGATCTTTTCCTGGGAATGAGATAATAGAGGTCCAGTTAGGGTGGAAATTTCTAGGTTGACTTGTCTTTAGAGTACAATTGTTTGACTATGCTTGTTTAATTTTGTTGAGGCTTGGAAATGTGGCCGGAAGTTATTTGGGATGGCAAAGAGAATACACAGTAAACATTTGGTTTGGGTAAATTGTAACTTTAGGGTGAAATTTTACAAAAACCACTTTATTCAGATATAATTCACAAACAGCATGATTCAGCCATTTCATGGGTACAATTCACTGGTTCTTAGTATATTCCTAGAATTGTGCAACTATTCCCACTGTCTAATTTTAGAACATTTTCATTATCCTCCAAGACAACCCCCTACCCATTACAGTCACTTCCTGCCTCTCTGCCACCCCTAGCCCTGGGCAACCACTAGTCTCCATTCTGTCTCCATAAATTTGCCTCTTTTGGCCATTTAACATAAACAGAACCATACAACATGTGGTGGTTTTCTTCTTGATTTTTTTCAGAGCATAATGTTTTCGGGGTTCACCCACACGGTAGCAGGGATCAATACTTCATTCTTTTNCTGGGCAACCACTAGTCTCCATTCTGTCTCCATAAATTTGCCTCTTTTGGCCATTTAACATAAACAGAACCATACAACATGTGGTGGTTTTCTTCTTGATTTTTTTCAGAGCATAATGTTTTCGGGGTTCACCCACACGGTAGCAGGGATCAATACTTCATTCTTTTTATTGTCTGGTTATATCTCATTGTGTACATATACTACATTTTGCTTGTTCATCAAGTGACAGACATCTGGAGGTTTTTTTCCTATTTTTTGATACTATGAATAATATTGCTATAAGAATTCGTATTTTTATGGTCACGATTTCATTTATATCACCATTTACACAGGAGTAGATGTGCTGGATGGTGTGGTAACTCTACCTTTAACCTTTTGCAGCTGTACCTTTTTATATCCTCACAAGCAATATAAGAAGATTCTAATTTATTGTCTTTCTTATTGTAATTATGTGGTGGGTGTGCAGTGGCACCTCAGTTTGATTTTGATTTGTGTTTCCCTAGTGGCTAATGGTGAGCTCTCTTCACGTGCCTATTGGTCATTTGCATGTCATTTTTGGAGACATGTCTGTTCATATTCTTTGGTATCTTTAAATTAAATTATTTTTCTTTTTAAAAATTTAATTGGGTTATTTTAAAATTTTTTAAATTGGAGCGTATTTATTTAAACGGATTGGTTGTCTTCGTACTGGTTGTAAGAGTTCTTTACAAATTTTGGCTACATGTTCCATATCAGATATGTGATTTCCAGGTGTTTTCTTCCATTCTGTGGGTTGTCTTCCCTCTATCTTGACAGGATTGTCAAATGACANTTGTCTTCGTACTGGTTGTAAGAGTTCTTTACAAATTTTGGCTACATGTTCCATATCAGATATGTGATTTCCAGGTGTTTTCTTCCATTCTGTGGGTTGTCTTCCCTCTATCTTGACAGGATTGTCAAATGACAAAATCAAAACAATTTAGGAGCAAGTTTATACCCTTTATGCAAGGGGAAGCTATCCTTGAGTTGGGGGTTACAGTGGTACACCCTCTCAAGGGATTTTGGTCAAGAGTGAGTTTCTGGAGCATTAGAAGCAGCAGTGTAGAGACAGGGCATAACTGACTGGGCTTGCATGTCTAACTTTATTTAGAAAGATCAAGGAACAAGGAAATAAGCATGGAGCCAGAGGTGGTTTGGTGCTTAGAGTTGGACTGATTG
Organism: Oreotragus oreotragus; assembly: GCA_006410675.1. Lineage (NCBI taxonomy): Eukaryota > Metazoa > Chordata > Mammalia > Artiodactyla > Bovidae > Oreotragus > Oreotragus oreotragus. Next base: position 356,044 of record SJYX01007465.1, read on the forward strand.
GATATTGCATTCCTGGTCCAAGGAAGCATTTACGAGAATGTGAAAGGTCAGTTTGCTGACACGGCACCTTCAGCAGAGCAGCCCCATCTTGGGCCTAGACATTTATTTCCACAGTCCACCCTTTTGGTCAGCCTCTTGGCTGCTCTAGCGGTTTGATGAAAACCATTGGCCTTACTATGAGTCAGTTGTCATTACATCTTTAGGTCCCAGTGTGGTGTTCACAGGAGAAAACATCAAGTTCAAATTCTAGGAGTTGACTATGTCCTCTGGTCTCTTTCACCATCCTAGGCCATGAGAGACTACCCATTGCCTAGTCAATGGCTGCCCATATGCATTTAAATCTTTTGAGGGAGTGCATGTATTATGAAGACAATTTTTAACAACGAGACAATGTCCATGGTTTGGACTCTCCTGAGTGGGGGTCCCCATGAACCAGCTAAAGGCAAATAAATCAAGAAATGATCCACAAGAAGGAGATACTGATCTTCTCAACTTATAGTGTGCTTACAGCCTGGCAAACCCGTAATAAGCTGAAAATATCATAAGTCAAACATGCATCTAATACACCTAACCTACCAAACATAGAAACTCAGCCTGAAAAGAAAGTGAAAGTCACTCAGTCGTGTCTGACTCTTTGTCATCCCGTGGACTACAGCCCACCAGGCTACTCTGTCTGTGGAATTCTCCAAGCAAGAATACTGGAGCAGATTACCATTCCTTTCTCCAGGGGATCTTCCCCACCCAGGGATCGAACCTGGGTCTCACAATGCAGGCGGTTTCTTTACCATCTGAGCCACCAGGGAAACCATCTCAAGCATGTTCAGAACACTTACATTATCCTGCAGTTGGGTAAAACCATCTAACGCAAAGCCCATTTTATAATAAGGTGTTGACTTTCTCATGTAATTTATTGAATACTGTACCGAAAGTGAAACAGAGTGGTTGTGTGGGTCCAGAACAGTTGGAGTGTGTCTGTGTTCACCCTTGTGTTGAGTGCTGATGGGGAGTGTCAGTTGCCGCCTGGAGCCACGAGAGAGGATTAGAATATCTGTTTGGACATGAAAAGGAATTTCATCCAGAAGAATAAATATAACATATTAAAAATAAAATTTAGGAAAGAATATAGAGAGGATGGCTCTTACCTAACAGGTATGAAAACATGATATTTCAAATGGAGTAGTTGGCACAGAAAAATGAACCCAGCTAGATTCACCACTGACATGCAGAAAGCAACCCCTGATGCTGTAGGAACAATGATAAGCTTTGTCTTTTGAAGAAGTTCTTGGAAAATCCACAGGGAAAAAAAAAAAGCCTAATCACCTCATTTGAAAAAGTTATGTTAGACTCTTTGAAGACACCATCTAAAACTAAAACCTGTTGACATTCTGACTGGAGACGTGAGAAGCATTTATGTGACAAACTTCAGTGGCTTCATGTATTGTGTGCCATTCTAAGTGTTTACAGACACGAACACACAGGATTCCCGCGACCTCTCAAGGAAGGAGCTCTCTGGTCCCTCCCCACCATCCCGAACACCTGCAGCTCAGCACAGCAGGGAGCTGGGAGGTCACATGGCCAGTGGAACATTCACCCAGCTTCCCTGGGCATCCCCCCTTCTGTGCCAGTGCCCACAGGCACAAGCCCCAGATCCACCGCACGTGACCAGTCCCTCGAACATGGGAGGTGCAGTCCAGCCATTTCCTCTTGCTCGGGGCTCTCATGGGACTGCAGTTTGGTGACAGTCAGGGCTGCAGCCCCCGGTGAGTCCGGACGGGCTGGACATCCCTGGTGGCCCAGGCACCCGCAGCAGCTTCGGCTGCAAGCTCCTCTGAGCGTCCCCTCATGGCTTCCCCCCAGGGTAAGTGTCCCAGGGAACTCAGGGAAGGACGCTTTCTCTGCAGCCCAGAGGTCACGGGGCCACTGCCTCTGCAGCTTTTGGTGGAAGGAAGCCCACAAGCCCACCCAGAGTCAAGAGATGGCTTCTAGACACACCTGTCAATGCAGAGTGTCAGCCTGTCAAACGACTGCGAAATGTAGACAGATCAATGAGCATTCGTCCAGAGCCAGGCACTGGGCTAAATCTATTTATATGATGACTTTCACTTAAATTATACACAAAGAGAAAAGCCACAGTCCCCAAATGGTGTCACGTGTGCTAAACCCCAGGATACAAAATTTAGATTTAACACCTCAAGTAATTGTAGTCTCACCTTCCTCAGAAATGTCACCTTAATCAACAACGTGGGGTTTCCTGCTCAGTACCATGAAGTCACCTGTCATGTGGGAGGTCCAGAGGAAGAAGAGGCAACCCACATGGTAAAACCTATGTCCTCCCTGCTCCCTTTCCTGGCATCTGGGCCCAAAATATGGCCCCCACACACTATTTTTTGCTGACTTCCTCGCGCATCCTCCTCTCCATAGAAGCTTCTGCATGCCCTCGTGTCCCTCTATGAAATGCTACCAGATTCATGAGCGCTTGGGTGAAATCAAGACTTTCAAATTCACTCAGCTGAATCCTGCTTTTTAGCCACACTTTTATTTATGTTTAAAATAAATAAGCCTAAAAGTACAACCATGCAGATGAATGTGGCAGGAGCTGTGTTTCCTCCCTAGACACACCGGTCTGGGTGGCCTCCTGATCAGCGAGCCTTCTGGGTCACCCCACCACCCCACCCCCAGTCCCGCCTACTCCCTGGGGACTTGGGGTGGTGCTAACCTAAACCCTGAGGTGTGGGCTGCGCAACAGGGGGCTGGGTGAAGACAGGTGAACCAAGCGAAGCACACCCCGACCCGACTGCCCTGACTTCCACAGGAACAGGGCATCGGAAGCATCACAAAGGGATGACTTCATGGGAAGTCAGCCTGGATGCTGGCTGACTTGTGGAAAGTCAAGATTTTCCACCCAGGAGAGCCTCTGCAGGGAGGCTGCCCCAGCCTTCATTTCTGGGTCCACAAGTCCTGCAACCCCCTGTAGGGGCCAGCCCCAGGTCCAGATCCGGCCAGCGCAAGGCCTGTGGGCAACCTTTCATGCCTTAAATTCCAAAGCCCTTTTGTTAAGTCCCATCTGGGGTGAGAAAGCTCTGCTACGCACTACATGAAGACAGAGACGGGAGGCCCTTGGGGCCCTGTGAGTCAGGGAGCAGCAGGTGGGAGGGCACGGTTCCCACCCTCTTCCTGGCATCCCAGTTCTGCAGGTGCACCATGGCATCCAGGGTGCTGGCCTCAGAGCCAGCTGAGTGAGTCTTGTTTGTCACTTTGCCTTCCGTGGACACTGCGGCACAACAGGAGGGCTGGTCAACGCTGCCCTGAGTGTGGCGAGTGTCTGGAAACAGCCTCTGGGAGAGCAGCCTGTGAAGAAGCGTCACCCTTGGGGTGAATGGTCAACACGAGGCAGTGCTGGGGGCAGGGAGCAGGACCGGACCATTCCCAGCTGGGGGCACTAAATATCCACTCTGCTGCCCAGTGATGGTGACACGGACAGTTTTAATCAATCTCCTATTGATTAAACACTCCTGAGGAAAAGAAAGTCCACTGTGTGTCTTAAGTTCTACACGCCTTCCGTGGCAAGTTGTGCTAAGACTCGTTTCACCTGGGAGCCCAGAGAAGGGCGGGAGGGGTGTGAATGAGTAAAATCCCTATAGATTCCACAGCTCCTGAAACGGATCCAGGAAGCTCTCCTAGTTCACTCTCAATTCCGACCTTGACTGACCTTGATTCTGATGGATACTCCCCCTACCCCATTTCCATCAGTTACACATATTTTCAGTCTTTGTCTTTTGGTAGGTGCCCAGAGTTGTTTGTGGAAAGAGGATGACATAAGCCATTCCTTATTTTGCTTCTAGGGAACATGACCAGTGAGTCATCCCAGCCGTCTGATCAGCTCAGCACATGTGCAGCTCCTAAGAGGGCGTCCCACGCCTCGGACTCCATCACACTCCCTGCCCTCCTGTCCAGCCCCGGTGGATGGTCCGACACTTTGCAGACACAGCAGCCAAGTTTCTGGGGTCAGCAGCTCAGGTCCCCTGGCCTCCCCTGTCTGACCATCAGAAGTCACCAAAGCTGAAGGTCCAGCTCCCAGCCGTGTCTGCTCCCCGCCCCCTGCCTGCCCTCAGAGCCAGTGAGAGGAGTAAAGTAACAGCATCGACCCTTCTTCTCAATCTTCTGAGACAGTGAGCAACTCAGCCAGTAGCTGCTGTTACTTTTTTATTGAGTAAAATAGCAGAGCACCGTGCACTTGGAAAGCAATTAGAAGAAGACACAAGTTAGAGCCCCCTGGCAGATCAGACAATGCCCAAGGAGCCTGTGTCTGCGGGGGCGGCATGGGGAGGGCACGGCCAGTAGGCAGTCACCCGCCGCAGGTGTGGGCACTCTGCAGGGGCGTGAGTGAGAGGCGGTCAGTGGCCTGCCTGACACCCAGTCCCCGATTAATCCTGGCAGCTAAACTTCACCAGGTTGATGGTGTTCATCCACGGGACGACGTAAACCTGGAAGGAGCACAGCTTTTCCTGTGAAAGGAAAGAGAGGAACAGTGGGTCAGGTTACAGTTAAAGACTGAGGTGCACCCCCCTCCAGTCCCCTTCCCCAGAGTGCTGGCACTGAGACAGGTCCAGAGGGAGGACCCAGGGGCTGGGATACAGGTCCAGGAAACCCCCGCAGAGGTGGGGCCTGGGAAGGGTGACCAAGGAGTGCAGCCCTCCCTGAGGCCAAGACCCCCGAAAACCAGCCAAGCCCCCGGGAGAGCCTGGGCTTTGGTGAGTGGGCCGCATCTCAGGTTCAGCACGGTTCAGGCCTCTGCATGCATACGTGTTAAGCCGCTTCAGTTGTGTCCAACTCCTTGCGACCCTATGGGTTGTAGCATGCCAGGCTCTCCTGTCCTGGAATTCTCTAGGCAAGAATACTGGCAGCCGTGTTCTCCTCCAGGGCATCTTCCTGACCCATGGACCGAACCCTCATTTCTTATGTCTCCTGCATTGGCAGGTGGGTTCTTTTCCACTGGTGCCACCTGGGAGGCCCTTACAAGCCTCTAAAGCCTACTATTCTGTCTGGGGTGGGGGTGGGGGACAAGGATGGAATTAAAGGGCCCTTTCTTGCTCCCCAGCAAATACCCCCAGCTGTGTCCTCCATCTGGCAGGCAACAACCCCCAAAGCACATGGTGCCCCAATTCCCCGGTGGAAACCCCCTATAGACACAGCAGTCATGTGCACACATGCACCCTTCCCCATTACACCCCCAGCCACAGCTGTGACGTGTCCCCAAGGGCACCCCCATCCCTGCTCCTGGCAGGCACATACCCTCTTCAGGTGGGGCTGGTCATGGAAGGGACAGCTGTCTAAGTTGGTCTGGGACTTGGTACATGTAGTCCGGCCAAGCTTCACGTCCAAGAAGTAGTTCATCCCAGACACGACCTGGACGTGCAGAGAGCAGACACAGTTAGCACACCCTGTGACTGTGAACATGTGCACACACACACACACACACACACGTGGTTACCTTCCTCCCACCACACCCCAAGTCCACGGTCACAAGTTGCCAGGGCCGCACCCTGGAAGCACAGTGGCTTCTTGACATCCCCTGTATCCCAGGCCCTCCCTAGAACTTCTTTACCAGCTGCTCCAACCAGGCGTCTCCCACAGGGACCCAGAAAGGGGAATCCACAGGCCAATATGCTGACCAGGTCCAGGAACAGAAGGCACAGCTTTGAGGAACCAGCCAGGGTGCGGACAAGCAACCGACCAGCGCCCCGGGCCAGGGCGGGGCCTGAGCACAAGGTGCGGCCATAGCCCACGCCGCACCCACAGGAAGGCTGCTGCCAGTGACTCCACTTTAGTGGAGCTTCAGTCCCCACTGTGGAGCCCATGGCATCCCATTCCCTGTATGTAGTCCAGGTTTATTCACTCCCTCTTGGAGAGGGGAAACCAAGAGCTTCACGTTCACAGGTGTTCAGGTCAATCGAAGACTGCCTGGCATGCCTTCCTCTTAACTGTGACTTCTGACAGCGTGGCACATCCTCTGGGTCTTTTACACTTGAGGTTACAGGAGAGATGTGAACCCTAGCCTCACAAGGGCACTCGAGACATGCCTGGTTAGAACTTGCAGAAGCATGAGGGGCAGGGACCCGGCTCCAAGTCCCACCTGGTGGAACCACAATCCCTTCCTGCTGTCACTTTCCCATATGGCCAAGGAGCTAGCGTCACCCTGGAGAGGAGCAGGCTGGGGGGGACCTGGCAAGTGGGGAGAGCAGTCCCATTCAAGGGAAACGGCACCAGCCCACTGCCACGGGAGGAGAGACGGCTGTGGCCCTGACCCATCTCTTGTGGTTTCAGGAGAAGGGAGCAGGAAGCCCTGAGGCTGGCAGGCAGGACCACACTGCCGCCGCTTGTGCGGCTGCGTCCCACTCTCCAAGGGGACAGACGGTCTCAACTCGAGCCTTCTTTCACGGACCAGTGCAAAGCCCTGTAGCCCGTCCTAACTCTCCCTCCTGCCCTCTTCCCAACTCGAACAACAGGCTCCTCTCTGGCCAGAACCCCAGGCAGAGGTCAGGCTGTCAGCAACGGTGTGCCCATCTCGGGGTGGGGGTGTGACGTCACAGCCCAGAGGCTGCTCCTATGGACATGACACGTGGATGAACCACAGTCCATGAGCCTGTTTTCTTAGGCCAGGCCCCCTGCCGTGGGACACACCTGAGACCACAGGGCCCACTCATGAACTCATCTGTTTGCTGATAACCTCCAGGTTCTCTGGAGAGCAGCCATGCTCCCCACAAGGAGGGTGTTTGCTGTGTCTGACTCCCAGGTCACTGTGTTACGATGAGAGGACCGCGGGAGGCCAGGTGTGTTCAGTGGCACCTGCGGAGAGGAGGCTCAGAGGAACTCGCCTCTTCTGTGTTACTCAAGGCTCAGTTAGAGGAAACATCAAGCCAAACCCAGACCTGGTGACCGTCTGAGCCATGACTGGCCAGACACTTCAGAAGCAACGCCAAGGTCATGAGACAGACAGGCAGCTGCCCCAGAGTAAAGGAGGTCACAGGACAGAGGCTGAGGTGGGGGGCCCGAGAATATCCTTGGCTGTAACGGACATAGTGGGATGTCAGTGACATCTGAATAAGACCTGTGTATCAAAGTGTCAGGGTTGATATCTGATTTTCAAAATTGTATTGTGGTTACGGAAGAAAATGCCTGTTTTTACGAAATATACACAGAAGTGTTCACCTTCAAAAACTTCAGAAAATAAATATGTACATCCCTACACACAGGTACGTGGGGAAGAGGTGGATCAAGCAAATATGGCAACTTTCAACAGTTAGGGCATCTGGGTGAAGAATCTACAGTGATTCTATGCTAGGTACTGAAACTGCTCTGTAAGTCTGAAATTGCGTCAAAATAAAAAGCTAAAAGGAAAAGGTGCTTAAAGAATCACTCAGTGGGCAGTCAGGTGTGCGTTTCCTTCGTCTGTGGTCATTTAGCTGACAGCTCGCGATGAGCCTCGGGACCCAGTGACCCCAGAGCCTACCTACCAAGCTGGCCAGTCCCGCGAAGGGCTGCAGGCGCCGGGAAAGCCCGGGGGCCGCGCCCGGGTGAGAAGCTCAATTGCATCCTTGGCGATTCCCGGGGCCTCTAGGGGCTGGGGGCTGCCCTCCCGAGCGAGCTCGGGGGACCCCGGGCGGGGCTGGGGACTGCGCGCAGGCCTCGCCCTCCGGGGGCCGGGCTTCGGCAGAGTCCCCGCGCCCCTACCCTGAGGTCCCTGATCTCCGCACCCTGCCCCGCCGGACGCACCTGCTTGCGGGCGCGCACCACGCGCACCGCGCGGCTCTGGTAAGCGTCGTTGCTCCGCTTGTTGAACTCGCTGACCGCAAAGGACAGAGCCTCCTGCACGCCCTCCTCGTTGACGTCCGCCTCCATCAGGCCGCCCAGCAGGCGACCCTTTCTAGGGCCCTGCGCGGCCGCAGGGCTCACGGCCAGGGCCAGGGCGACGATCAGGGCGGCCAGCAGGAGCAGCGGGGCGCGTGGGGAGCCCACCATGGTCTCTCGGATGCAAACTGACTGCAGTCGAGGGGTGATCCGCGTATACTAGCATCGCCTGGCGGGCCGCGGCGCCTTTATGACCGGGCAGTGGTGGACCGCCCCGCCCCCTTCCACTTGGCCTTGCCTCTTCCGTCCCGTTGCCCCGCCCATGTCGTCAGCCCTAGCCCCGCCACTCCCGGAGTCACCATCCTCCCGACCCCGCCCACTCTCTCCCAGTGCCGCACTCCTCCCACGGTCGCCATCCTCCCCGCCGGCCGCAGCGCCTTTACGCCTGGGCTGTGGGGGACCGCCTCGCCCGCTCCCGCTTGGCCCCGCCTCTTCCGCCCCGTTGCCTCTCCCGGGATGCTCGGTCCGCCCGACCCGTCCACTCCCCCAGTCCCGTCCTCCTCCCGTGGTCCCCGCCGGCCCTACCCCCTCCCACATGGCCCGCCTCTTCCGCCCAGTTGCCCCGCCCACGGCCTCCACCCTAGCCCTACCCCTCCGGGTTCTCCGTTCGCCCGACCCTGCCCGCCCCTCCCCAGCCCAGCTCTCCTCCCGTGGTTCTCCATCCGCCCCCAGCCTGTCCCCGAGTCCTGATCTTGTGCTCCGGCGCTCCTCGAGCCGGCTCACCGCGGTCTTGCAGAGGGTGTCCCCGCTCCGGGCCGGCGAAACTTGTGCACCCGAGCTCTGTCTCCTGGCCTGAGAGGCGTCTCGGCCTCCTGGCCGTCCGGGCGCCCGCTCCGCGTCTAGGAGCACGGCTGAGGTTTCCGAGGCAGCGGGAGGAAGACCTTGTTGCGCCCTGTCCCGGGAAGTTCTTCCCCACAGAAGCTCATCGGGTTCAAGTAAATTCAACCGCACACCTTTCTGGGGCTTCTCCCTGGCCAGGGTGTCTGGGGCCTGTAGCTGGGGGCGGGGGACACTTGAGGCGGTAGAGCCCCCGCTTGACCGAGGGGTAATGCGAACCGTGCATAACTACATTTTCTAGGAGACACATTAAAAAGTGTAAGATGATAACGGACGACCCTATATGAGAGACAGCAAAAGAGACACAGATATAAAGAACAGACTTCTGGACTCTGTAGCAGAAGGAGAGGGTGGGATGATTTGAGAGAATAGCATTGAAACATGTATATTACCATATGTGAAACATGAGGGACGGGATGGGGAGGGAGGCGGGAGGGGGGTTCAGGATGGGGGACACGTACACCCATGGCTGATTCATGTCAGTGTATGGCAAAAATCACTACAATATGTAAAGTAATTAGCCTCCAATTATAATAAATGAACAAATTTTTTAAATGTAAAAAGAAAAAAAATGTGTAATATTGCTTTTTATTTAACTCAGTATATCCAAAATGTTATTTCAACACATACAAGCAGTTGTGAATGGCAACTTTTACACTCTTCTGTGTGTACCTTTTACCCTTGGAACAGATGTCAAGGCCAGTAGGGCCCACCTTTAGAGGGGTGGAGTGGGGATGGGTCAGTGATCAGTGATTGAGATCAAGGGGTGATAGGGGGTTGTGTTGGAAGTGAAGGGTGAAATAGACATGGGTGCCTCTGGATGCTGGTCGGGAGGCCTCTGAGAGGGCAGACATTTGGGCTGAAACCTACCTGAAGCGCTCTTCCTCTGCCGACACAGGGGAAGAGCGCTTCAGGCAAAGAAAGAGCCAGTGCAGAGGCCCCGGGTGAGGCTGGGCCACCCGGCTCGAGGGACAAGAGGCTGCTGGCCCTTAAGCAGGGAAGGGGTATGACTCGGAATCTCACCCTGACAGCTGGGGCACCCCAAACTGTGGGCGGGGGAAACCCTACCTCGTGGGTGTGGGAAGGACAGCCCCTGAGGGGATGGATGGAAGCCTGGGGCTGGTCTCGCTCCTCTCCTCAGAGAGGCACATCACTGGCTCTGGTCCTCTGTCCACTGCTTGGAAAACTTGCTTGATTCTTAAAAATCAACTCTAATGAGGTATGACGCACACACAATAAATGCCTTATTTTGTGTGTCCAGACAGGTATTTTAGCAACTACATACATTGGTATTACCTCCCCTCCAAGCTCTAGAACACTTCCGTTAGCCTGAAAGTTTCCTCCTACCTCTCGGTGATCAATCTCTTGCTCGTCCCTGGGCTTGGATGATGCACACCCCTGTCTCTGTGGACTGAGGCCTTGCCTGTTCTTGAACTTTCCACAAATGGCCTCATGCAGTGTGTTTGTCTGGGTTTTGAGCATACAGACTTATAAAACAATACTTTTTATTTAACCCAATATATCTAAATATTATCTCAACATATACAAGCAATTTTTGAGCCACCTCTACTGTGTTAACCTAGTTGTTGTTTCTTTCTACCCAGACTGAGAGGATGTGGTCAGTTGGATATTGATTGAGCTGCCAGATCCTTTAGTCCAGGACTGTGGAGATCCAGGCCGGAGAATGGCCCTGGGAGTGGAGGGAAAGGCTGTTCTCTAACCTGTACCCTGTGTGCCTGAAGGTGACCCAGTGACCAATGACCTAAAGAGATGGTGGCAGAAATACCAGGTGGCCTCTGGGCCTGTGGTGCACATCCAGAGGAGGACTCTCCCAGGAGGAGTCAAGGCAATGGTCAGTGAGTGTCAGCCCACAGCCACTGTGGCCTTAGGGCTGGACCAGCAGGAATCTGGCATGAAATCCAGAACAATATTAACAATGAATATTTATGTTCAGTATTTCTGAGCCCCTGTTGCCTGGAGGCCCAGTTATAACTGTAGAGGGCGGGAAATTTTTCCTTATACCTTTCTAGGTTCTTTGGCTGGTCTAATAATTAAATTGCCATTAGACAGATTAACGAGAAAAAAATATATTTAACTGTATACATTTAGAAACCCCATAAAGGAAAGACACAAAGGCAGTCAGGCAGTTGAAGCTTACAAGCCACCCTGACCTAAGGAAACGAATAGGGGGCTGGGACTTCAAGCAGAGCAGGAGTGACTTATGGGAAGATGAGATGAGCAGGTGCTTGGGGATCAGATGACAGCCCTACGGCACAGATTGCTCTTTCAGATAAATATGTCTCTCTGGCAGTGTCTCTCTGGTATCTAAATTCCTTTTGGCAATTCAGAGGAGGTAAAAGCTTTTCCCGAGGCGACTGGGTCTTGATTCCTTCAGTTCAAAATACCCCACCTGACATGGTGGCACGTTTAGGGGTGGTGTCTTCTGCCCCCTCCCCATCTCTCCCTGCTCTGAAGGTGTGTGTGTGTGTGTGTGTGTGTGCTCAGCCATGTCTGACTCTTTGCAACTCCATGAACTGTAGTCCGCCAGGCTCCTCTGTCCATGGAATTTTCCAGGCAAGAATACCAAAGCCAGTTGCCGTTCCCGTCTCCAGGGGATCTTCCTGACCCAGGGATCAAACCCAGTCTTCTGCATTGCAGGCAGATTCTTTCTTTATCCCTGCACCACCTGGGAACCCCAGGAGCCTCTGGAAAAGTTATGGCGCCCACTGAGTGAAGCAGGGTTGCCTTTGCAGTACAGTGAGAGAGAGGAAGTGCTTTCTCAGTGAACTAGAAGAGAGGGGAACTCCACCAAGGGGAGAGTGGGCCACTGTGGCCCACGCTTCTGAGTGGCGTGACTGTTTTTGAAGGGCAGGAACTGGTCCTCACCAGGGTTTCCCTCCTCGCAGGCAGCGGGACTGCAGCCTCAGGAGGTGTGCTGGGTAGAGACGGGCAGGGTCCTCCCATCTGTGTCGTCGTCAGGGAGGAGGTGCAGGGCAGCAGAGAATATGGGAGCACGGTGGTGGGTGTGAATGTGTTGGGGCAGCCTGAATGCTGACCTGTGTGGCTGGAGGTCAGTTACACTGGTGATAGGCATTTTGATACAGAGACATCTCTTATCCCAGGAAGGGGTGCCCACAGAACTGCCAGAGTGGCCTGCAGGACAGTCTGATGAGGCAGAGAAGGCTGGGCTTCTCCTCTAGCTGTAAGGGTGACCTTGGAAAATGTCAGAAGTCTTTGTTAGCCACTTTGTTAACCGTAGGGACTGGGGTCAGGAACACAGACGTGGGCAGGCTTTGGTGGGATGTGTAAGCAGAGGTAAAGATGGCAGAGCACTCGTCGCTCTTACACTGTTGGTGGGAATGTAAACCGAAATGACAACTGTGGAAAACAGTATGAAGTTTCCTTAAAAAACTAAAATTAGAACTGCGGTATGACCTAACAATCCCACTACTGGGCATATATCCTGAGAAAACTATAATTAAAAGGACACACGGATCCCAATCCCAATGTTCCTTGCAGCACTATTTACAATAGCCGGGACACGGAAATAACCTAAGCATCCAACAGCTGAGTGGATAAAGAAGATGTGGTACATACATACAGTGGAATACTACTCAGCCATAAAAAGGAAAGAAATTGGGTTATTTGTAGGGTCATAGATGGACCTAGGGTCTGTCACCTAGAATGAAGTAAGTCAGAAAGAGGAAAGCAAGTATACTGACTCCTGCGTATCGGATCTAGGGCTTCCCTGGTGGTGCTGGTGGTGAAGAATCTGCCTGCAGTGCAGGAGACCTGGGCTTGATCCTCGGGTCAGGAAGATCCTCTGGAGAAGGGACTGGTTACCCACTCCAGTATTCTTGCCTGGAGAATTCTATGGACAGAAGAGCCTGGCGGGCGACAGTCCATGGGGTCACAAAGAGTCAGACACGACTGAGCAAACAACACACTTGTGGAATCTGGAAAAATGGTACAGATGAGCCTAGTTCCAGGTCGGGAGTAGAGACCCACATGTAGGCAGTGGACACAGGGGCCAAAGGGGAGGGTGGGATGAACTGAGAGAGTGGCGTTGAGATATATGCACTGCTACTAAGTCGCTTCAGTCGTGTCTGACTCTGCGCGACCCCATAGACGGCCGCCCACCAGCTCCTAGTTCCAGGTCGGGAGTAGAGACCCACATGTAGGCAGTGGACACAGGGGCCAAAGGGGAGGGTGGGATGAACTGAGAGAGTGGCGTTGAGATATATGCACTGCTACTAAGTCGCTTCAGTCGTGTCTAACTCTGCGCGACCCCATAGACGGCCGCCCACCAGCTCCTCCGTCTCTGGGATTCTCCAGGCAAGAACACTGGAGTGGGTTGTCATTTCCTTCTCCAATGCATGAAAGTGAAAAGCAAAAGCGAAGTCGCTCAGTCGTGCCCGACTCTTAGCAACCCCATGGACTGCAGCTCACCAGGCTCCTCCGTCCATGGGATTCTCCAGGCAAGAGTGCTGGAGTAGGATGCCATTGCCGTCTCCGGATATACATACTACCAAGTGTAAATTAGATAGCTGGTGGGAAGCTGCTGTATAGCACAGGGAGCTCAGCTCAGTGCTCTGGATGACCTAGAGGAGTGGGATAGGAGGAGTGGAGGGAAGTCCAAGAGAGAGGGGACACATGTATGCATATAGAAGATTCATCTTGTTGTACAGCAGAAACCAACATAACACTGTAAAGCAATAATCCTCCCAAAAATTTTTTAAAAAATGAACAGCCCATGGCTTGGAGTCTGTGACCTGTGGCTCCTGGGATAAAGCAGGAACCCAGAAAGAAAGAGCAAACTGAGGTTGAGGTAGGGGGTTCTGGCACCCAACCATCAAGTGCAGCGTGGAGGGGCGCACGTCTGCACAGGAGATGAGTGTGTGTCCTTCTGCCGGGTGAAGAACAAACCAGTCGTGTTTCCACAAAGCTGTGTGTGCGACTGCTGATCTCATGATCTGAGTTAGCAGAGTGAGGAATTAAGGCAAGGGAGTGGCAGAAGTTTTCTGAAATCAGTAAGCAATCATAAGTGGATACGAAGTAATACTTTAATAGATAAATGACCAAGTGCATAAAACTTTCTCCCAAAGTGTAAGTGACCACATCAAGTAGCTAAGAGTTGAGATTCTCAGTACTGGGGCTTTGAATAATTAAAACTTGGTGTCCAAAGAATGGGCTTGCCTGGGCTTGCCGGGTGGCTCAATGGTAAAGAATCTGCCTTCCAAGTAGAAAACCCGGGTTAGATTCCTGGGTTGGTAAGATCCCCTGGAGGAGGAAATGGCAACCCCCTGAAAAACTGCCTGAAAAATTATATGGACAGAGAAGCCTGGCAGGCTACAGTTCATGGGGTCACAAAGAGTCAGACATGGCTTAGCAACTAAAACTGCCACCACCACAGAGGTAGCTTGGACTGAGCAAGGCCTGAGTTTTGTGGCATCTTATCATGGAAAGATTGGGAACCTCTCTTATGGGAGGCACAGGGTTCTCTGGGGTGGAGCTCTGGCGTCCCTTACACACATCTCCCCACAGTGCCCTCTTCCACCCTCACGCTCCGGGAGATTCAGGGATGCTTCTAAACATGTGCCAATGTGGGCCAAGTATTTAGGGCTCTGCTAGGGGTTGATGCCACAGCAATAGGGCACCAGGATGCTCAGGATGAAGGCTGCCAACAGCCCCCATAGAAGAGGCCAGGGCAAGCCCAGCAGCCTGAGGCTGACCTGTCGTTAATGTGGGAGAAGAGAGTCCTTTCAAAACTTGTGCTCAGGTCCACGTGTAAATGGCCCTCCTTGCCTTGTGCTGTCAGTTACCATTTATCCTTTCAAGCTGCACATTTACCAGAGCTGCTCCTGAGCGTGTGTGTGTGTGTGTGTGTGTGTGTTTGTGAAGCAGCACAGCCAGGGTGTTAGGGGCAGGGAGAGGAGGTCCAAGGATGGGGGAGGGGCAGCTTGTGCATATCATCTGCCCCCTCCCTCCTGCTCCTCCATCTCTCTGGGCCTCAGTCCAGCTAGAGGAAAACAGCATGGCTCCGAGCCGGATTGAGCAATCCCCTTGGCACCGCTGGGTGGTAAGCATTTCCTTTTCAGATCCACAGTGTAATCACTGCTTGACTTCCTCTGGGTGTTTGTGCTGCCTTGAAATCTCATTCCTTCAGCCATCTGCAGTGGGGCGGCCCTGTTAATGCTGGATTCCCTGGATGCTGGGCCTGGCACTCCCTGCCCCAGAGGACAAGTGTTAGAATAATTTCTTTCACACTAGAAGCCAGGCAGGCCGGTGCTCGGCCCAACCCCAGGTCTTTTCTGGAACATGGTGAAAACACTCTTGCCAAGTTGGGGCTTGTGAGATGAGGGAGAACCAGAAAAGGGAGATGCGGAAGGAGAGAGGCAGAGAAGGGTGGGTGCAGGAAGGAGGAGGGGATTCATTTCCCCTGACATTTCAGTGTGGAAATTTTCAAACAGGCAACCAAGTTAGACGGGTCTTATCAAAACACCTGTACTCTCACCACCTAGATTGTGCCACTCATACTGTACTTTAGTTATTTTATCACATGTCTGTCTACCTGTCCCTCTTTCTCTTCACCCATCAAGCCATCCTTTTAAATGTATTTCAAAAAAAGCTGTCAACATCAGTGCATTTCACAGCCAAATACTTACACATGCAGAGCATTAACTAGACCTTGATGTTTGCTCATAGCTTCTTCATTTGTTGTAAAATTTACTGACTATGAAATGTACAAACCCAAAGTGAACATTCACTTGATTTTGAAAGGTGTGTGTAGCCCTCACCCCTAGCAGCTAAGAAAGATGACCATCACCCCAGAAAGTCACCTCAACCCACTTACCAGTCACTTTGGGCCCCCACCCTCAGAGACAATGCTTCACTGACTGATTTTTTTAAGTCTATAGATTAATTTTATATAGAAACTAAGTATACAGAAATTAAGGGCTTCCCTGGTGGCTCAGATGGTAAAGAATCCGCCTGCAATGCAAGAGGTCCAGGTTCAATCCCTGGGTCGGAAAGATCCCTTGGAGAAGTGAAAGGCTACCCACTCCGGTATTCTTGCTATTGGAGAATCCCATGGACAGAGAAGCCTGGTGGGCTACAGTCGATAAGATCGCAATGAGTCAGACATGACTGAGCAACTAACACTTAACTATAGATTAATTTTGTCTATTCTGGCAGTTTATTGACTGGACTTCTACAATATGTGCACTTACCAATGTGGCTTTTTTTCACTCAGTTTCTGAGATCATGACTTGCTGTTTAAGTTGTAAATTTATAAGTCACCCCTTGACTACCCCCAGAACCCTCCAGAAGAATCTCAGGAGGGTCTCGGGCCCCCGATTGCAGGCACAGCCACATGACCAGGACACCAGATTTTGGTTACACAGAATGTTTGCTGCAGCTTCTCTTTGCAACCTGAGACAACCTCTTTCCCTTTTCCTCCCTGCTCGCTCCCTGCTTCCCTTCCTTGCCCTATCCCCAAAACTGGCTTTAATTTTGGGAAAAAAAAAAAAGATGCCACCATCACTAGAGGAAACCTGATTTTAAAAGACCAAGAGTTGACGTTCCCAATGCTTCCCTGTATCTGAAAATAAAATTTCTTGTTCTTTTTTAAAAAATCAAATTAGTAAAATATGTTTGTTATAAAAATAAAGAAAAGTGTAGAGGGTATAAGTTACCCATGGTTGTACCTGTGTACATGTGTACAGGTGGGTGGCTGTTTGCCTCACTGAGGTCATGTGATGACTTATTCCTGGCACGTTTCTCCCTGTCATTACGTCATGATTATTTCTTATGAAGTTAATCATCTTTAGAAGCTCTGCTATGCTCCGTATTCAACTTGCCATTCCATACTTTAATTTTTTTTATCTAATGCAAGATGTTTAGGTTCCTCTTCTTTTTTTTTCTGTAATGAATAATACTGTGATACAGATTGTGATAGAAAAAAGCCTTAGTGTGTATTTTGATTTTTTTGCTTGTTTGTTTAAAGTATTTATTGAATTTCTTACAATACTGCTTCTGTTTCATGTTTTGCTTTTGGGGCCACGAGACATGTGGACTCTTAGCTCCCTGATCAGGGATTGAACCTGCACCCGATGCATTGGAAGGCGAAGTCTTAACCACTGGACTGCCAGGGAAGTCCCTTGGTGTGCATTGTTTTCTTCCTGAAATTTGAATTATTAGGTCAGAGGCTACAAAGAGTTTTTTGGGGGTGCTACAGATTGCCAAGGAGTTCTCTGGAAAGCAGTGCCTGACTCAGTCGGGTCCAAGGAGCAAAGAGAAAGTAATGGTAGTCAAGTCAGATCAGAAGCAGCGCTCTGTGTTTTACTTGGTTTGGGGCTATTTACAAGCCCAGGTGGCCTCAATGCCACTTTCCTGGGCTGAGACTCTTGGTCGTACCAGCTGTCTGGCAATTCTTTCCCCAGACTACAGCCTTTCTACCTGGATCACACTGTGGTGGGCCCATCTTGGACTAGTTATCGTCTAAGAAAAATGTGACCAGTTCCGTATTTATGCTGTCTCATCGACTTAGAGAACCTTTGTAGAACACAAGATGTCAGAGACTGACTTAAAGATGGAAAAGCTCAGCTCCGGCCCTGCAGAAGTCCTGGCCTAAGGAAAAAGGCTTGTAAACAGGTATTTCAACACTGAATGGTGCAAACCATCACGGTTTCGGGAAGGCCCAGGGGCTGTGCCCTGGGTTCTGCCTGGGCCTCTCGCCAGGCACGTGGCCACGGCTGCAGAAGGAGCAGTGTGGTCTTGATTCGCTTGTGAACCCCAAGAAAGCTGGAGGGTGGCCTATTTTTCCTGGTCTAAGTCTGGAGAATTCCCTGGTGCAGCCTCTTTGCCAGCCTCAGCCAGGGCCCTACACTTGCAGCCCCCCCTGAGCGCACCTTCCCTCGAGGCCCGGTCGTTCACAGCTGTAGTATCCTCCATGCCCACAACTCCCACGCCGTGTCTCCTGCACAGATCTGCCACCTCACCCGCTGATGGTGTGATGTGCATGGTGAGCCCCACCTTCCAAAGTTTTCTTAACACCATCTCGCTTTTATGAAAGACCTGCTTTCACTAATGGAAGGGAATCTGCAAAGGATTTTCATTTTTACAAAATAAAGGGGCAAGAAGTGAAAATTGCATTCGGCCTCTGTTCCCATCGAGTCTTTATGGGTTCAGCGCACCCCAGGAGCAGGAATGGCCCCACCAGCTCCTTCCCTGGAACCACGATCATTGTCTCAGCTTCAGTCATCAGAGCCGTGAGCTGTGTCTGTGAGCACGTGGGCCTGATCTCCAAGTGTTATGTGCATCTGTCAGCAAGATGTGTCTTAAGGTAGCTGCTTCTTCCCCCTAGGCCATTTCTTCCATGAAAGCTTTCCTAGGACACTCTACTTTTGGATATTGGGGGGAACCTCTAATAAGAAACATATATTTGGTCTCCATCCTGTTCTTAGCACAGAGCTTCTAAAACTCTTGCAGTATCCTAAGGAAAGAAACATAAAGGTGTCTTTTATTATGCAACTGAGGGGACTTTGGACGCCCACCCAAGGCTGGGGGCTGTTTTCCAGGGGATCCAACCATCTGGTTAGAGGGTGGAAACTTTCAGATCCACCACTCACCCTCGGCCCTGGAGGTGGGCAGGAAGAGGGGCTGGAGGCTGAATCAATCTTGGAACTGTCTCCTGAAGTAGGTGGGGGAGTCAGTTGGTAGGAGTTTACACTTCACGTAGACAGTGTCAGGATTGAGTTGAATTAAAGGACACCAGCTGGTGTCAGAACACTGATAACTGAGGGAAAAGTTCGCACCTCTGAGCTGGTGACCAGCCTCAGTCACTGGTACCAGAAGCCTACCTCCAAATCCATCTGATTGCCTTTCCACTTTGAGGCCCAAGACCCCTCAACACTGCCCATCCCCAGACTGCGAGCAGCTTTGCCCCTCTCCTTCCTGCCCTCACAGAGTTCCCCACTGTGGTCGGGGCTGTGACTTCAGGATCAGCCCCTCGGGGGCACCTTCCATGACCACACAGTTTAAAATTGTGGCCCCCTCCCCCTTCTCCACCCTCCTAGCTTCCTTCCCTACTTTATTTTTCCCATCATGCCTTCTGAATGTGTGGGTATATAGTTTCCTTCTTTTCTGTCTCTGCCCACAGAGTGCAAGCTTGGTTTTCCTGTTTTGTTCACTGTTTTTCCCCTTTCCTGGCCCATTACCATAATAATACAAGTGCTACCTAAAATAATGGATGAACTGCATTAGTCTAAAAAAAACCTGATTTTTGTTGTTTTTGTGAAAATGATGTCACTGTTTCCTCCCACGATAGCTTGTCTTTTTTTCCAGTGTTTATTTGTATTTACTTATTTGGCTGAGCCTGGTCTCAGCTGTGCCATTCGGGATCTTCAGTCTTTGCTTTGGCGTGCCAACTCTTAGCTGTGGCACGTGGGGTCTACTTCCCTGACCAGGGGTTGAAGTCCATCAGCATGGAGTCTTAATCACTGGATCACCAGGGAAGTCCCTATAGCTTAAGTCTTATAGAATTGAAGTTAATTCTTTTCAATAAGACAGTGAAAGGAAAACCCTTCAGGGACTTGGAAAAAAGAGAAGTAAAACTGAAAACAGTCCCTGGTATCACTTGTTTTTCATGTCTCAGGAATTTGGGGAAATGAAACCTACAGTGAGGTCAGGTTCTGTGGTTGAGGCACAAGGAAGGCTGCCAAGGAGGTCAGGTCTAGACACACTCATCTGAAAACAGCTGATGGTTAAAGCATAATCCCATCCCCCTCTGCTTCTTATTGGTCTTCCAGAAGCATGCTTTCTGCCCTCGAGGACCTTCACAGAATAAAGCTGCTTCTCCCTGAGCTGTTCTTGGTCAGTGCAAGAGGGGGGCTGGGAGGCTGCCAGCCTCCCAGCTGCCAGATGGAAGCTGGCAGAGACAGTGACATGAAGCGGGGCCAGGGGGTGCCCTCCCTGCCTCTCCACTTGGCTTCCAAGGCCAGGGGCACTGACTGAGCACATCCAACTTGTCCAAGGAGAGGGAGTCTTTGCAAAGACGGACAAGTGTTAGCTAGACCCCTGCCAGACAAGACTCTGCCTACCTGTGAGGGTCATGGTGTGGAGGTAGGGAGGCAGGGGTTCCAAGCACCCTGGGCCAGTACAATGTGGCACCAGCTCATTCACCATGACCACAAAGCCCAGAACAATGGCCACCGTGGCCTCGTGCCTGTGTGTGAAAGACTCAGGTCAGCTTGCAAGATGCAGAAGAAATACAGAGAAAACAAGGCTATTTGGGAAGTTTGGGATACGGGCCCCAAACACGACAAAACAGCAGTCTAAAAGTAAAGCACCGAGGTTTACTTTGGGAGGAGACTGTATCATAATTTGTCCAGCGTGCTCCTCTGGTTCAGGTTAGTGTGTGGAAGATGAGAGAAAAATAAAATAAAAAGAAAAACGGGAAAATAATTTTTCCCTCGGTGACTCCTTCGCTTCCCTTCTTTATGTGGACCTGAGTTTCTGCCTGCACTGTTTTCCTTCTTCCCAAAGAAAGAGTGATTAATTTTTCAGTTGTGAGAAGTTCCGTGGCTGAGGCCTGGTGCCCCGTCGGAGAGACTGCACGCGGATTTGCTCAGGGGTTGGCAGGTCGGGTCCTCCATGGGCCACGAGGGACTCGGGAACACTCGGGAATGGAATTGTGCAGCCAGGCCAGCAGGCTGGGCGCTTGGACCCTTAGGTCTGGGTGAGGAACTCACAGCTCAGCACGTGAGACTTTTTATTTAGAAAGATTTCAGAATTAGGAGAAAGTTTGTAAAGATAGATGGTGGGTCTTCTGTGTGACCTTCTGTGCATCCCCAGTTAATCAAGTCCTGATTTGAAGCTGTTGTGAAGGTTCTCTGTGGATGTGATAACAGTCCAGGTAGGTTTGCTTGAAGGAGGGGCAGGTATTCCGGGTGACCTGGGTGAGCTTCCTGCAACAGGTCCAAAGACCTGAGAGTAGAAATGAGCTTCCTTGAGTCGAAAGGAACTGCCTGGGGGTGCGTGGGGGGTCCTGGGGCCACAGCTCCAGCCCAGCCATCCCAGTAGGCCTTTCTCCCCCGGTCTTGTAGCCGCCAGAGTCTCACCCCAAACCTTGTGGCCATCTCCTGGCTCTGCTTCTCTGCCTGAGCCCTGCCAATGCACACACCTGTATCACTTGTGAGCTTTTGCCTGATTCATACCCACACATAAACACACCCCTATAAAATTAAAAGTTCAAGTTTGCCCAAGTTGGCAAATGCCCTTAGTCCCAAAACACCTCTAAGGGCACCACTTAACTTTCAGAGATCTCACCTCCTCTTCGATTTTGGACTTTTCTTTCTTGTTGTCTTGCCAAATCTTTGATGCTTTAAGAAATTAAGATTTTGAGTCAGTAGTTTTTGTTGTTTCTAATGGGAGGTTGGTCCCACCCCGTCCTGCCTTCTTCCTGGAAATGGAGTCCTTCACCGACCTTCTCAGACTTGGCTGAACTGCACACTTAGAAACTAAAATCCAACATGATTGTCTAAGCAAGTTAACATGTGGAAAAGCAGGTGTAAGGTTTTCAAGTCTTCTGTTCTTTAGGCAAAGAATCACTGCAAGTTTCCTTTAAATAACTGTAAAAATGGAATTGCATAAAACTACCAAAATTGAATTGATTAAAAAAAAATTCTAAAACTTTCTAAGAAATGTTTTGAAACATTTAATTTTCTAGTCACTACTAAATCATTTTAAAATTGCATTGCTTTATCCAGAAAATACTGCTCCAGCAAACCCGATCCCTAAGAATGCAAGATTAATGGCTCTGTGTAGGCCTGTTATTAACTTAAAAAAATTTTAGTGGAGTATAGTTGATTTACAATGCTGTGTTACTTTCAGCAAAGTGAATCAGTTATACATATACATATATCCACTCTTTTTTAGATTCTTTTCCCATATAGGTCACTACAAACTAATCACTAAAGGGAGGTCGCCTATAGCTTAAGGTATATACAACGGTCCATCTCCTGGAACCCTACATCCTAGGCCTGAACATTAAGCTAAAACACCCCCCCCCCCTTTTTTTTCTTTTTTTAAGCTCCCAGGATACCTCCTGACCAGACCGACAACTAGACCAGGAAATATTTGAAACAACTTATGGCCTTTTTTTCGGAGAAGGAAATGGCAACCCACTCCGGTATTCTTGCCTGGGAAATCCCACGGACAGGGGAGCCTAGCAGACTAGAGTCCATGGGGTCACAAAGAGTCAGACACGACTGAGCAACAAACACCCATGGCCTTTTTTAGGGGCTTCCCCAGTGACTCGGCAGGAAAAGAATCTGCCTGCAACAGAGGAGCTGCATGGGGTGCAGATTTGATCCCTGGTTGGGGAAGATTCCCCTGGAGGAGGAAGTGGCCACCCACTCCAGTGTTTCTTGCCTGGAGATGCTCATGGACAGAGGAGCCTGCCAGGCTATAGTCCTCAGGAACTGAGCACGCACACACGTGGTCTTTTTTATTTACCTCCTCACCTGCCCCTTTCTTTGTTCTATAGAAGAAACCAGCATACAGACCCAAAGTAGTTCTTAGGAACATTCGTCCACCCTCATCTCAGTCTGCTGACTTTCCTATTCCTTTCCATTCACTATTCCATCCCCAACCACTCGGATCTCAATTGATCGCCCTGTTGTACGGTAAGCAGTAGGGTCTGGACTCGGTATGTTACTAGTTGGAGTCCACATTCTGGTCCTTGGGCATGCTGAGTCCAATCCCCTTGGCTGGGTAGGGGTCCAGGCGGTGTATGGTGATGCTAGGCCGAGGATCTGTGGCAGAAAGGGTCATCCTACGCATGTGTGGGTTTCTTCCTCAAATCCCCACCACAGTGCTTAGGAAAGGTCACTCCCTTTCTCCCTCTGGCTGTGAGGATGGTGATGGGAAATGGGGACAACCTGGAGGGCGCAAGCGTGGGAAAGGGGGAAGCGGCAGGAAAATGAAGGTGCCACCGTGTCCTTTTCTACGTGCTTCCTCACTTTCCGCCAATCCGAGAGGCCCTCCCCGTGATTTGTAGATATTGAAATCCACCAGGAATTGGTGATTAGCACATCCTCACACTCACACGGTCAGAAAGGGGACAGGAACCAAGTGTGCATCTTCCCCATGGACGTGGAAGCAGGCTGGTGTGCAATGACAGGGTGTGGAAAGTGATGGATCAGCCCAGCAGGGACCAGAAGGGAGGGAGAGGGGAGGCTGGCGCCCCACAGGCATAGCCCCAGGGCCGGAGCTGGGGAGAGTGAGGCAGGCAGGTTGCTCTGCCAACCTGGGCACAGATTCCCTGAACACCATGGGGCTGCGTTATTGGTTAGCACCCAAAGGGTCTCCTGGTGCTTATGTTACCAAGGCTTTTACCTTTGCTTCTTAGTGAGATTCAGCCAAGCCTCAAAGATCTGCAGACCTAAATACATGACCAGCCACATGCAGGGGCGTCTCGGTGGTGATGGTTTAAGAAGGGAGAACTGAGTGCCAAGAATATGTCTATTAAGGATAAAATCACTGATGGGCATGCATAGCTGAAGGGGTTTGTAAAAACCAAGAAGTGATTGATGGGGGGAAAAAGCTCTTTCCGGGCTCAACTGTGGATCTTCTGGGTTCAAGGCTGACTTCCTAAGCACTGTGAATTCTCAGCATTTGGTCCAGCATCCCTTCATTAGCTGGTCTGGACAAATGCGAGCTTTGTCCTTTCTGGAATTTGAATTTCCCCTGGTGAGAACAGAATGGATAGAATAAAGGACTGTACTGTCAGCCAATGCTCTGCAGGCCACCGTCGGAGCAGCGTCTGGACTGCGTGGGAAAGAGCCTTTCTGTGCTGGGGAGCCTGGGGCCTGGCTAGACCCACAGCCTTTGGCCCAGCTGTGTCAGGACATGGGCCGTTGTGTCTCTGCTGCTTTGAGTGGGCTCCCTGTGTTGTCAGCTTTTAACAAATGCACAATGTGAGAGTCGTGATCAGGTTGTATTTGAGGCAAAATGAGAAATACAGCCCAGGAGACAGCAACTCAGCTCCGAGAAACTGCTCCAAAGAGGCAGGGGTCAGTATATATGTGATTTTGGTGAAGGAGGAGAACTTGCAATCAAGCACATATTTTTTGCCAAAGGTTTCTGTAATCACGAGGAGCAGTCATCAGCATGCAGGATTTTAATGCTTTTCTAGATATGAGGAGATACAAGAATTGGGCTCATGAAATCAGCCCCTGAATATATCTAACTATTTGGAGACGTGTTATGCCATTTCCCCCCTCAGAGCACAGAGTGCCTCATTTCTGCTCTCCACCCTGATTTCCTTGCAGTGAATGTGTGTTAAGTCTCTTCAGTCGTGTCCGACTCTTTGCAACCCCACGGGCTGTAGCCCATCAGGCTCCTCTGTCCATGGGATTCTCCAGGCAAGAGTACTGGAGTGGGTTGCCATGCCCTTCTCCAGGGGATCTTCCCAACCCAGTGACTGAACCCAGGTCTCTTAAGTCTTCTAAACTGGCAGATTCTTTACCACTAGTGCCACCTGGGACACTGATCTCCTTTCAGGCTATTGTTGAAGTTCAGCAGCTACAGCGACATGTGATTTAATCCTTGTAGAGGTAGATGGCAACGGCAAGTGCCAATTTGTAGTTGACAGAGTGCACTCGTTTGCCTGCCGGCTCTGCCCTTCTCTGCCGGTGGTCCAGAGGAGTGAGGCAGGGGCTCCTGCTCAAAAGGGAGTTTCCTTAGCTCCCTCACTTTGGGCCACAGCGACCTGCTTCCCACTTCCTCTTTCACTTCCTCCCCAAGGTCTGGAATAAAGAGTGGAATCTCTCCCCAGCACAGGAGGAACTCCGTCCTTCTCCATCCCCCTTTCACTTCCGCAGAGCTGAGCTCCCTGCAAAGGACTGACATGAGGCCCCACCCGACCCCCCTACCCTCCTCCTATTGTTGTTTACCAAGTGGGTGGGTGGAGGGGGTGGGCGGCTGTGTGGCTAGCAGAGCTGAGCTCCCTGCAAAGGACTGACATGAGGCCCCACCCGACCCCCCTACCCTCCTCCTATTGTTGTTTACCAAGTGGGTGGGTGGAGGGGGTGGGCGGCTGTGTGGGGTCTGCAACTCACCAGAAAGACCTCCTACAAGGTGCTGGGAAGTGGGGCTGGCACTGCTCTGACCTCTTGGCTGTTTCCCCTGCGCCTCTGGGGACAGACGAGGAGGGATGGTGTGAGTCCCTAATACTCACCATCTGCCAGGTGGACACGGGCTTGAATGTCACAAGGTGATAGACAACCTAGGTCAAAGGCTATCTGCCATGCAGGGCATGGGTCTGAGATGGGGAGCCATTCCTGGACTGGGTCCACCTGCTGACAACAGGACAGCGATTCTGGAAACAAACTGGGCAGAACAGGTGGTCTGGAGGCCAGGCAGACCATCCCTGTCTGGGGGCTGCAGAGCAGGGCTTCCCAAACTTGAACGTGCACCTGAAACGCCAGTTCTGACTCGTCTGTTCTCGGATGGACCTGAGACTCTGCATTTCTGTCCTGCTCCTGGGTGACATGGCGAACCTCGGGGCAGGGGGTGCAGACCCGGGGCTAAGCTGCAAGCACAGTCCTGGGGGTGTCCGGTCAGCTCTTGCCCTCCTTCCTTGCTTCCTGTCAGATGATTCGCTCCCACTGGGGGTAGAAGTGAGCAGGACCACATGGCTGCAGGTCAACACACGTGCCCAGCATTGAGCCCGTGTCCTCAAGAGCAGTCACCCAGCATGAAGCACATGGACATACATTTCATATCACGTAGTAAAAGCCATGGCTTTGATTACGTATGCCTCTGAGGGCTCCTGTCACTTTAACTCCAGTGACCCTGGTTCTCTCTCAGAGACGCTCTCAGGATAAAACCTTTGCAGAGCAGCCTGGGAAACTCGGGCTGACAGACGCTGCTGAAGCCGTCTTAATGATTCAGCTGCTTAGTCAAATCTAAGATTTTAGGTCTCTGTGCTAGATGCTTGCACCTTTAATGTTTTATTTTGGGGGATGCTGCTGAGTGTCTGAACTGGATTTCTCTGGGGCGCCCACTTTTGTGGCTCCTGGGGGAAGTCAGAGTTCCAGTCTCAGTACATGACCCTCCTCCCACCCCCTGGACCGGGGAGCATGGTGCCCATCAGATGCTGCCATTCTGGATTTTAATCTGAGGATGGGTACAGGTGGCTCAGTGGTGAAGAATCCAATGCAGGAGACACAGGTTCAATCCCTAGGTTGGGAAAACTGGAGGAGGAAATGGCAACTCACACCAGTATTCTTGCCTGGAGAATCCCATGGACAGAGGAGCCTGGCGGGCTTGCAGTCCATAGCGTCACACAGAGTGGGACACGACCGAGCGACTTAGCACACACACGTCCAGAGAGACCGGAACCTTAATGAGGAAGTGTCCCTGTCCCCTGTGGCAGTGCTGGTGGGCTGCACACTGCCCTTCAGGCCACGATGCTGAGGGCCACGTCCATCGCTGAGCAAGGGCAGGAGCTGCAGCCATGACCAGGGTGACCGTGACGGTGACCAGGCCACCCGACACCCCGCAGTCCGTGCTGGTTTCCAAGCCGGGCTCTGCAGCCACCCCCAGCCCCACCTCCACCTCTGTGAACCATCTCATTTCCTCTCAGATGGGCTTTTCTCTCTGGAGTCATTGGACTTGGTTTCAGTTCCTTGCACTGCACTGTGCTCCTTTTCTTCAGAGAACTGATATAAAAGACTCACTAATTTCCTCACTTTTTCCACCACTAGCTGCTGATTCTGGATCTTCTGGGATTTCCTACACTTTTCAATTAAAAGGCAGTGTAGCCATGTTAAGCTAAATTAGAACACAGCTAACGTGTCATTGGTTGTAGTTTCTGGAGCACGATTTGTAAGCATGTATTAAGTAATTTAACAAGTATCTTCTCTGGAACTGCCCAGGAGGTCCAGCGGTTAAGACTTCAACTTCCAATGTAGGAGATGTGGGTTCAATCCCTGGTTGGGGAACTAAGATCCCACATGCCTCGAGGCCAAAAAAAAAGGTAAAACAAAAGCAATACAGGGCTTCCCTGGTGGCTCAGATGGTGAAGAATCTGCCCATAAGGCAGGAGATCTGGGTTCAATTCCTGGGTCAGGAAGATCCCTTGGAAAGAAATGGCAACCCACTCCAGTATTCTTGCCTGGGGAATCCCATGGACGGAGGAGGAACCTGACGGGCTACAGTCCATGGGGTTGCAGAGAGTCGGACACGACTGAGCGACTAACACTGCTTGTAACAAATTCAATAAAGACTTTATAAATAGTCCACATCAAAACAATCTTTTAAAAATTAAGTGTCTCCTCCAGCTACTAAGTGTTGACGTGCTGGCAGTGTGCGATGGGCAGGGCATTGCTCCGTCTAGCTGAGATCCAGATGCACTGAGTCCAGGACGGTGTCATGGAGGGACTGCACCAACATCCTTGAGGTGTGGTCCCAGCGTCCTTTCACTCCTTGGGCTGCTATCTAACACCGACTAAGAGAAGATAAAGCTCCCCAGGCTAGCCACTGGGTGTTCAGAATTCCACTGGTCAGCAGTGGTGAGCACATGACTTCGGACTGCTATGGTATTCTCTAAGGTGTGATCAGCCACCCTCCAGTGAAGCTTAATTAGCAATGCCATCCTCCAAGAGCTCCATGGAAATGTCCAGGGATATCAGCGCCAGCAAATGAAAGGGAGTGTAGGAAATCATCGTGTATCTTCTATTTCCAGCCGCTCACCTTGGCACAAGGGTGGAAGTGACAGTATGAGCAGCCTGGCTGCAACGCCAAGGTCAGGTGGAAGGCCCCCCTTCTCCTTGCTCCCTCTGGGGCCTCTGAGAAGGGGAAATGTAACCTGTTCTCTTGAGCTTTCAGGCATGGAATCCAAGACAAACCACCTTGAATCCGAACTGTTGAATCACAAATGTCAGGTTATTCTTCCAAGCATGAAGGTGGACAGCTAACTTCCACTAATAGGACTTACTCAAGTGAAAATAAAGATTAAGAGGCTAATGTATTGAAAGCCAGAATCCATCACTGAGTACCTCCGTTCCTGGATGAGGGTGCTGAAGGAAATGCCAGTTAGGCGCCAAGTGAAAGTCACATGAACACACGCACTCACACACACAGATGAGAGCTGGGACTTCTTGGCACAGGGTGAGCCCCCATCCAGGAGGTGTGCCACCTTACGTGGCCTTTTCCCTGCGGCCTGTCCGCTTTACTTCCCTGGCACCTGGCTTCCCATCTGGTAGCCACCTTCTCATCTGGCTGCATGGTGAATTTGAGGCTTGGGCAAACCTGGCACCTTCCGTTAGCTCCAGCAGAAACTTGACAAGATAGAGGCTTAGAAAAATTACAGAAGCCTTGAGATTTGCCCCGGACAAAAGCTGGGTTTCACACAGTGTCTGTACTTTAGGGCTTGCTCTAGCCGGCTGCCTCTAATTTCTAACCCAAACCTTGAACTTGACCCTTCCTGCTCCCTACTTGGACACCAGGGGTGGCTCAGCCCCTCCTAACTCAGGTGAGTGAGGAAAACAGCTCCAGGGGTAGAAGCAGAGACAGAAGGTCAAAAACTCAGGCCTTCAGATTCACCGGGACATGGGAGTGTGTCAGATATTGATCCCATGGGAAGGTGAGCCCAGCAGTCCTGGCCCACTCGCCTCTTCTTTCATTCCAGCAAGCTGCTGTTGCCAGGGGGACCACTCCAGAAACCATGGCAACAGGGGTTCTAGAGGAAGGAGTGCAGGTGAGGCCTGGGACCTGGGACCTGGGACCTGGGACCTGGGACCTGCCTTTGGTCAGTGACCATCTGGATCCTGGATGCCATGAGTGACTTTACACTCATCACAGCCTGCTGTTGTCTCTCTCTTTGGTCTCAGGGCAAAAGTAACTTTATGTTCTGGGTTTCATTTCTCTGAACTCACCTTGCTTCCCTTTTACTTCTCTTTCCTGGATGCTCAGCTCNTCCTCTCAGATGGGCTTTTCTCTCTGGAGTCATTGGACTTGGTTTCAGTTCCTTGCACTGCACTGTGCTCCTTTTCTTCAGAGAACTGATATAAAAGACTCACTAATTTCCTCACTTTTCCCACCACTAGCTGCTGATTCTGGATCTTCTGGGATTTCCTACACTTTTCAATTAAAAGGCAGTGTAGCCATGTTAAGCTAAATTAGAACACAGCTAACGTGTCATTGGTTGTAGTTTCTGGAGCACGATTTGTAAGCATGTATTAAGTAATTTAACAAGTATCTTCTCTGGAACTGCCCAGGAGGTCCAGCGGTTAAGACTTCAACTTCCAATGTAGGAGATGTGGGTTCAATCCCTGGTTGGGGAACTAAGATCCCACATGCCTCGAGGCCAAAAAAAAAGGTAAAACAAAAGCAATACAGGGCTTCCCTGGTGGCTCAGATGGTGAAGAATCTGCCCATAAGGCAGGAGATCTGGGTTCAATTCCTGGGTCAGGAAGATCCCTTGGAAAGAAATGGCAACCCACTCCAGTATTCTTGCCTGGGGAATCCCATGGACGGAGGAGGAACCTGACGGGCTACAGTCCATGGGGTTGCAGAGAGTCGGACACGACTGAGCGACTAACACTGCTTGTAACAAATTCAATAAAGACTTTATAAATAGTCCACATCAAAACAATCTTTTAAAAATTAAGTGTCTCCTCCAGCTACTAAGTGTTGACGTGCTGGCAGTGTGCGATGGGCAGGGCATTGCTCCGTCTAGCTGAGATCCAGATGCACTGAGTCCAGGACGGTGTCATGGAGGGACTGCACCAACATCCTTGAGGTGTGGTCCCAGCGTCCTTTCACTCCTTGGGCTGCTATCTAACACCGACTAAGAGAAGATAAAGCTCCCCAGGCTAGCCACTGGGTGTTCAGAATTCCACTGGTCAGCAGTGGTGAGCACATGACTTCGGACTGCTATGGTATTCTCTAAGGTGTGATCAGCCACCCTCCAGTGAAGCTTAATTAGCAATGCCATCCTCCAAGAGCTCCATGGAAATGTCCAGGGATATCAGCGCCAGCAAATGAAAGGGAGTGTAGGAAATCATCGTGTATCTTCTATTTCCAGCCGCTCACCTTGGCACAAGGGTGGAAGTGACAGTATGAGCAGCCTGGCTGCAACGCCAAGGTCAGGTGGAAGGCCCCCCTTCTCCTTGCTCCCTCTGGGGCCTCTGAGAAGGGGAAATGTAACCTGTTCTCTTGAGCTTTCAGGCGTGGAATCCAAGACAAACCACCTTGAATCCGAACTGTTGAATCACAAATGTCAGGTTATTCTTCCAAGCATGAAGGTGGACAGCTAACTTCCACTAATAGGACTTACTCAAGTGAAAATAAAGATTAAGAGGCTAATGTATTGAAAGCCAGAATCCATCACTGAGTACCTCCGTTCCTGGATGAGGGTGCTGAAGGAAATGCCAGTTAGGCGCCAAGTGAAAGTCACATGAACACACGCACTCACACACACAGATGAGAGCTGGGACTTCTTGGCACAGGGTGAGCCCCCATCCAGGAGGTGTGCCACCTTACGTGGCCTTTTCCCTGCGGCCTGTCCGCTTTACTTCCCTGGCACCTGGCTTCCCATCTGGTAGCCACCTTCTCATCTGGCTGCATGGTGAATTTGAGGCTTGGGCAAACCTGGCACCTTCCGTTAGCTCCAGCAGAAACTTGACAAGATAGAGGCTTAGAAAAATTACAGAAGCCTTGAGATTTGCCCCGGACAAAAGCTGGGTTTCACACAGTGTCTGTACTTTAGGGCTTGCTCTAGCCGGCTGCCTCTAATTTCTAACCCAAACCTTGAACTTGACCCTTCCTGCTCCCTACTTGGACACCAGGGGTGGCTCAGCCCCTCCTAACTCAGGTGAGTGAGGAAAACAGCTCCAGGGGTAGAAGCAGAGACAGAAGGTCAAAAACTCAGGCCTTCAGATTCACCGGGACATGGGAGTGTGTCAGATATTGATCCCATGGGAAGGTGAGCCCAGCAGTCCTGGCCCACTCGCCTCTTCTTTCATTCCAGCAAGCTGCTGTTGCCAGGGGGACCACTCCAGAAACCATGGCAACAGGGGTTCTAGAGGAAGGAGTGCAGGTGAGGCCTGGGACCTGGGACCTGGGACCTGGGACCTGGGACCTGCCTTTGGTCAGTGACCATCTGGATCCTGGATGCCATGAGTGACTTTACACTCATCACAGCCTGCTGTTGTCTCTCTCTTTGGTCTCAGGGCAAAAGTAACTTTATGTTCTGGGTTTCATTTCTCTGAACTCACCTTGCTTCCCTTTTACTTCTCTTTCCTGGATGCTCAGCTCATCTAAGGAGGAGAGATAGCAGGGCTGTTAAGGGGGGCAGGGCAGCAAAGCTGGGGGTTACACAGACGACGAGGACCAGAGGAGTCGGAACTCAGTCCCAGGAGGTGAGCGGGACCTGGGCTTCCTCTCCTGAAATGAGCAAGCCGTGAGATGCTTAGGGAATAAGGTACTATCTTCAGGTGGGCCGAGTCTTTGAATTCAAGGAGAAGGTCACAGGCAGGGGAAGCTGTGAGGGTTTTCGAAGCCCCTGCCCACGTGGTCAGTGATGCAGCTGCAGGTTAAGGGGACAGGGACCTGTGGTGTCAACATCAGTCCAGGAGGTCATTCTTCTTGCCTTTGGGATGCTGTCCAGCCTCGTAGCCACACTCCCTCCCCAGGCCTCACCTGGAACCTTGTGTCAATGCTCAGGATACTGGGTCCCCAGCCCCACATGTGACATTTCTGAGTGGAACCCAGGACACCCTCTGTGGCAGGGCAGTGCCCCAGCACCCCACCAGGCTGATTCGTCCCTATCCCCTACAAATTCATCTCCAGACAGATGTTCTTGGCTGAAGGCCTGGGCAACTGGCCCCCTGCTCCTGGTCAGTGACCATCTGGATCCTATATGCCATGCCTCCAGAGGGACAGTGCTGTGGTACCACTTAAGCTCCAGGGACCCTGGGGTCCCCTCGAGGCTGGAGCGCACCTGAAACCCACCTCTGTTCACAGAGCCCTCCAGGCTCTGTGAATTTTCCCCTGGGAATCCCCTTTCAGGAAACCAGCGTCCTGGGATCCCATCTCAGTTTCACCTCTAGAGACCCAGATCCAAGAGCACAGCACTCCGCGATTCTTCCCTAGGAGGGCAGATAGCGCAGGCCTCAGTGAAGACAGGGTACAGCCAGATTCCACAATCAACAGATTTACCAAGCGCACGTGAGGCTGAGAGCTCTGTCCCAGCTGCTGTCTGTCAAATGCCAGGAATAAATGAAGAAAGTACGTGTTGGAACTCTACTTACATTGGAAAGGGGCAACCGTGCTAAACCCACGCATTCTTGTTTAGCCTTAGTTACGGCACACCTGCTGACACTGCATCGTGTAAAGCAAGTGGCAGGGCCCAGCCCGCAGTGAAGTGCTGGAGAGTGACAGGCCGCCACGGAGTGGCCGGGGTCGGGGAGTGGGGGAGCTGTGGTGCTGAATACTCTTGAACAACTGTCACAGTAGCGTTGCTTCCTCCCTCCTGAGGTGCTGGCAGAATTAGATGGGCAGGATCTGTAAAGTGCTTAGACCTGTACCTGGCCTTTCTCTTTTACTCTCGCTCCTCTCTTTCTTTCCTTCCTACCTTCTGTTTCTCCTCTCCTTCTTCCTTTGCCTATCTATTTAGCTATCTCTAATATTTCCATTTTTTCCTTCATCTATCTACAACCACTAAAAAAAAAGGAAGACCTGCAAAAGTCTCTTAAGTATCTTTAACGTGTCTCCCTCACCTCACTGCCATAGCTATAAGGAAACCTCTGGGTTTCTCATGGCTGAATTATCTTTGAATTACCGTTCTGCTCCAACCAGATTCCATGCTTCCTGTCCTTTTCCCTCCAACCCACTGCAGCAAAGCAGATGGTGGTTCTCCGCTTAGAGCTCTCGCTGGCCCCTAACTGGCCTCCAGTTAGTAGATGACATGACACGTAACTCTGTGGCCTTTCCCCGATGCTTCCTGCAGGCCATGGGCTCTGGCCTGGCCTCTGGGGAGAGAGTCTGGGCTGCACTCCACCTGGAGTCGTGTTGCCATCCTGCGTGTACCTGTCCTGGGTCTCTTTTTGCCCCTTTGGGAGGCAGACTTCCTGTGGTTTCGCTTGATAGGTTCTGAATATAGTGGTGCTTTGGAAAGAGATTGGGAGCTAGAGGGAGGAAACTGCTGGGCCATGACAGAGACTGGACTCGGAAGGGAAGAACTGAGGCCAGGTGCAGCGTGACCATCACAGGCACCAGAAGGAAGCTCACAGCCTGTGGGCCGAGGGGGCTCACCTTCTTTGGATGCGGTGTGGGTGGGGGAGTGGGCCTTTGCTCCAGGGGACACTCAGGGCAGCCTGAGTGCCCGGCCAGTTCCCTGCTGCTGCGTACGGAGCCACCCCACAGTTTAGTGGCCTAAAACAACACAAGGCATCTTTTCTGCATCTGCGGTTGTGGAGCAGTCCCTCTGCCACCCCCCCGGGTCCACTGGTGTGACCGCTGAGCCGGGGGGTAGAGTGGAGGGTGGGCCTGGCAGCAATAGCTGGGCCTGTCTTTCCACGAATTCTCTCATCCTCAAGGAGGACGGACCATTCGTCTCCACATCAGGAAGCATCCTCAGAGCACAAGCTCCAGTGGGCAGGCCTGGCTCCAGCCCCGGGAGCACATGTTCCCTGACGTCGCATTGTTGAAGCAGGTCACGTGGCCCAGCCCGGTCAGGGTGGGCGGTGCTCCAAGGGTGTGGGCACCCCCAGGCCTGATGCCTTGGGGACCATTCAGGTGGCAGGTGACAACAACCTGCCACCCTACATGGAATCCAGAGTCCTGAACCCTGAGCCTCCGGTTGCCATTTTAAACACTGTTATTTGGATGAAATTAATGGCACCCCACTCCAATACTCTTGCCTGGAAAATCCCATGGACAGAGAAGCCTGGTAAGCTGCAGTCCATGGGGTAGCTAAGAGGCAGACATGACTTCACTTTCCCTTTTCACTTTCATGCACTGGAGAAGGAAATGGCAACCCACCCCAGTGCTCTTGCCTGGAGAATCCCAGGGACGGGGGAGCCTGGTGGGCGGCCGTCTATGGGGTCGCACAGAGTGGGACACGACTGAGTGACTTAGCAGCAGCAGCAGCAGGATTCCCCCGGTAGGTACGGGGCCCTTGACCACAGAGTCAGGGTGCAGAGGAANTGCTCTTGCCTGGAGAATCCCAGGGACGGGGGAGCCTGGTGGGCGGCCGTCTATGGGGTCGCACAGAGTGGGACACGACTGAGTGACTTAGCAGCAGCAGCAGCAGGATTCCCCCGGTAGGTACGGGGCCCTTGACCACAGAGTCAGGGTGCAGAGGAAGGAAGTGGAAGCCAGGAGTCAGGGGGCCTAAGTGCAGCCTGTATCCACCTTCCCTCATCACACGATCTGGTCAAACCGCTCCAGCCCCAGTGGATTGGAAAGGAGACAGACAAGCAGAGTTGGGGTGAGCCGGCTGGGGACCTCACCAGCCCTGTGTCTCCCCTGGCTACACGCCTGAAAACAGACTCTACCTTCTTCAAGTCTTCTGTGTTTTCTTGCCTAAAAAAATAATCGTTTGGACTTCCCTGGTGGTCCAGTGGCTAAGACTCTGCCCTCCCAATGCAGGGGGCCCAGGTTCGATCTCTGGTCAGGGGACTAGATCCCACATGCCATGACTAAAGATCCCACATGCAGCAGCTAAGACTCAGTGCACTGAAATAAATAAATAAATATCGAAAAAAAATCATTCAGTGCCTGCCTGCCCTTGGCCTTTATTTCTCGGTATTTAGTTTTAGGTTTAAGGCGTTTCAGCGTAAGAGCTGGGGTTCCCCTCTTTACCTGGCTGATGTGCTGTCACAAAGCAATGTTGAGGCTTGCCTTGTTTTGGAGGGAGTAGTCCCTGGCAGTCACTTGCTGTGCTTTGCACACACTCTTAGGATCACTTTATCCAGGATCCAAGAAGATAAGGGCATCAGTCAGGAAGCATTTAAAGCTCTGTTTCCAGCCTTTAATGCAACCATCCTGATTACTTATTGTGGAGTGTGAGTTGTTATGGGGGCCACGGAAAGAAAAGCCCATAGATGACGCAATGTAGAATGTGGGCTGAATCATGTATTAGTGTTTTGCACACCAAGAGCCTCACATCTCAGGGTTTCCATCATGGCTCAGTGGTAAAGAATCCACCTACAATGCAGGAGACCTGGATTCGACCCCTGGGTTGGAAAGATCCCCTGGAGGAGGGCACGACAACCCACTCCGGTACTCTTGCCTAGAGAATCCCATGGGCAGAGAAGCCTGGTGGGCTACAGTTCACGGGGTCACAAAAAACTGGACAGGACTGAAGCGACTTAGCATGTACACAACCTCACAGCTCAGGGATTTACAGCCATACGCTTCCTTGCAGGGTCTCGCATTCGCAGCCTGCGGGGCTCGTGTTTTCATGGTGTGGCCGAGTGCAGGGGGCAGGAGCTGTTGGGTTCAGCCTCTTCTCATTGGGGCTTTGAGTCAGGCAGGAGGACCAGTCACATCACACATGCACCTGTCTCAGCCACTCACATCCAGTTGGTCCAAAGGCAATGGCGTGGGGCTTATGCCTTCTGCATTGTCTAGAGGGAGGGGCTTACTCTGGGCAGAGGGCGTGGATGTGTATTTCAGCCAGGGAGGCAACTGTGCATTAATCCTATTCACCCCCACTGCATCCTGGAGAAAGCCTTTCCCTAGAATGGGTGTGTCAGTGCACGCATGTTCCCAAGAAGTTATGACCTCACAGAGGCTGAACATCTATTAATATTAACAGGCTGTTTTCCTCCTCACGCCCCTCTCTGCCTGACCCCAGCGGGTCTGGGAAGTCACAGCTCCTGAATGGGCCCCTCCGAGGTGGCAACTTCTCTTCTCAGGGCCCCAGCTTCCTTCTCTCGAAAATGGCAAGATTAAAGGGCATGGTCTAGGAAAGTCCCGGCAACCCTCAATTTTGTGATTCATTAATTACCAAGTTCTTCACCTGGCTTCCCGCTCTGCCCCCAACTGACCCTGGGCCATGAAGCCCTGTGCTCTCGAAATCAGCCACATCCTGGGGGAGTGTGGATGTGAATCTTGTGGCAAAAACCCAGGAGGACACAGAAGAACAGAGATGGGAAACAGCAAGCCCTCTCCATCCCCTGGCAGAGGGAGGTGCGGGATGGGGTGAGGCAGAAGCCGGGGACCCTCCCCTTCTCAGTCCCCTGCCCTAGACCTTCTCTACTGTCACAGCCTCGCTCCCCTCCAGCCCCACCACCGGCTCCAAGGAGACCATCATGGGTTTGGAAGCTGGTGGGACTTATCCCTCATCCTTAGCTGGTTTCAACCTTCTTCAGGCGGTGGTTTAGGAGCTGTGCATTTACCAAGGCCTTGGTTACAGGAACCATGGCATGGAGGGAGTCTGGGGGGCACGCAGGGCTTCATGGAGGGCGGTCAGGGAGGGTGGCCCTTCAGGGCTCAGAGAGAGGGAGGTTGCCTGGGGGCCACGCAGGAGGGGTGAGGCAACCCCACCCACAGTGACCAGGATGGTCTGCTGAGATGCCAGAAAGAGGACCCTCCTTCTCGAGGAGCATCTCAGCACAGGCTCAGGGCCTCGGCCACCTTCCCTGTGAGTCCCGCTGACCCTGACCCGTGAGCTGGCAGAGTCTGAGGTTCAGAACACATCCGCCCCTGGACCACAGTGACCACTAGAGGGGGGCCTTCACCCGCCGGTGATTCATCCTTCCCCTTCTGCTTCTTATTCCAGCGTTACCAAGTGCAGAACACTCTGAGGGTGTCTCCAGGGTGACCGAGGGTCCGACCTGGGGAAGAGCTTTGCAAGCTGATTCCCTCCCTGCCGCCCCGACCCCCCAACATTGCTGCCTTGGCTTCTGGAGACCCGCCTCCTGGGTTCTGCGCTCGCTGAGCCACCAGGATAGGGAAAGATTGGTGGATTGTACTTAGCAAAGCAATTGCCAGTAGGGGGCAGCAGGCCCCCATCATCCTGCTCTGTGGCCCACGCAGACATCTGCAGGGCAACCACCCAGGACTGACCAGGGGTCCAGGGACCTCATGGGAGCAGGCCATGGTAAGTAAGTTGTCCTTCAAGTCTGGGTCCACGTGGTCCACCAGCCAGAGGTATGCATCCTCTCTCTAGCCCTCCAGCCCTTCTGAGTCACTAGGGCGTTCCCCATCCTCGTGGGTCATTTCTACTTGTACATGTATTTCTGCCTCATCTGGCCATGGGGTCCTGGAGAGCAGGCATTGAGTCTCCTTCCCTATGCAATTTGAATCTCAGAGGCCACTGAAATCATCACAAACAGAAAATAGCTGCTACTCTTACCACCACCACCCACCAATGGTGATCATGATGTTCAGCAATTCCCTTTAGCCTCACAATAGCCATTCAGTAGGTAGTGGGACTCTCTCCACCTTATGGATGAGGAAACCAAGGCACAGAGAGGTTAGAAGAGTATCTCAGGGTCACGCAGCTTGTGAATGGCAGAACCGGGATTTTTAGCCCATGGGTTCTGGATCCAAGGGGCTTCCCTTGTGGCTCAGCTGGTAAAGAATCCACCTGCAATGTGGGAGACCTGGGTTAGATCCCTGGGTTGGGAAGAGGCCCTGGAGAAGGGAAAGTCTACCCACCTCAGTGTTCTGGCCTGGAGAAGTCCATGGACGGTATAGTCCATGCGGTTGCAAAGAGTCGGACACGACTGGGTAACTGTCACTTTCCTGAATCCGAGTCCATGCTCGTGCTCTGAAGGGAGCTGCCTGCAGTCTCGAAGTCCTTTGGGTGTTTGACAGATTCTGGGCTTCCCACAGCCCACTAGTGGTAAAGAACCCTCCTGCCACTGCAGAGGACATAAGAGACACGGGTTCA
The DNA here is from genome assembly GCA_006410675.1 of Oreotragus oreotragus. Lineage (NCBI taxonomy): Eukaryota > Metazoa > Chordata > Mammalia > Artiodactyla > Bovidae > Oreotragus > Oreotragus oreotragus. The sequence continues at coordinate 393,704 of SJYX01007465.1, forward strand.
ATCCCTGGGTCAAGAAGATCCCCTGGAGGAGGGCGTGGCAACCCACTCCAGTATTCTTGCTTGGAGAATCCCATGGACAGAGGAGGCTGGCGGGCTACAGTTCATAGGGTCGCAAAGAGTCAGACAGGACTGAGCGACTGCGCTCACAGGCACACATGGGCCATAGCTAAGCTGCTTCCAGCTGCAGCTCAGTGGGTGGTCCCCTTTGCAACTCCAGGCTGATAGACCCTCCCATGAATGTGTCTGGGCCCAGACCCTCCTTCTGCTGGGCGCTCCCTTACCCTTAAGCTGCCTCACTGATGTCTCCCCACCTTTGGTGATTCAGCAGTCTTCCTTTTTTCATGAAGGCGACCATCCAGGTTGGACTGCCAAGAAGCAGATGAGTAACTGTAGGTGCTTTCTGGTGGGGGGACAACTTCAGGAAAGACTGAGGTCAGGAGGAGAAGGGGGTGACAGAGGATGAGATGGTTAGATGGCATCACAGACGCAATGAACATGAATTTGAGTAAACCCCAGAAGATAGTAAAGGACAGGGAGGCCTGGTGTGCTGCAGTCCATGGGGTCATGGGTGCTGCTAAGTCACTTCAGTCGTGTCCAACTCTGTGCAACCCCATAGACGGCAGCCCACCAGGCTCCCCCGTCCCTTGGATTCTCCAGGCAAGAACACTGGAGTGGGTTGAGGTCATGGGTAGTCAGACACAATTTAGCAACTGAACAACAACCGCAGGAAACATTTTTTGGGTGGGTGGGGAAGCGTCAGGAAAGAGAAGAGAGTGTGGACTGTCAGGAATTTCTGGGAGATGGTGCTGAGGGGTCCCTCTGGGGTGTTAGTCTCCAGGTAATCTTCTGGACACCAGCAGAGGCGAAGTATAGAGAAGGCTGGCAGCTGGGAGGTACGCAGGAGGCGCTAAGGCAGGAAGACCAAGGGTGAGTGGGCAGCGTCTGCCACCGCTGCATGGCACCCGTCCTTCCCCTACCTTCTGCATGGGTTTAGTGCCCCCCGCCTGCTCGCCAGTGCCCATCTTATCTCTGATTTCCATTCGCTCACCCAGCACCCATCTTCCATCAGGGCCAAAGGCTCGCTGAGGGCTGAAGGCTCTTCTCCTTGATTAATATCTCCACCACCCGATCATGTATCTAGTGCAGACCTGTTATGACAGGCATGAAACATCCAGAAACTCGGAAACTGTAATTTATGGAGGAATGTGCTTGAATAATTAAAAGAGAGAAGTGCTTTATAGAAGCTGCAGGAACAAAAAGCAAAATTGCTTTGTGCAATTTAGAAAATCACCCAGAAAAATTAAAATGCATAACAGGGAAGTGGAGGCGAAAGAAAAGGTAATGAGCAGACTGAAGGCCCAGAAGGAAAATAAGGTAAAAAATGAAAATGAATCACAGGTGGTGGGACACTTGTTCTCTTTCTGGATAAACAAGAATTCAGGCCAGAGCTCACTGCAGCAAAAGGCGGGCCCCCCAGCTCATCGCCGGGTGGTGCTTGGACAGGCGGCCCTGTGGTCCTCCCGGTGAGCCTGGCTGAGTTGGAGGGAAAGTGTGAGTGGTCATCTGGGTGCTCTGTCCACATTGTCCTTGACCGTCACACAGATGGGGTAGCATGCTTTTCTTTCTATTTAAGGAAATTTTAGAATCCTGAATAGCGTCAGACCCCAAGCATGAGGTTTTGATGTCAATGTTGACTGGGGATGGGGGATCGATGATCAGGGCAAAGTGACTTTGAGGCCCTGCCCTGCCTTGTGCTGCCTGCGAGGCTGGGGATACCACCAGGGACATTTAGGTGGGCATCCCACTGGCCATTAGGGCTGCCCTCTGGATGCTCCTGCATCTTCCCACGAGAACCAGAGGGCATCATGCTGCCCCTTCTTGTGCACCAGGCAGTCATGAGACTGGCTTTGGCCAACAGAGCAGAAGAGATGACGTGTGTCATCTGTCGACACTTCGGGGGGTGGTGCCCGAGGCCTCTCCGTCTGGGACCCGGGGTGAGCACAGCCTGGGGCAGAGCCCCCTTCTGGCTCTCGGTGCCTCTTGGAACAAGCAGGACACATAGCTGTGTGCCTTGTTACTGTCTTGTAGATGAGGTTCATTTTTTTTTTTTGCAGCAGCAGCAGCAGACCACAGGCTATCCTGACCACCGCAGCACTCAGAGGAGCAAGAAACTCCCGACTGGCACTGGGCAAGGTGCACACAGGCCCCAGGGGCTGTTCCCTCTGTTTTGAAAACTGTATTAACCGAGACACAGGGAGGAAGAAGAAGAAAGCGAAGAAGAAGAAACAGAGGCATGGGATCCTTGCAACCCCTTCCCTGAAATGTCCTCCTGTTTTGCCCGTTATAAGGAGAGGATGGGGCACTCCCTTTCATTAGGAAAGGACTGCTTATGCTAAGTTACATGATGTAAAGTGCCAGGTCAATTTAGCTGTAGAGTAAAAAGCATTGAAGAGCCTGCCTGTTTTGTTGTATTTGGATGACATGGCCACTGAAAACCTGCAGGAGCCCCTTTCTAAAGGATCTTTTAGGCTACAAAGGAAATAAAAATTTCTTATAGTACCTTGAAATGTCAACCGTCTGCCTGTAATGGTTGCGATGGCCATGTGCGTCTGATTTAGAGATGTTCCATACCATGTGCAAGAACTGTCTGCCTTGTGATGGTGAGTCAGGGAAGGAAGTCCATAGCAAAGATAGAGGGTCTTACGGAGGACCACCCCAACTCTGCCCACACTCATCAGCAGGACTGCCGGGAAGAGATATCTGCTTCAGCTCTAAGGGTTTGTTGCACAAACCCGGGTGATGACACCTCTGTAAAACCCAGCAGTATGTTTCACAGGTGGAGTCTCCTGCAGGGAGAGGGGACTTCGGCCCCACGTACTGGCCCCAGCAGCCTGGCTACACTCACACGGTTCCATGGGTTCTTGGGTGGCCAGTGCTCTTCTGAGGATGAACCCCACCCCCTTCATTACGCGAGAAATTTTGATGAATTTTGATGTTCCCATGGTGATGACACTCGGGGAAGTGGCTGGTGGCGCTGAGCAGGAAGGGAGGTCTTGGAGTCTGATCATCCGTCACTGCCCCTCTTCTTGCTCACCGCTCTCAACTCATCTTTAAACTATTTGCTTCTCTGCTTAAACTTTGTGGGCCGCCACCGCCTATGACCTCAATTATGTGGCTCTTGGGCCCGCTGTCACCACGCACTGCCCACCTGCCCACCTCCAGCCTGCCACTTCCCCCAAAGGAAGGTTCCAAGACGCAGTTCTCCTTGCCTTCTTTCTGGTCCTGCTCCCTTTCCCCATCACCTCCCCTGGCCTGTCATCACAACACAGATAGAATCATGTGCAAGCAGGTGGTCCCCCCAGGGCTGGCATGGGGCCTTGTGATGGTTACTGTCTCTTCAGCCTCCCCTGAGCCAAGCCTGGAACACTGCATGTTGGATTTCTCTGAACAGGGTATGAACTGACTGCCAAGACCGTGGACAAAAACAAGACTGTGTTCAGTGTTTATTTTGTATCAATACTGCTACTGCTGCTAAGTCACTTCAGTCGTGTCCGACTCTGTGTGACCCCATAGACGGCAGCCCACCAGGCTCCCCCATCCCTGGGATTCTCCAGGCAAGAATACTGGAGTGGGTTGCCATTCCCTTCTCCAATGCATGAAAGAGAAAAGTGAAAGTGAAGTCGCTCAGTCTGTCCGACTGTTAGCGACCCCATGGACTGCAGCCCACCATGCTACTCTGTCCATTGGATTTTCCAGGCAAGAGTACTGGGGTGGGGTGCCATTACTACATTGCTTTAATCCTGTAGTATACTTTAATACAATGTATAACAGGCAAATACTAAATGTTCTTAGACATTTCTGTTTATTCTTTCAAATGACACTTAGCAGCTTAAAAATGACTGAAAAATACATTCATCAAATGGAACCCAAATCTATAGATTAATTTGAAACAAATTGGTGGGAGGGGCAAATTCGTGTTTTAGACACAAACCCCATTCCCACCAGAGACGCTCAGAGGGCTCAAAGAAATCTTGCGTGCACCAGGGCCCAGGGACCCCACAGAGACTGAGACAGAACTCTGAGCATCTTCTGTGGAGGTCTGGGTCAGCAGTGGGCTGCCGCAGGGGCAGGGGCTCTGGGTGCAGCCGACCTGGGTGTGGCATTAACCCTCGTGGAGGAGGTCACCTTAACCCCACCAAAGAGCTGCCAGACCTTACACAGGACTGGGAAACAGAACCTTGTGTGCACCAGGACCCAGGAGAAAAGAGCGGTGACCCCGCAAGAGGCTGATCCAGACTTGCCTATGAGTGTCCAGGAGTCTCCAGCGGAGGCGTGGGTCAGTGGTGGCCTGCTGCAAGGTTGGGGGCACTGAGTGTAGCAGTACATGCATGGGATCTTTTGAAGAAGGTCACCATTATCTTCATTACCTCCACCATAGTTTGAAAGTGAAAGTGAAGTCGTGTCCGACTCTTTGTGACCCCATGGACAGGCTTCTCAGTCCATGGGATTTTCCAGGCAAGAGTACTGGAGTGGGTTGCCTTTTTCTTCTCCAGGGGATCTTCCCAACCCAAGGATCAAACCCGGTTCTCCCACATTGTAGGCAGACACTTTACCCTCTAAGCCACCATAGTTTGGCCCCAGGTAAACAGCAGGGAGGGAACACAGCTCCTCCCATCAACAGAAAATTGGATTAAAGATTTACTGAGCATGGCCCAGCCATCAGAACAAGACCCAGTTTCCCCCTCAGTCAGTCTCTTCCATCAGGAAGCTTCCATAAGCCCCTTATCCTTCTCCATCAGAGAGCAGATAGCCTGAAAACCATAATCACAGACAACTAACCAATCTACAGCTTTGTCTAACTCAATGAAACTATGAGCCATGCTGTGTAGGGCCACCCAAGACAGACGGGTCATGGTGGAGCATTCTGACAAAATGTGGTCCACTGGAGAAGGGAATGGCAAACCACTTCATTGTTCTTGCCTTGAGAACGCCATGAACAGTATGAAAAGGCAAAAAGATAGGACACTGAAAGATGAACTCTCCAGGTCGGTAGGTGCCAAATATGCTACTGGAGATCAATGGAGAAATAACTCCAGAAAGAATGAAGAGACAGAGTCAAAGCAAAAACAACACCCAGTTGTGGATGTAACTGGTGATGGAAGCAAGGTCTGATCCTGTAAACAGCAATATTGCATAGGAACCTGGAATGTGAGGTCAATGAATCAAGGCAAATTGGAAGAGGTCAAACAGGAGATGGCAAGAGTGAACATCGACATTTTAGGAATCAGCGAACTAAAATGGACTGGAATGGGTGAATTTAACTCAAATGACAATTATATTTACTACTGTGGGCAAGAATCCCTTAGAAGAAACGAAGTAGCCATCATGGTCAACAAAAGAGTCCAAAATGCAGTACTTGAACGCAGTCTCAAAAATGACGGAATGATCTCTGTTTGTTTCTAAGGCAAACCCTTCAATATCACAGTAATCCAAGTCTATACTCTGGCCAGTAATGCTGAAGAAGCTGAAGTTGAATGGTTCTATGAAGACCTACAAGACCTTCTAGAACTAACACCCAAAAAAGATGTCCTTTTCATAATAGCAGACTGGAATGCAAAGGAATGATCTCTGTTTGTTTCTAAGGCAAACCCTTCAATATCACAGTAATCCAAGTCTATACTCTGGCCAGTAATGCTGAAGAAGCTGAAGTTGAATGGTTCTATGAAGACCTACAAGACCTTCTAGAACTAACACCCAAAAAAGATGTCCTTTTCATAATAGCAGACTGGAATGCAAAAGTAGGAAGTCAAGTAACACGTGGAGAAACAGGCAAATTTATCCTTGGAGTATGGAATGAAGCAGGGCAAAGGCTAATAGAGTTTTGCCGAGAGAACACACTTTTCATAGCAAACACCTTCTTTCAACAACATAAGGGAAGACTCTATACATGGACATCACCAGGTGGTCAACACCAAAATCAGATTGATTATCTTCTTTGCAGCCAAAGATGGAGAAGCTCTATACAGTCACCAAAAACAAGACCAGGAGCTGACTGTGGCTCAGATCATGAACTCCTTATTGCCAAATTCAGACTGAAATTGAAATCCAAATTAAATTGAAGAAAGTAGGGAAAACCACTAGACCATTCAGGTGTGACCTAAATCAAATCCCTTACGATTATACAGTGGAAGTGAGAAATAGATTTAAGGAACTAGATCTGATAGACAGAGTGCCTGATGACTATGGACAGAGGTTCGTGACATTGTACAGGAGACAGGGAGCAAGACCATCCCCAAAAAAAGAAATGCGAAAAAGCAAAATGGCTGTCTGGGGAGGCTTTACAAATAGCTGTTAAAAGAATAGGAAATGGGCCAAAGAACTAAATAGACATTTCTCCAAAGAAGACATACGGATGGCTAACAAACACATGAAAAGATGCTCAACGTCACTCATTATCAGAGAAATGCAAATCAAGACCACAATGAGATACCACTTCACACCAGTCAGAACGGCTGCGATCCAAAAGTCTGCAAGCAATAAATGCTGGAGAGGGTGTGGAGAAAAGGGAACCCTCTTACACTGTTGGTGGGAATGCAAACTAGTACAGCCACTATGGAGAACAGTGTGGAGATTCCTT